>VWZF01000297.1:127552-149719 GCA_013396755.1 Sclerurus mexicanus | reverse complement strand
CCCGGGCTGCACCCTCCGCCGCTCAGCCGGGAGGAGAAGCGCCGGCGGCGCCGCGCCACGGCCAAGTACCGCTCGGCCCACGCCACGCGTGAGCGCATCCGCGTGGAGGCCTTCAACCTGGCCTTCGCAGAGCTGCGCAAGCTGCTGCCCACGCTGCCCCCCGACAAGAAGCTCTCCAAGATCGAGATCCTGCGCCTCGCCATCTGCTACATCTCCTATCTCAACCACGTGCTGGACGTGTAGCGCCCGGCGGAGGCGCGGCGCGCCGGGACCCCCGCCCCGCAGCGCCTGCCCCGCTGCGTGCCCTCCGTGCCCGGCGGGCATCCCGCCCGGCCCAGAGCCCGCCTTTCGAAGGGAAGCGTTAAAACCGGATTGTTTCTTCAGGCTGTCAAGTGCCCCTTTATATATATCCAAAAACATCTACTTGTGACCTTAAACGTGTGACCCATGGGTGCAGTTAAAAATAACTATTTTTTATTTATGGTAGAAGGAGTTGACAATTTATTTTTTTCAAGATTTATTTATTTTTCAGAGTGGTGGCAATTTTACTTTGGATACTTCGTGCCAATTGGTTTCTATAGTCGGGTGTTTACACTTTCTCCTGTGGAATATTATGTTTGACTTTATGAGTGTTTGTTGGGATCAATACAGTGGTCATTTTCTTTTCTTTTTAATTTATTTTTTCCCTCCAATTATATTGCACTTGTGTACCACAAACCTCCCCTCCCTTCCTCTTTATATTTTATATATATCAAGACATTTGTTCTTGACCCTTTTTTCTTTCTTTTCTTGTGTGGGATCGACAACCACTAGCACTTAACTAGGAGAGTTTTTTTAAAAAAATCTGTTGTTATTCTGATCTATAGTTCTGTCTGAAAAGTACTTTGCAAATCGTTTATAAGGGAAGTAGTTTCTTTGTGGGTGTATATGTGCGTGTGTGTATACATGCATGTGTGTGGGAGTGAGCGTGGGCGTGTATGTGTGTGGTATATTTTTAGGAAAGGACATTTTTCCTAAAAAAAAAAAGAAAAAAAAAAAGAAAGAAAAGTAAATCCAGGACTGCTTTCCTTTGTGACAACCAAAAAAATTCTATAACCTGAAAATGTTTCATGTTCTTTGCTGTGAATCTCTTAAAACAAGAAGCGCATTCTAGGGACAAAAGAGAAAAAGAAAAAAAAACACATCTGCTATCCAAAGATTTTAGTCTTTTTCAGGGTTTTTTTGTGTGTCTCTGTTGCTTTATATAATGCAATATTTTGTAGTGAAAATAGATAAATCTGGTTTCTATCTGATGCGTTTTTCATATCTCTCATGAATGGTGAGCTGTTTTGCATATAAATAAAAGTATTAAATAAAAGCTGTTTTTTCCTAATTATTTTTCCCTGTTGGTCTTTCTGTAAGACAAAGATGCGGTGCCCTTAGGAATAAGGGTTGCACAGGCTTCTCAAGTCGTGCTTAGGAAACCTTCAACAGGTTACCTGTCTCTTCCTAGGGAGACTCAGACTGCAGTCCCTCCACCACAGCTCTCCTGCTCCAGCTGCTCTCAGCTGGCTACCCTGCCCAAATGCAGAGGAGACACAAGACCCTTGCTGTCACTTTCTCCCAGTCATGTCATGACTGGCATCTGGCTATACATTTCAAAGTTCAGGCGGTACAATCCAATCCGATGCTTGCAAGCACCTGTTTTGCCACCTTGCTCTTTGTTGTGTCTGACTTTGCCATCCAAATGTACGTGTTTCATCCCACCTAAGCGCACTGGATTTTCTTTCTGTTGTTTAAATTCAGCTTTGATCCCTCTTCAGCCAGGTCCAATTCTAGTGAAACCAGAGAAAAATCTTGGGCCCTTTTCCCTGCTTTGGAAAACCTCAACCGTACTCTTTTACATAAGGCTTCACTGCCAAATCTTGTCATTTGAAACACGGAACAGATACAGACTCAATGGCAGACAGGTTATTACCGGAGTAATGTGAGACCTCTGTGCCATCCCATTTATTAAATTCTTTTCTTGTTTACCACAAAGGGTTAATTTTACCTGTAATTTGAAAACTGCCATCGACTCTGATGGCTGCCTCATCCATTGCTGGAGAGACAAAACCCTCCCCCATTCCATTTTTATGGCTGACACTTTGCACAGCAGTTTAATTAACTGTGGTCTTGACCAGCTGAAAAGCTCCATGAAGAAAATCTGTCAGAGAGGCTGCTAATTCCACTTTCTACCAATGCACGCTTGCCACGTCCCAAGGGAGCACACATTGGTTTGGTAGTTCAATGCACAGTTTTCAAATACTGCATCTTTTGGGGCTGAAATAACTCCACCAACTTTAAAGCTGGTTTCCTTTGGGACAGGCTTGTTTCTTAGGTTCAATATCTGGGCACTGTGTTGAGTTTGGTGGTAATTGCCTGAGCCGTATTATAAATCCTACCATCAAGCAAGTTTTCATGCTACCAGCATTTGGGAGGACTTAGTTAATGAAAGATAAATGTATTATTTCCTTCTCGATAGTTGGGAATGCATATTTTAGGGAAGACAGTGGTCTGCAATACCTGGCTGCAGTCACTAGCAGTTGATTCAAGCACACTGGTTGTGGGATAAGTAGGTGTGAACCTGCATTCTCCCCTGGCCTCACGTTCCCCTCTGAGGGTCTTGCATGTGTGTCAGGGTCTCGGGCTGAGCTAATGCACAAGCAAGGTCCATGCAGTGAAGATGCTGTGGATCAAACAGCGGTTACTAGCCTGGGGTCTCAAGTTCCCAGCCATAGGATCCTGTGCCCAAGTGAGAAACCAGTGAGGCGCCCTGTGTAGTGACCCCAGAAGAGTGCAGAAAGGAGATGTGTGGGAACAGCTCAGGTTTGGAAGTAAGAAAATCTTATGTGTTGTTCCATTTCTACCACCCCTGAGACAACAGAGAACCTGTTTGCACTGAGAGAGAGGGTACGAATGGCTTAGCTTTTGGTGGTATCCACAGGATCAAGTTTAACCTGCAGGACGGACAGGGCACTCAACCTGAAGATACATCCTTTTCTTCCCAAAGTTTATATGATGGAAGAAATTTCTTCTCCCTGCAAGTCCTGTCTCTCTTCCATACACTCACCACTTTAAATCCTCTCAGCACCATAACATCATCCTAACCACTTCTATTTTTCTTGCTGGCACCAAGAAGGAAATTCATTGCTATCTAACAGTTAATGGCTGTTGGAATCAGAATGTGGATTTTGCTCTGCCACTCCACACCTTTTTTTATTCTTGGGAAAGAACTGAGTAGTACGTACATGATACAAGGCTAATGCAATAAAAAAGTTGCATGCCTGTCTGCTCAAAAGTTTAGATTTAAGAAAAATGGGTAAACAACTTTAACTCCACCTCATTGCAAGCCTAATTATATAATGAAAGTTACCTTGCCTGCGTCTATGTTTCCTTCAGCAATAAAGGAATGAATTACCTTGAATGACAATACTATAGGAGGAATGGGGTGGAACTGCTCAATGGAAGTTTATATCATACGTGGTCAATCCAACAACTGTCAGGGAAGAGACACAGTTAATAATCCATGTTTTTTTAATCTACAGTCAGATACCTTTCTTTCACAACTAAAGAGGAGGTCATCCTACAAACCATGAAAGAAAGGACACTCAAAGACAGAGAAGGCAGAGCACTACCTCTGGACCTTTAGCTGAATCTAATAGAGGTACTATAGGCCTGACTCAATACCTGAAACATTACATGGAACCCTCCAGCATTCACAGAGAACAAGTACCTCCAATGGATCTAGAATATCCCAGTACAAGGGATATCCAGTGCACCTTTAACATGAGGTGATAATATCTATAATATATATATATACCTATAATACACAGTTTCAGACCTATATGGACTCACAAGGACATGGGGCACAATACACATTCACATTGGTATTATTAGGGCATCTAATGTAGTCATCTGAACTGTGGAAACAGATTCTGATCCTGATAGAGCAAATGAGGACAGACAGCAAGCCAAAAGTAACTCTTACAAATGAACATACTGATTTCCATAGACCTGTACAGTAAAGGGTGGACTGTGTCTGAGTATCATACACTTTCCTAAGAGACTAAAATACCTAGAGCACAAAATATTCCAAAATATTGACTTGCATTTATGCTGCTATTACATATGCACATACAAAAGGAAGACTTTTTAGCCATAGACCATCACTCACCAGCAAAGTGCATGGTACCTGTGCATTTAGGATCACACTACTCCCCAGCCACAAAGTTGTGTCTTATTGCTTATGGTAAAAAGTGGGTGAAGGAGGTAGGATATTACTACTGATATTTAGAGCAGATAAGTTCTGAGGGCCTTGGATGTGATTTGATATCTTTGCTGTTTTTCTGGCAAAGAGTATATGTGTGTGTATGCGAGAGAGGTGGGGGCATGGGGAGCTGAAGAGGATGTGGTATATGAAACTCAACAAAGAAATGGACCTTTTCCATTAAAAAAAAGAAGAAATATCAGTGACATTCTATCTGTCTTTTCACATATCTATCCATCTAGCCATCCTGTAACCCAATTAACTCAGTTCTTTTAGGGTGAATAAATGTGTCCTGATATTAGCCATTATTTTTCAGTACTCTCAGTTTATTCTCCAGGGTGGGACAGATCAATAACCGCAATAGCAACCAACCCAAAAGGAAAAGACAATCTCCTGGTGCTTCGTATTTATTTCTTCAGAGCTGATTTTTTTTTTCCTGCCTCTTCCCCTGGTGACGGATTTTGCCTCTCCTGCCCAGAATGGCCGTGTTGTTTTATCCTGGGCTCTATTTGCATGTGAGCTTCAGATTCATCTTTGGCTCCTTGCATGGTTTGGGATGAGACCCTCCTGTCCCCAGAGAGGGGGGCAGGTGTTGCTCCAGTCGAGCGAATGGAACCAAATTACAGGACCGTCTGTCGCCTCCTCTGGGAGCCGGCAGAGGGAGGGGAAGAAGGGGAGGGGAGCAGGATGCCGTATGACAGAAAAGAAAAGCAGAACATCATACTGATGCCGATAAGAGCTTGAAAACATGAGTCGGCCAGCCCACAGCCCCACCCAAAACCAGGCAGCAGCCACCTGAAAGAGAAATGTTAGAAGCAGAGACAGAAATAAATTGAGTTGCTGGGCTGGAATAACTCAGGCTTAAAATTAAAGAGAGCTCAGACTCCATCCACTTTCAGACACACACACACAGACACAAAGTTGGGCGAGCTAATGTTGCTTCTCTCTCAGCTTACTGCTGTGCTCTTTGATGCCACCTCCTCTGTCCCTTCAGAGCAGGCTCCTCTGCCCAACACTGCTCTCCATCAAGTCTTCACAGTCCAGCTCTGTCAGCAGCTCCTGCTCCCCTCCCTCCAGATCCTCCTTCTGGCCTCCCCACAGCCAACCTGCCTTTCAAGGTCCCTGAGAGTGGCATGACTGCCACCACCACCCCCCCCTGTAGAGCAGTCAGTCCTTGCTCCCATAGGGACCTGCTTGGTGCTCCAGCTCAGGGGCACAGTGACAGGGCTTCTAATGTGTGCAGACTTCTACCCAGTTGACTTGAGAGAGCGGGTGATGTTACCGAAGTTACACCTCTCACACCCACCCATCTGCTTAATGCATTCTTAGCAAATTAATACAAGAACCCCATGCACCAGCACCCCCTCACCACCGCCTTGTTTTTGATGCTTTTTCCTCCCAAACTTTCTTGCACATGAACGTGCACACACACACACATTGGTGGGTGCAGTGATAGCTCTTGGAGTGGTAGGGCACAGAGTCACTTGGAAAGCAACAGGTGACAGTTGTTCTGCTATTCCTCACTGAAACATGAAGATGATCAGAGACAAAAAAGTTACTCTGCTGAGAATTCAGAGGAGAACTGGGAGAAGGGATGAAAAGAGGCTGTCATTAGAAGTGTTTAAATCAAAGGAAAAGCAGTGTGGAGTGAAAAAGAGAAAAGCAGAAGAAACCAGATCACATAGGTGGAGGGTCCACATCAGTTAGAGACTGGACATAATATGAAGGATTTTGCATGAGGGTGGTGGGTGTACATGTGACTCTGGGGCATATGCAGAGGGAACACTGAGGAAAGAGAAGCACCTGAAGACACAGGCAGCAAACTTGGGGAAAGATGGCAGCTGAAAGTGTGAGGAAGAAGAAGAGTGGCTGTGTAGAGCTACTGGTCTGGGTAGATGAGAATATGCTCCGTCAAGTCAGAAGTAGCAGCTTGCTTGGGGCTTAGTAGCAAGTTCAGTCCAGGAACAGACAGGCACCAGGCTGCAAGGGAACTGGAAGAAGTCATTAACTAGACATTCGAAACTACTCAGGAGAGATCACCACAACTTTAATCATGACCAGAGGGATGGACTAGCACAGTAACATTTTTCAAGGACCAAAAGACAAGGGGTTTGTCATATAACATCTATCCTCCAGAGAAATCCGCTGTCTCCTTGCTCAAAACGATTCTGTGCATAGAAGTGGCAGAAAGATTTGCAAAGCCCAGGGCTAAAGCTCAGCAAGGGCTCACAGACAAGATAAACACAAAGAAAGAAAGAAAAGAAATGCAGAGCAGAGCAAGAGGCAGCAGAATTTGACTGTGTGCAGTCACAACATTCAAAGACAACTCTTTCCCACATCTCAGACTCAATTAAGCAATTTAAGCAATCTCAAGATTTAAGATGGGCTTCAATACTATCCCAGAAATTATTTGTATAGAATAGAACCACAAATCTATATTGGACTTTTGTTATTCGAGATAATAAAGACAAGGGCTGACCATGAAAAATTGCAGAAGGACTGCATGAGACTGATAAAATAGCACAAGAAATTTAATCTAAAGAAAGTGATAAGGTGATGCACACAGGGAAGGACATTTCTAACTTCACATATAGGTCCTGAGCCAACCATAGAAACAAGATCTTGTAATTATGATATATTGCTTCATGATAACATCAGCTTGGTTCTTTGTGTCACAGAAAAAGAAAATGAAATGCGAGGTATTATTATCACTGTTGAGAGAATGGAACAGGTAGAGAACAAGACGGAGAGTATCATTATGCCATTGCATAAACCCAAGGTAAGTCTGTATTCTGAATTCCATGTGAAGCTCTGGTTCTCCATTCTCAGTAGGAATACAGCAAAATTCCAAAAGCATCTGAGAATGGCAGCAAGGGTAACCCAAAGCATGGTTTAGCTTCCATACAACAAATGACTAAGTGAAAAGGACTGAACCAGCAGTGATTTTACAGAAAGCCATCATATCCCAGTTAAGAAGGGGATGGTGGAAAGGGATCAGTTGTTCCCTGTTTCTTCCAATATAATTTGATACCAGGAGGCATCAAATGAAACTGTTGGATGCGAAGTTCAAAACAAACAAAAGGAGGTGTCTCGTCACACCATGTGCAGTAAAGCTGTAGAGCTCCTTCCTCAGGATGTTGTGAAAGCAAAAATGTTATGCAAGTTCAAGGACAGAAGCTCACAGAAGAGAAATCTTCTGAGGATTTTTAAATGTGTAGGACTTGTTTCCAACTCAGGCTGTCCTCAAGCCATAAACGGCTGAAGGGCAGCAGACTTCTAGCAGGAAGTATCATATATATCTCTACTATTGTGATATACCCCAGGCATCTACTTTTGGCTCCCATTTGAACTGGGATGCTGGGATGGATGGATGTTCAGTCTGGCTCAGTCTCCATCTTCATGATCTGAAGGAAATAGATATTTGACTGATGCCAACATCTTTCAAGCTTTGGTCTCTTTGGACCTGAACACAAAAGCTGTCTGTATGGTAGGTCCTCAGTGGGCCAATGTGACAAAATAAATATGATCTTTTAGTCAGGGAGGGAGGAGGACTTGTTCCCTGGGGCAATAAGCATAAAAAATGTGGTTTTCCTGAAAGCCAAAGGTTTGGAGCCTGATGTCAGACACATAAGGATAAACCTACAGCAGTTCCACTGCTCTCAGAGGAGTTACTTATGATTGTCAGTAGAGTAACAATCCTAAGAAGGATCATGAAGATATTCATGGTATGGTAGGGTGATCAAGTACAGGATGGGGTCCCAGTCTTCTTGTCCTGACATTTTTACTTTGACAGGACTGCCTTCTGAACAGGTAGGTCCTACTAGTCAGGGTCACAAGTTCTTACCTTGCTTGAATTGCCTCAAGAAAACAAAAGCTCAGAAGACCTTAAAATAAAATTGATCTAGCAAAGCATTTAAAAGAAGAAAGGACTGCTGAGAGACTCGAGAGTTTAGATTCACCCATTGTGGTTATCAAAACCCATCAAATTTTAGCGTATTTTAGATTCAAGCTTCAAAATGAAGAAACAAGGAAAAGGAAGGGAAGGTTAAAGTGGTAACATAGGAGGGATGAGAACAGTGCTGTGCATGAACTATGAGGGGAACGGACAATCATCTACTAAGCTCATCTGATTGGGGCCTTTTAGGTATTCAAGGGTGTCTCAGACAAACAACCAGTCTCAGACACCATATGTAGTTATTCAGACAATCCAGCACAGACCAGCCTAAGTTTTGTGGCCAGAGGCTACCTCCAGTATGAGCCAGGTCTTGCTGATCAGCTAGGTGTGGAGTCTTCAAAAGTGGTTTGGCAACACTCACCCTTGTTTTCTTGATAGGGATACAGAGAATGAAAAGGATCCAGAGATTCAGAAATTATTGTTAAATGCAAAAATCACTTTCCTGTACATAATCATATGACTGTCTCAAAGTCTAGTTCAGGCTCTGCCAGAGAAAGCATTGCTTTCAAAGAAAGTGTCTTAAAAAACTGCAGAGCAACCCCCTGGCTCTCCTAGATTCCTGCTTCCTGCACAAGGCTCATCAGTGCCAAAGGTTTCCTCGAGAACACCTCCCAGAGTTCTTGACCCATGAAGCATCTTCAGACAATGTGCGAAGTAAATCAGCCCAAGACTTTCCCACTCCATTTGCCCTGTAACAGTATCCAAGATTTTAACCAATTTGAACCTTACTCTGTAAAGGTGAATTTACCTTACTTGACCTTCTCTTGAATCATTCTTAAAGCAGCTCTCAATGGTGTGTTTACAAGCTTGACCAACAGACACTCATAATTCCTCCTCTGTATCATTTCAAAACATCCAGGACTTCTGTTACCACATAATTTGCTTCTCAGTAGTGTCAAGAGGTGAAAGTACTACCTGAAAGAGGATTCAGAGTACATATTTACAAGCTCCCAAAGTGCACAGTGTTATAAGGGGCCAAGGCCAGGGTCAAATCCTGTCAGTCGCATGGGGATTCTAGCACAAGGCTGCGTTGTAGCCAAAGAACCCCCTTGTATAATTTTTAAACATGCAGGTGTTGTGAGTAGTCTCTTAAATATTTCCACCAGAAATAGAGTCCCAGGTGAGAGCCAACACAGTATGAACTATTGAGGCAGATCCTAGTGGAATGAATATTTTGAAATCTCAGAATCTGAAACCCACCAATCTGATTAGATGAAGCAAAGGCTAAATGCATGGTGAAGGTTGTGCATGGCCTATGTCTCTCTAGGGTAGGGTTAAGGCACACTGGTGGGATGGCACAGAGAAACCTGCCTTGCATGCTAGCATAAACAAGCTGTAATAGCATTCATTGCCTTTCTACTCAGACAGACCGCATTTAATTACTGTGCGTCCAAGTTACAGTAATCTGGATGCAGATAGATCTGGAGTAAATTGAAAGGAAATGGATTTTATGTTACAATGTAGAAAGGAAAAGCACATTAAGATAAAGATGATTAGGTGGATTGGAAGAACCTTGTAAAAGATAATTGCGTTCAAAACAATAGCATCTTCAGCAGGGAAATTTCTGCCATGGGAAAGTTATAACACTGTCACACTCATAGAAGTGTCCACACCAGATTGGCTCTTTCTTCCTTTGTGTGGTGGCTCCTTGAGTTTCTCTAAGAGTTGCAGCTTCTGGCTTGACTGACACCAGCAAAGCCATTTCTCTAAATCTCTGAATCTCACAGGCAGTCTGGTATTTCTCTATGTCTCACATCCTCCTGGGAGACAACATATGCTTCCCTTTTCCACCCTTTACGTGTTTAGACTGCAAATGCTCTGTCAGCAGTATAAGGACCTGACCCACACAACGGGAGAATTTGCATTCTGCCCAGTCCCACCCTGCCTGTGAAGCTGACCAGTCCCATCTAGCTTCATCCCACCATGAGAAGTATATAAACCCCTGGCTACACAGGTGCTTGCTCAGTGTCATGCAGTGACTGAGCCACTCTGGTATGTGCCTCTGGAGAAACAAGGTCTGTTCTTACTGTTTGAGAGTAGTCACATGGGGATTTAATCACTGTTCCTAGCAGTGACATCTGAAAAAGATGAAAAAGGGAGCTGAGCAGCCTGTGCGTGCCCATCTGCAGTCAACCAGTTTGTTAAGGCATTGTCAGATCCATCCACCAAACTAGGAGCCAGCCTTCAAACAGATCAACATCCCAGGCTGTTTTGAACTTAAGAGCTATGGGTTAGCCTTGCTTTATTGCTGGCCACTGCATTATGAGAGCAGAAAGTCTCTAATTATGGAGTATGAGTAAAAGGTTGCACTGTTCAGCAAGCACTCAGAAGCAAGAAGGTTACCATCCTTTTCTCCTGGAGTGAGTATAACCTGAGTCTCTGTAGGCACTGCACCACAGCTGTTCTTGCCTGCTTGTGTCACAAAAGCCAGTTACTGATGTGCTTCACCATGTAACGGGGTGCCTGCTTGATATCCCTGCAGCACAAAACTTTGAATAAATGCCTACAAAAAGCAGAAATATCCAGTGAGCCTCTGGATTAGCTGGTCCAACAATGCTCATAGATTGTGTCTTAATGTCTCCTTTGAGAGAGCAATGGCACGGCTGGTAGGCAGCAGTAAGTCTGATTGTTGTGATCATGTAATGTCAACTGTCTTATCACGATACTGCTGTCTTTGTCTGAGGCCCTTCCAAAACAGATTCCCAGCTTCATTTTTACTCATATTGTGAGAAGGTGGTTGGGCTCATCTTGCCTTTTGCAACTTTACCTCTTGTTGTAAGGATGCATAATAGCAACTTCTGGGTCCATGAATTACATATTAACATGTTTTATCTTGCCTTTTCCTATGTTAGAGTCACTGGGGACTCTGATTCCCAGTGTTTTTGTCAGGATTGTTCTCATTCTTCAGTTTCCTGTTGACCATGTGACAACTCACACTGTTGTGGTACCACCCTGAACTGTAGCAGTGCTAAGCATCTGTCTGAATCTGGGTCTGTGTCTTTCCTCAGTAAGTACCTTTAGTAATCAATACAATAGATTGTGTGGTACAGATATTTTGGTGTCAGGTATATTGTGTCCAGGAAAAATTGCTTCCATGTGTATGGAATCCTCTTAGTGGCTGACAATTAACTGGTTTTGGAATGGGTCCTCTAAATCTTTTCAGAGTCAACAGTATCTATGGGAAGACTTTTCCTTCAGGGACTTGTTCAATTCAGCTTTCATAAACTCTAGGCACAGTTGGTGCACAACACCTCTGATTTTTGCCTGCCTTCCTTTTGGGATAATAGGAAGATCAATGGTACATTCAATGTGCTGCAACCTTGCTGCCATCCTCTTTATCAGAGCCTGTATCTGCTGAGAAGTTGTCTGTGATGGGACCCTGCGGAAGTCCACGCCTGACATAAACAACATCTTCCTCAGTGTCTACAAATTTGACTGCTGCAGTCATACCCTTGATGTTCAATACAGACCAGCCTCTAAACCCTTGCGCTATTTTTTTCTCCTGGTGGTTTTGCACAGACCTGTATTCCTGTTCACATTTCATTCACAGTAACCTTACTATTTCACTCATGGTAACCCTAGTATTTCTGCTACTTACCTCTAGATATTTGACAAGCTTCATCAGCTTCCTTGATGCCACTGACCTACTGATGCCAGCATGAAACTCCTTTGGCTCTTCTCTTTGATTTTTTTTCAGTTCCTGAATACCTTTGATGTAACCCTTTGAACATATTTTTCTTGCCTACCTGGCTGTGTTAACTTCTCTTTCAGGCACATCATTTCCATCATAAGAAATAGACAGTTTTGTTTGTTCATCTGGAAACTCCAGCTTTTTCCAAAATTACTCCAAACCATCAGTCATGTTATTAATCTGTTCTTTCCAATATCCAAACACCACTTCTGTAGATCTAAGTATCTTAATATCACCAACCTTGCTGTTATTTTCCTGGGAGGGTGGGTAAATATGAAACACAATTGGAATGATGGTCAAAGGAAAAGATGCTTCCTAGGAAGGGTGTTGAACACATACCAATGGGCATTCTTTTCTTCTAAAGCCTTGTGCCAGAAGCCTGCTGATATATCATGTTCAGGCAATATATTTGAGGATAACAAAAAAGGTCTCTGATGGCCTGCATTGAAAAATATTCCCTTTAGTTTATTTGTTTCACATCAGGAACTGAAGGAGGAATTTTATCTATATCACTCATGACAGCAAATAGCTACTTAATTGACTTTTCTCCTTGCTCAGTAACTCCTGATGGATACACTTTTGGCCATTGACGAAATGCAGAATAAACTTTCCTTTGCACAGCTCTCAGCTGCATTCCCACAATCTGCACTTGTGGTATCGAGCACCAAAGCAGCCCCACATGGTTAAGTGCATTGCAAGCAAAAGCTCAGGGCTGTGCATTCCTTTGCTCCATAGAGATGGCTCAGGCACTGTGGTCATGCATGCCAAGGGTGGACAGACAGGTCGGCTGTCAAACTCTGACAAAACTCCACTGGGCAAGTGCCAGTGAGATTTACTCTTGTTTTCTTTGGAGACTCACAATCTGGCCAGATTGGGACAGTTTTTCAGGGTATGACAGAAGTCGTATCCCCTGCAGTGGAGTTCCCTTCAAGCCAAATTTCTAATCGCTCTGCAGAAGCTTTATTGTCATCTCAAAGAAAGGCCCCACTAGTCAATTTTAAGCTATAGATACATCTGTTTCTCTTTCCCTAGCCTCCTTCAGAGAAACTGCTTTTAAACTGCTTTAGATTAAACTCAGCTCCCTCAATCCAAACCACCAGAGACATCCACCAAGGCGGATCTCACCCTCAAGGGTTACATTCGGCTAGGTTGTAAGACATTAGGAACAGATCCACATAATGCAAGCAGTCTTGTAGAAAGCATTGTCAAAAACTACTTTTTCCTATTTTCTACAAATAGTTGTAGCAGAAAGCAAGCGCCAAAAGCAACAGCCTATTGATCTGTACCTATCTGCAGTGCTAAGGACCCTATTTCTGCCACGTGCATTTTTCTGTCTTTTCACTAAGCCAGCTACTACCATGAACCTTTCTCCTTTCAACCTCTGCATGCACCCACCAGCGCATTAATCCATAGAAATCACTTCTTGCGGTTGCTTGATGGATGAATTCAGCAGAGGCAAGTCCTGCTAATACATCAAAGCTGTGCAGTTAGGCCAGGCTCAAGGAGTCTGCTTTCTAATGATAGACAAGAGAGCAGCCACAGCATGCACTCTATGTGTGAGATGGATGCCCTGTGAGAAGAGGTGTAGAGAGGAGAGGGGATGTGCTAATTATGCAAATTTTCTACATTGGATTAGCTGCCAGCATCAAGGCAGAGAAGCAGGTTGCTCCCAATTGCTAGGATTCAAAAGGAAAGGGACACAAAGGAGCAGTGCTGGATGGTCCTATGATCCCTACACCTTGTTTAATCCCTCCCTGGAGAAGAATAACTGATGACCGCTGAAACCAAACAGGTCCCATCTGTAAGGAGCATGTACCTGCCTCACTTGGAGTGGGAGATGTCAACCAGGGGATGATTTCATCCATAAGGAAACAGTTCCACCTGTGTGATTGAAATAAGATCCGAGACACTTAGAAAGATTTCTAAAGCTAGCATGAGCATGACGACTGCTTGTACTCATTGATTTTGCAATTTATTTATTGCATTTCTACTGGTGTGAACAGGTCAGATTCATCTTGTTCACTGACTTTGATATGTTTAATTTTTTTGGCTCCCTCTCTTCAATACAGTGGAGCCATGCACCCTGGAGTTCGGCACTCCATACACACCGATAAATTTGCTGGATGGGTGGGGGATGATGGACGCATTTGGTGGGATCTGTTGTTCACCACGTCTGAAAATGAGGCCAGGCCACTAACACAGCACTAGAAATCTCACTTGAAATGATTGTTCTGAAAGTCTTGGCCAGGATCAGATCTCAAGTTTTGCAAGACTCTCCTCCACCTCCAGACTGATTATATTACTTTAGTGTATTTATTACAGCCTGGGTGCAATCAGTTCTCATGATGAATATTCCTTTAAAAGTCCTGCACTGATTACTTATGTGCTACCTGCTCAATGGCAAAGGACCAGTGAATCTCATTTCTTCACTCAACAAAGATTCTCCCTGCCTCCCTTCCCATCATTATATTTCTGGAAGCTCTTTTCCTCTTTTTTTATTTCAGTCCTGGGTGTCCCCTGAGCTCTGTGATTGCATTTAAAATAGACACAATGACATTATAAAGCATTAAACTAATGGCATTTGAGACCATTTTTCTCCTGTAAACCATTACAATGTCCCTGGAATGGCTGGCAGAGGGCTGAGCACCAGCGCCGCCATCCAGGGCTGCATCCCTCTCTGCCACTCGGTACCCGCTTTGGGATTCGAGGTGCCATCTCTTGTGCTGCTCTCACTGTAACAGTCCCCAAGAAAGCTGTTTTGATCTTCAGATGAGTTGTTTGGCACGACCATAATGACAAATATGTGAATGGGGGGTTAACCATGAATTGCAAAGTACCCATCAAATCCCCAAGGTGGAGAGGAATATATCTTCCTTCACACCCTTTTGATGTATAGTTAATTACATGAATCTGGAACTGTTACCATGTGCAAACACAGTGAAAATTGACTTTCTAAGCCATCCCTGGCCCCTCTGCATATGTCGCTTGCTCTAGCCCAATATCATGCTCTGTCTGTACACACACAAATATATAATCAGTGCTGGCTTAGACCCTTTTTTGATAATCCAGCATTATAAAATGTTAGAGGGAAAGAATGGAATGTAGCATCCTTCAGGCCTGACACAGCTTTTTTGAGAAGAAGAAAAAAAAAATCCTTATTTTATATTGGTTGTTCTTTCTCTTGCCTGAATAAAAGCTTTAGCACAGCTTGAAAGGGTTGCATGTGCTGAAATGTAGCCCAAGGATATGTGTTATTATCCATCCCCTCTTGACCAGCAGGGTCTCAGCTCTCTCTCCCTTTCAGCCTTTTGTTTGAACAGATGGGAATGGGGAACGAAGGGAAAGAAAGGCAGTCTGTTCTCATTAACGCTCCCAGTACACAAACACAAACCTGAGCGCAGAGGACCTACAGAACAGGACTGCTTCCACTCCACACACATCCACTGAGACCATATGTACCCGCACACAAAGGCGGACAGAAGACCCACATCAAGCCAGCTACTAGGCATTTACCAAGGATGACTACTCACCAACTATTTTTTTATTTTTTTTTTCCAAAAGCCTTCATAGGTCATTCCTTTTTATTCAGCTGCCCAATTAAAAAAAAATAACCTTCACCTGTGTGGTGTTGAGGCTGTTTTAAAGGAAAGATTGCCATCAAATAAGCCTAACACCTGAGCTGGGAGCATTTGTTTAGTCTTGGTCTGATGTGAGCTATGTGAAGGGGTTTCAGGCTGAACCTGCCAGACCAGTGACAAGGTTCATTTAGCCCAGGCTCCTGGCAAGGGCCAAGGCTCCTGCTTCTGGAAAAGGTGCTCAAAAACCTGCTGTCGTTCATGATGGACCACCTGTCCATTGAGAACGTCTCATGAACTCTGTGGCCAGGGTAACACCTCAAAGCTGAGTTCTTCAATTTCCATCATGGCTCTTGCATATTTTTCCATATGTACTGGTAGACCCCTTGGAAGGACTATTTAAACAAATATTTGATGCTTTTTTTTGAATCAGTCATGGTCACTGGCCTCAGCGATCTCCTGTCACAGTGAATGCCTGCATGGGAAGCACATAAGCAAACATCTCCTTCCAGCAGAGTTTGACTCCTCACTTGCTCCTTGCTTGGGCAAGCAGCTCCAAGCTCTGCAGCCTGGTGGCTCATCAGTCCATGGCAGCTGAGCAGAGGTCACTGCTCACAGCCTCTGGCAAACTCAAAGCCACTTGAAATAGTGAAGATGGGGAGGTGAGGCTGCTTCCTCAGCACCCCCATCACGTGCCACACATCCATCCCATGTGCGGGGCACACACAGATGGCTACGGTGGTGTGGCTGGCATGTAGCAACTCAGTAAGCTGCTGTACTGCAGCTGCACACTGGGCTCAAACCACACTTGGAGCCACAGCAGAGAGGGTCTCTGTTGGAACATGGCAAGCTCCTCCAGATAGAGGCTTCTCTTTCTAAGTGAAGACCATCACTGCAGTGAGGAAAGTGTCCTTTTGGGTAACTCAGGTCTCCCTGCCTCTTCATTCCTCTCCAGGTCAGCTCTGACCCCACTTGTGCTCAGCTGCCCTTCCCAGCGTTAAACAGGTCAGGCCTGAAAGGAAGATGTGCCAGACATCTGCAGCTGCTGAAGAACAACCTCCCAGATCAGAAGCATGACAGACACCCGGGTGGCTCTGAAACAAGCACTAGTGAAACAAGTGATCAGGAACCAATTCTCAAAATAGGGTCTTTGGTTAAAGCCCACAAGTGACTTCTGTAGATGATTTTTCCCTGGGAGCCTCAATACACCCTAACAAACATGGTATCTTCATTTAGCTGTCTTGTAACCAAGTGAGTGGAGCTCGAGAGTGGCTCTCCTCCAGCTGCAGTAGGCTGCTGTGAGCTGGAGATATGGCAGGTTCTTTTCCTCAAGTGTAGAAGGAAACACCTGTGTATCATGTCCAGCATCAGGTAGATCTATATTTCATTACAGCCCCAGGCATTTGACATGTAGTCTCAAGAAAAGAGAGCTGTCATTTTTTCCCCAGGTATTGTGAGTGTAGGGAATGCAGACCAGAAAATGAAGTGGTTCTCCCCGCAGGGCTGTTTGCAGAAGATCACAGGGGAGCCAAGGCAGAGAAGCGTTAGTACCTCTGCTTGCAGGCTCTCACATGCTCTCTGGGCATGCAGAGGCAGGTTTCCATAGCTGCACACCTCCTTTGAACATCATCATACTCACATGTGCTCTTCAGGTTATTGCCAGCAGACGAGCAGTTGGCAAGGCACCCTCTGCTGGCTTTTTTCTGTGCATGAATTACCCAGTTTCCCAAATGCATCCCCCCTGCTACCCAACCACGGACTGGCGCAGAGCAAACTAAAGGCTTACAGGTAGCTCTGTGGGTGGTTGCAGGTTCCAGGTTGCACATGAGCTCTACCATGAAGATGGAGGTCCCCATACCACCTCAGCCCAACTGCTCTTACTTAGTTGAAGCACAGCTTGTGTCCTGAAGCAGCGCCACTTCAGCAGGGTGGAGAGCACAGCTATTGAACCTTGAGGGGGCCCAAACCAGCAGCAGCAGGTGCAGCATAGCCCTCCTCAGAACACTGTCAGTGATGGCAGCACAAGGAGCACTGGAAAAGGGGCCAAAACCAGAACACATCACTTGGTACGAAGTGATATTCAGGAGAAACCCTTGTATCTCTGCAGCACACCTCCCAGTGCTCCCAGCCCAGGACTGGATCTACAGCACACAAATACCTGCAGTTATCAACATTCCCCCTCGCAGTTAGCAAGGAATGGCAATGCTTTTACCCAGACCATTACAACCTGTCTACAACTGAAGAAAACGGGAAGAAAAAGACCCACAACCCCCAAAACATCAAAACTTAAAGTCAGAAGGATCAGCTGAGATCTAGGAATATCAAGGTTTCCTTACTTTTCCTCTGTCTTTTTGGTAGAGGAAATTGTACTAATTCAACTCTTGTGTTCAGCCCATACCAAAAAAGCAGCCTGGAATTTGAAGTTATGCACCTAGCAAAAACTCTTCGCAAAGAAACAAGTTTCATATCTATGGCAATATTTTGCTTCACCTTAAAAATAACGCCTAAGTGAGAAGTTGCTTGAGAATGAACTATTAATACAGAGCATTTCAATACCTTGGAGATGTTCCACCTTTAAATTACCCATGAGGGCAAAAGTGCCCGGGTACAATGAAAAGGAGCACACAGTACCTCAGCAAAATCAGCAAATGGCTTGGGCTGCGAGTCATCCTGCTTCAGTTAGGCTGTGTCATAGGAAGACTGATCAAACTCCTGCCTGTGGGTACTTTTGAAATGTCCCCAAGCTATACCTTTTCCCTACACAGCTGCTACTAGCCATGCTTGGACAACAGGATGCTGACAGACAGCTCTTTGGTCCAATATAGTTGTCACAAAATTGTGTATGTTTTGCTCCATCACGTACAAGAGAATCTCTTTCAGACCATCTGTGCCTCAGAGCTCAGGATAGCACTGTGCTACCTGAGCCTGCAGTGCCACAGGACAGATCAGTCTGTGCCAGGCTATGTCCTGGTACCACCAGACAAACCACTGCTTAACCTCCATCCTTTGAGACATCCACTGTCAGCAGCTTTCACATACTTACCCCATATTACCCCATATTATTTCACATATTACCCCAGCTTTCACATAATTTCAGCCACCTGGAACAGAACATGGACAAATGCCCAGGATGTGACCACAAATGGAGCTCAGGGGGCCAAATCCCAAATGCCAGACAGAAGTAGGGGGGCCCAGCAGTGCCCCCAGGAGTGGTGCTTAGGCCTTTATGATCTGTCAGTGTAGATATATGTTTATACCCTGCTGAGAAGGACCAAGGGATTACAAGAGGAGGCCAAACTAAGTGCTTTCACTGTGAATAATGCCACCCACATTTTTTACTACAATAGGAGGAAGGTGGCCAGCAGATTGAGAGAAGTTATTACCCCAATCTACTCAGTCCTGGTGAGACTGTGCCTAGATATTTTGTCCTGTTTGGACCCCTCAAGTTCCAGAGGGATGTGGAAAAACATGGAAGAATCAACTGAGATGATGAAGAGCCTGGAAGAGATAAACTGTAAGAAAAGGTTATAGGACCTGGGCTTGTACTCTAGTGAAGAGGGACCACTAGGCACTATAATAGCAGTCCATACTTCTTTCAAAGGGATCTCCAAAGATAATGGAGCCAAACCCTCATACAGTTGTAGTCATGTACATGCACTGTCTCTACAGTAGAGACAATATAGAGAGGCTGAAGGAAGATTTCAGTGTGACAGTTCCTGAAACAGGAGGAGCTATTCAGGAGCCAGAACTGCTGCAGGCAGAATGCAACTGCCCTCTCTCCTAAGTTTTGCTGGGATCAATAACCACAGGTCTCAGTTCAAGTCAAGGGTCAAGTGTTTTCATTCAACTTCAGAAGTTGGGACAACTCCTCTGTGAAACAGAATTGGGATAACTCCAGCTGTTGTTGGGGCTTTTTAAACTGATCCTGGCTCCAGTTTTTTATTATGCCCCTCTGTCTCTCCACATATTTCCCATTCAATTAATTAAATATGATCTTTTAGTCTAATTCATCTATGGTGTTTAAGATTTGGATCACAGGTAATACAAAGGGGCTGGAGACAGCAAGTAAAACACTGTATTTTCATTAGCTTTGAAAACTGCACAAGTCCAGAGCCAAAACTTCCCTTTCTCTGAACTCTGTAGATCTGTGGATATGGATGGAGGTCTGAATCTTGTGTTTGGCTGGTCCAAATGTTCCTAAGTGGCAATTGATGGGGGAGGATGGGCTGGACTGCAACTACTAGCTGCTGCCAGTTCCCAGTACTTCAATTCTGCCTGGCCTGCCACTTGCTCTGTTCTCACTGAGACAGTTGAAGCTGGGATGTTCAGCTTGAACAGATCTTCAGCTTTGCTGCTTGGACTAGTTTCTACCTGACAGCTCACTATTGCCCCCAGTAACATGTCTACCCAATGCATCCAGTATAGCTGTGTTACACACTAGCACATACTGGGGCTTAGGTGCCAAACTGAAAGAAAAGAGAAACTGGGATGAGTAAAGAGGCCCACCTGAATATGGGCTCCACTTTGTTCCCTGCTCCAGGACCCTAATCAATGTCATCAGCAGTCACAAGAGCTCAGCTCCCCAGCAGCTGGCTCTATGTGTTTGTATTCAAGCCTTGTATGTGAATGTGATTTATGGTCCTCAAGAAAAACTAGGTCCTTTGGTCCCAGACGGTGGGTGTACAGGGAGGACAGCAGAGAGAACAAGCTGCCCATCTTGCAATCCAGAATGAAATCAGAGGGCTCGGCAGTGGCAGTACTGGCAGGAGGAGCAGTGGCCCCTCTGTGCTGTCTGGACTATTTCCCAGAAGGGACGGCAAGGCCTGTGTGTAATCAGGCTCAGCTGGTAATCAGGCAAAGTCCAAACTAGCATAAAGACTAAATTATCCCTCAGTCCTTCCAGCTCAGGGGAAAGGATATTGATAGGGGAGGCGAGGGTGGCTGCTGGACTGCAGCTGCCAGCACCAGCCCATGCAGACAGAGAAATATCTTTCCACCTAACCTGCCCCTCGCCCCATTGTCATTCAAATAGCCGGCGCCTGGCGTGCAAAGGGCACATGCAAATCCCAGCGCCCTGCTCAGCCGCACACCAGCATCGCTGCGGGCACCCTGCTGCCCTCGGGGGGGAACAAGGCCATCTGTGCCCGCCAGCGCTGCCTGGAGACCCCGCCGCTCCTCGCTGCTGCCCTGCACCCCTGCGACTCCTCTCTCCCGTCTGCAGAAAGGGGGACAGATGCCGGGCTGTCTGAATCGGTGTGAAAGGTGAGCCAGCAGAATAGGCTAAACGTGATTCCAGCCGGCCACGTAACCTTGTTTCCATCAGTGCTGAAGGAGTGTGCAACATCCCACCGTGGGAAAGGTGGGGCTGTGCCTCGCTGCTGCATTCAACCTTGGGAAAAGCGTTCATGACACCTTTAAAACCCAGCAGACCTATCTCTACCTGCTCAAAAATCATAGCTATCAAAGTTACATGACCGTCTTTAAATCACAAGATTTCATTACATAAATAAGACTTTTATTTGGTTGGGAGGAGGTGAGCCTTTTTACACTTTAGTTTCTGACACTTTAAAACCCTGCCATGGATCACAGCTTGAAGCTGCCCTCTGCAACCGCTGGGGCCAGGGGGAACCTTAGGTTTTAAAAATGGAAAGCCAAGACGTGACTTTCACACTAGCAGTTACCTCCGGAGTCCTCTGATTCCCAGCCATTCCTTCTCACGTTGCAGCCACTCTGTCGTCTCTGCACACACTGACCATGGGGACCACTAGGGAGCCCAGGCCTGGTCCTGGTTAAAACAAAGAATCACAAGAGGGTAAGACTGGAAAGGACCTCTGGAGATCATCTCGCCCAACCTCCCTGCTCAAGCAGGGTCAACCTAGAGCACGTTGCACGGAATTGTGTCCAGACAGTTCTTGAATATCTCCATGGAAGGACACTCCACAACCTCTCTGGATAATTTACGCCAATGCTTGGTCACCCACCCAGCAAAGAAGTTCTTCATCACGTTCAGTTTTCTGCCTGTTATCCCTTGTCCTGTTGCTGGGCACTATGGAGAAGAGTTTGGCTCCATCCTCTTGACACTCTCCCTTCAGATATTTGAATACTTGATAAGGTCCTCTCGCTGTCTTCTCTTCTCAAGGCTGAAAGACCCCTGCTCCCTCAGCCATTTCTCGTGAGATAGATGTTCCAGTCCCCTAATGGTCTTTGTTGCCGTCCCCTGGACCCGCTCCAGGAGCTCCGTGTCTCCATGCCCTGAGGAGCCCAGAACAGGACACAGCACCCCAGCTGTGCCCTCACCGGCGCTGAGCGTAGGGGCAGCATCACCTCCCTCGAACTGCTGGCAGTGCTGCTCCTAAAGCACCCCGGTCACCGCCGGCTTTCCTGGCCACAAGGGCCCTGCTGGCGTCACCCCGCAACACAGGGGCAAGCTCCCCCTGCAGCCGGACCCGCTCCCCGAGAGGGGCTGCGCTGGGGGGCGCAGGGAGCTCCGAGCGGGCGAGGCGGAGGCCGTAACATAGTAGGTGCGCCATCAGACGCGGGTTTCCCTGCTGTCCCTGCCCGCTGTCCCCCCGGGGTATCTCCCCCTGTCCCCCTGGTGTCCCCCTGGTGTCCCCCTGGTGTCCCCCTGGTGTCCCCCTGGTGTCCCCCGGTCACCGGC
>VWZF01000297.1:0-127502 GCA_013396755.1 Sclerurus mexicanus | reverse complement strand
CGGGGCGGCACCGCCACCTGGCGGCCACCGGTGGTACTGCCGGCACCGGCGCTGGCTGGACAAAGCGTGTAACGCCGGGGAAAGGCTGAGGGTCCCAAAAACACGGCAGGTTGCCCGGAGGAGCTGTGGATGCCCATCCCTCCGACTGTGCAACCCGGCCTACGTGGCAGGGAGGCATAGAACTAGGTGATCTTTAAAATTTCTTGCAACCCACGCTATTCTATGACTCTGTGATTCTATGGCATGCTTCTTTCCCACCACACTACTCTATGGCTCTGTGATTCTGTGGCATGCTTCTTCCCACCATTCTTTACAGAAGGAGTCATAGGGCATTGGGATGGGCTGCCCAGGGAGGTTGTGGAGTGACCGTTCCTGGAGGTATTTAAGAAGAGACTGGATGTGGCCCTTAGTGCCATGGTCTAGCAGGCAGGGTGGTGTTAGGTCAAAGGTTGGACTCAATGATCTCAGAGGTCTTTTCTAATCTAGTTGATTCTATGATTCTGTGATCAGCTTCAACAGCAGTTTTCAGCCATCCCTAAGGAGCCAGGTGAGGTCTCCACCTTCTTGCAAACTTGTGCTGTATCATCCTATAGTTTGTGATTTTCGGACCCTTCTGTGGGTCTTCATGGCAGGTTTCATGCTATTACCCAAACATTTCAGTTTTAATTTCCAAACAGAGGTGCTATAATAGAGAAGCTTTGCTCTCTTTTGTGACTAAAGCTAAAAACTTGAGCAAAGGCACCCTGAAGCTGCCATGCCAAAGATATCACAAGCAAGACAGTTCTCAGAACTCTAGTACTAGATGATATTTAAGGTCCCTTACAACCCCAAAAATTCTGTGATTATATGATTCTAGGTCATGGTTACCTTCTTAGCCTGTGTGAAATCAGATGGAGAGATCAGTCCCTGATGCAGTGGGCACATCACCATCCATGTGACACAGGGGACTGTATCCCACCACCAAGGAGACTCGAGAGCCATGAGGTTGGTCTGATGACCTGGTCATGCTGCAGAAGCTGTTCTCAGTCTTCTGACAACTCCCAGCTAAAGCAAAGTCACTTTTGAGCTTCAGAGTCTGGGCTCTAATTTAGACCTCTGTGCACGGGCACTCTGCAAGGAGGGACAGTTTTGATCAGCTACAAAAAGGTACCCCAGAAGAGACTTTGTTAATTAGAAATTACTAACATGTTGATAGTTGATAGTTTGTGAGAAAGTGTTGATGGCTAGATGTATACTTCTGACCAGCCTAGCCTCCTCATCACAAATCAGCCACAGACAGAAAAGAGAGCAGAATCCCATTATATTAATTGCATCATTTTAATTTGAGAAGCCCTATCTAGCTAAATCTTAAAGGACTTTCAGGAGTTATGTTCTGATCCAGGAAAACAGTGACCCACATACTTAACTTATAGCACAAGGGCACACCTAATGGGATGCAAAATTAAGCACAGGTCTAAGTGTTTTTACTAGGTTCAGGTCTATACAGGCTAAGACTTCAGAGAAGGTCAAAATCTCACAGTCTGTCAGCGTCGGTAGGGAGATGGATGGTGTGCTGTTTCCTAATTTTACTTATGCTAATAAATTCCCCACCTGTGTCCATAATTTACAGGCAAAAAAAAGCCAAGCTACTGTCACTGGGTAGCTTAAGGCAGCAGCTGGTCATAGTGTTTGGTTCACTAGAATTTAATAAGTGAAGTCTCTCAGGACTGGATAACTCTGGACAGGTTTGGCTGTTCCTGCATCCTTTTCCTGAGTACCAGGCTCCCCAGCTTTCCTTCACAATGCTTCAAGGAAATATGTCTGTGTGTCTGTCTGTGTGTGAATGTTAGGGCCTGATACTCAAGCAGTGGTCTTCCAGCTCTCATCTGAGACACAGGTCAGGTACAGGAAGGGAATTTTGGATACAAATAAAAATATCACAATTAAAAATGTCAAAGGAAATGTTTCTTTTTTTAATCAAAACAGTTCTGTCAAATTAAAACACACTTTTAAAACCCTTTATGTTGCAGGATCTGTGCTTTCTGCCACTGGAGAGTTTTAGCTGGATATTTTTCAATTAGCACTTCAATTAATGTAATTGAAAGTCTGCCTGAGATGATTGTTGGGTAGTTGTCTTCGTTTTAGCTTGTGCTGTTATTTGGGTTGACACTGTCAGGATAAATGATACTGTTCAGCCACATAGTTCTGTGTACGATCACAACACATGGAAGTCGAAAGGACTTACTTAAGTATTAAATATTTGGGGTCTTTATCAGATTTGAAAAATATTAAATTCATCACTAAATCAGGCCCTGTCCTGATTCATTTAGCTGCCTAAATCTCTGCTCTGTGGGTCTAATCTGGACAAACAGTAAGTAGAATTAACTCTAGGAGCAGCAAAAAATTCAAGTTTCACATCTTCAGAAGACTAGCCTTAAATATCTAATTGCCTGTTTAAACCTGAAAATCTGCTACTTGCAAATGAAGTAATGACTGAAATGACTGCAGCCTGAAATTGGTCTTTAAAAGGGTATTGTCTTTAACTCAGACATAATAGTAATATAAGTAGTCAGAAAACATCACTTTATGGTAAGTCTGGCATTTGTATCTTTGTCAAAACATCTCAGACAGCATAATGAAAGCTCTGCAATCCTCTTGGTAATCTTCCCCTCTGTACTGGATTGAAATGGAAAGAAAGAAAGAAAAACACATAGAGAAAAAGGAAAAAAAAAGACAAGAAAAATATTAATCAAGGAAGAACATGGATATTTACTAAAATAAAGCTGCCTTAGTTTCCTGCTACTGGTCAGTAAGAACTGAGCACAAACTGCTGTGCTAGATCATTTTAGATCCTCTTTTTACACATGACATTTGCCTGACTGCACTAACTACTCCAGCTCAAATTACTCCAGCCCTGCCCTGTATATCCACACCTGCTAATCCAGGGAGCTTTGTAGGAGCTTAGTTGCAGCCATCAGCATG
This sequence comes from Sclerurus mexicanus, assembly GCA_013396755.1. Lineage (NCBI taxonomy): Eukaryota > Metazoa > Chordata > Aves > Passeriformes > Furnariidae > Sclerurus > Sclerurus mexicanus. Next base: position 124,541 of record VWZF01000297.1, on the reverse strand, counting down.
AGGATGCAGCACAGAGCTGTGACGTGCAGCTCCAGAGGCGGAAGAGCCAAGTTGGCAGCGCTGGTTCCTGACACCATGCACGTGCTCTGAGACAAAGAACAAAGAACACCATCAATGTATAGCCTGACTTCTTACCTAAAACCTGTCACATCTTCCAAGATGGCTTTTGTCTCCTGCCCACTAAGATACCCCCCATTTGGGGATCTTCAGTCTCCACTAGGAACATGGCAATCAGTAAGACACCTACTTAGAGCAATGTCAGTATACTCTCGCTGCCAAGCCATGAGGAAAAGCTGAATGTTGGCCACAGGCTGGCATCTGGTGGGTCTGATCTTCTCTTTGGTACCACTCCATTTGGAGTGTACCATGTTGTAGAGCTGGCAGCTGTACAAGTAATTACAAAGTCATCTTTGAAGAATTCAGAGGAGAAGGGTCCAAGCTGGAGCTATGCCCTAGTTTTTGAGACCTTCTGTATCCACAGTGCCAACTAAAATGCACCTGAAGAAGAACACTCTTCACCTGCCTGCAGACAGCCTGTCTCTCACAGGGATGTAGTGGTTAACACTTTCCCTGCAGCAGTAGAGAAAGTCACACACCTACCTCTCAGATCTTACACTAGAAACCAAGTATAGTATCTCCTGTGCACCCTCTTTGCCCATTCCTTTACCCCTCAGACCATTTTGCCATGCCCCCCACCCATCCACTGCCACATCCCATCTGCCAGGGGTGGGCAGCCCATTGGCAGGGAGGGTTGGAAGCAGGAGCACACCCTGTGAAATGACTCCCTGCTCCCAGGGGAGAGCTGACCTCTGCGAGCTGGCACACCACAGCAGGGACAAGCGTTATAAATATGAGTGAACCCAGCAGCCCTTTATGGAAGTCATGACCCAGGCTGCAGCTCAGGGTGCTGCCAGTTGGTGCTTAGCTAGAAACCTCAGGTTAGGAAGAAAGGCCAAGCCATGCTCTGGTACAACACCCTGCTGGCCCCAGGCTTGAAGAGACACAGCTACTGCTTTTTCCTTCAGGAAGGTGTTGGCTGCATGTTTTTGGGTGTGGCAGGAGGCTACTGCTGAGGTATCTTCCTTCTAGCAGGGCTCCTCTGGGCATTCAGCCCACGCAGGTGCAGCCTCAGCCTCTGCTTCCTGGCCTCCCACAACAGAGACAGCCAAAGGGCCAGTGTTCTGTCCCAGAATGAGGAGACTCTTCATCAAGACAAGCCAATGTTTCTTCAAGCATAGGTGGCCATTTCTAAGGAGAGGGGCAAAAAAGAGTCAAAAGGATCTGCAAAATGTTTCCTCCACCCCAAATCTGCTAGCGGGATGCATTGTGGGTAGTGGCTCGTTTTCAGTAAGACAGAGACATTTTTTTACAAGGTCATGTAGTGATAAGGCATAATGGCTTTAAACTGAGAGAGAGTAGGTTTAGGTTAGATATTAGAAAGAAATTCTTTACTGTGGGAGTGTTGAGACACAGGTTGCCCAGGGAAGTTGTGAATACCTCACACCGGGAATTGTTCAAGGCCAGGTTGGATGGGGCTTTGAGCAACCTGATCTAATGAAAGATGTCCCTACCCATGCTGGGAGGCTTGGAACTAGATGATCTTTTAAGGTGTCTTGCAACCCAAACAATTCTATGACTCTCTGATTCTATGACATACTTCTTCCCACCATCAGCTTCAGCAGCAATTTTCAGCCATGCCTAAAGAGTGAGCTGAGTTGAAGCCTCCAGCTTTTTGCAAACTTCGACCATATCATCATATAGTTTGTGATTTTCAGATCCTTCTGTGGCTCTTCGTGGCAGGTTTCATGCTATTACTCAAACATTTCAGCTTCCATTTTCAAACAGAGGCATTTTAATAGAGGTGCTTTTTTTGCTTTTCTAATAGAGGTGCTTATCTCTCTTTCATGACTGAAGGTAAAAGCTTGAGCACAGGCACTCTGAAGCTGCCATGACAGAGAAAGATATCACAAGCAAGACACTTCTCAGATCTTCAAATTTCTAGGCTGACTTGATGATCCAAGGGAAGGGGATACCCAAGTCATTACTTCTGAATTCTTGGGATCACTATCTAACTGGCATTGAAAATAATATTTAAAAAATTATAAAAAGGTATGCCCAGAGCATGCATAAAGGACTGCCTCTTTAAGACATCAGTCCTGCCTGGAAAGCTATTCACCCTAGAAATGCAAGTTCCTGACAGGTGCCAATGAACTTTTTAGAGAGACTCAGGGCCATCTCAGACTGTGCAAAACCCAGTTAGAGAAGAAGGAGGTAAAAATGGAGCAGAAATTCAAGAGCAGCAAATCCTCTGTCTCCTTTAATTAAGGAGCATGCTAAGCTTGTCTGGCTCATCATCCAAAAGGAATGAGGTTCCTGGTGGCACAGTGAGCTCACCCCAATGCTTCCCAGACTGCCAGCTGCACCCCAACAGGCACCATGGTCCAGGCAGGGGAGGGGGAAGGTTTTGAGGGGCCACACAGGATGCCAGGAGTGAAGGAGAGCTGAGCTACCACTCCACTGCAACAGGTGTAAATCTGCTGGGAACAGCTCCGTCAGCAGCAGCAGGCGCCACGCCACTAAATTAAACACCCCTCCAATCATCAAGATGTCATTAAATGCGCTGATGCTCTCATGGCTTGGAGAAACCCGAGTTGCAAATGTCACCCCAGACCTGTCCACCCCAACCCTGCCTGGTGCAGGATTCTTTTAGACCCTGGCCCCGGAGGGGTGGGTGGAAGCAGCGCTGGTGGTTACTGCGTGCACGGGTGCGTGCAGGCAGACACAGACGTGTGCTCGGCCATACCAATCATGGCCAAAGCTAGGCAGGAGTCCAGCGATCCCATCTCCTCCAAGAAAAAGGCAGGAGGCTGATGGAAATGGCCAGACTGTATGTGCCCTAAGGTTTTCCAGAAAGGAACATACCATGCCAGATCATGTGTTTTGTTTCTTTTACCTTATTAGTAATAATTATATTGTCATGATATTATTAATAATCGCTGAGATCCCTGTGCCAGAGCTCAGCCTTCACCAATCACACCCCAGTTCCTTGGGGACCATCTTTAGGCCACACTTTCACATTGGCTCAGGACTTGTCTGTGCATCACTGGGCTTTCATCGAGATCTCAGCATCTCTCACAGGAACATGCCTAGCCTGGTCACTGAACCTGAAAACATGTTCAGCAGCAGTTTCATGCCCTTCTCCAGCTCTCCACCATGCCAAAACCTTCATGAGCCCAGACCTGGTCCAGACTCCCTCCCTGCCTAAAGCATTAAGCCCTATCAATCTGGTGTCTAAGCACCTTGCAGCATCATTTCATCCCTGGACCCCATTGGCACAGATCAGATGGAGAACTGAGACATGGAAAGATTTTTCCAAAGCCCTGTGGGAAGCCTGTTACTGTGGAAAACTTGAACATCCATTTCCTACCTGCAGCCACCTGCTGAAGCACCTATCTGCACCTTTCCCCCAGTGGGGAGATTATGCCCCTGTCTCAGGGGCAACTGATTTAACTCATCAGTTGTGACATCTCAGCAGAGGAAGGTGACATAAAATAGGGTGGGGTGGTAGTCACATGCTGTGGGTTTTTTTCTGGAGTTTTTCTGAAGTAGGGTGCATTAGGGGTATCCGGGGAAAAAAGAAAAAAAAAACCACAACCAACCAAAATAAAAAAAAACCAAACAAAAAACCAACAAACCAACCAAAAAAACAAACAAAAACCCACCCCCAAAACAAACCAAAAAAATGTGTCTCATCAGTCAGCTTAAAATTGCTACGCAGGGATCTGCACTGACACCAGCATGATTTTCGGAGCTTATACATCAAAAAAGATTGAAGACTCCAGCACCAGATGCATATCAGACCTGTTCTTGCTCCCAGGTTCTGCAGAAGACATGAGCAGGAACCCACTGCAGGCAGCAGCATGGCTGGGGCTCTGTGGGGGCTGCTTTGTGCATCTGTGCCGTGTGACTGGAATAGTTCTGGATCACAGCTGGAGGACCCCAACCCATTATGATTACCAGCAAAGCAAAGATTTGACTAACTAGCCTATGGCTGTCACACGTGGAAAATTCTCCCATCCTACCTGCAGGAAGCCCCCCCAGGGAGTCCCTTCAGCCTTTGCAGCGTGGGTTGTGTGTGGATAAGTGATAACCTGCTCCCACAAGCTGGCAGAGCTCCCAGCCCAGCTGGGAGGGGTAGGCAGGTTGCTGTCTCTGGGTCCTGCTGCAAACTACCTGCCATCTTTTCGAGTCCACCTGATGTGTCCCCCAGCCACAACAGACTGCCCTCAGATGTCCCTTGTCAGAACTCTGTATGAAACAGCAGCCTTGTCTCCTTCCAGAATATCTCCTAATCCTTTTTCATCTTCAGTTTATTTCTCTCTCTTTCCTACTCATTTCTGTTCATGCCAATGGGCCAATTTCCATTTGGCCACAGTGATATCTTAGTTAAATCCTTTTTTGCAGTAAAGGGATTATTAGCTCATTAGGAGGTAACTATCCAAATCCTTCTGGGATAGTCCTGGTTTTGACCTTCTAAAATACTTTTTGACTTGTTTAAGTCACAGGTGCCAGACCAGCTTCCAAAGACAGAGGTGCAATGATCCCCATAAGGTGGCACAGAGCAACTTTGGGGGACATGATATCTAAAAAAGACAATATTGTTTGGAAATGTCTGTGTGTCTGAGACTGAGTCAGAATTCCTGAGTCATCTTGTTGTCTTTCCCTTTACAACTTCTATATAATTTCATGTAAGTACATTTGTCTGTGCTGTGTTTGATTTTCCTCATCAAAATCAATGTCTGTGTGCTGTAAACCAGAAAAGTTTATAGTGTCTTCTTATCCCACAGCAGGTCTCAGGGCACCTCAGTCAAATACACAAAGTGTTGTCAGGTGCTGCAAAGATCTCTGGCAGTTTGTAACAGGAAAAAAAGGAAAGGAGTGCCAATGATACAGTTTCTCTGTCTTGTACCTGTCATCACTGGCATTACTGTGTTGGAGTACAGGTAATGTAAAGCACCATGAAGGACTTGTCACCTTTCAGGGCTGAAGGGAAGGGAGAGAACTAGGTTTTCTTACACTTCATAGCTTTTCTCAGGATGGTAGTGATCCGCTTGGTCTCTTCAGGAAGGTTCAGTGTGTCTCTTTCTCCCACTCTGATGACAGGAGTACACTAAGTTACTACTAGCTGTGACCTTGCTTGGCTAGCTGGTGGAAAAAGGCACATTTTCTGAATACTCCTATCTTGCAAAACATACAAGGTCTTAGAAGCTTGAAAAGAGATTAGCTGAAGCAGAACCTTAAATCCTGAAGCACTGGAAAAAAGGCTCACTGAAGCATTTGGATCAGCGGTGGCTGGGGACCTCTTTTACTGTTTGAGATAGGAAGGACAGTGAAGGTGAGAGTGCAACTGCAGCAGCCAGGAGGGAGGAACAGCAAGTGTATATCCTTAATTTATAATACAAGGAGGAAAAAAAAATCAACAAGAAAGAAATTTGTATTTATCCTACATCCCCACTCAGCATTTCTGGAAGCCCAATTTGAAGGGCTGAGATGGTACTGTTTTGAATACTGTTACTGGCTACCTATCCTCACAAAATTTGAAGAGCAAAAGTAATTTGAAAGTAAAATCCTACTGTAATGAATGTCAGGGGTGGTTTTGCAACCTAAATCCCCGGAGCTGGGATTTTGCTCAATGAATGAGCCCAAAAAGCCTAGAATAGTGGATAAACGAACAGCAAGCTTTTCCTCTTAATTATCTCTTTCTTTGCCTGAAGTTTTGGGGCCAACTCTGAAGGTTGTTTGAACAATGTGGCCACCAACCCAGGTGGACAGACATTGAGCTCTACCAGATCATTTCTCAGAAAGGGGTGATTAGATGGGGAAAAGCATTGTACTGGTTTCTTGAGGCAGGACTAAGAGATGCAGTAACAGAATGGATGAAGGAGCCAGTGATTAACTAGTCAGAGCTGGGAGATTGAGCCTTGCAGTCAACTTATGTCAGAGACTAACAGATGCCATCTTTGCCAGGAAATGAACTATCTGAGCTGAAAGGCAAGTGTTTTAGGATACAGTGTGGACCATATCATTCCCTTGCATGACGTTGCCCACAGAAACAGACATGTTGCAATCACAGGCAGCTAAATGGAATCAGGAAGATACTGGACAATGCAGAAAGATAGCACAATATTTGTAGTGAATGGTGAGTGCAAAATCCTAAGTTTCACAGAGAAATCTCTGGAATTTCTCTGTTCCCCTCATCAACCCCTCCCATGGGGAACTGATAACTGATGTTCTACTCTATGGGAGAGGACCTGACACAGAGAGAAACCTTATGTCAGTGTCCTGTAGAGATGGTCCTTCAATAAAACTCAGTTTCCCCAAATGCGTGAGGTTTGCACACTGGATTTTTCTTGACCATGAGCCTACCCCAAAATTCCAAATTTAAAACATTATCTGAGAGTGGATGAACAAGCTTTGAACTTCCAAGGAGATTTGCTTCTGGGGCTGAGATGGGCACATTTCAGTGTGCTGCTATCAGCACCCAGAGAGATGATGAAGAGAAAGACACAATACTTAGGGCCTTTGTCAGGTTGTGGGAGCATCTGTTTCAGTCTCAGCTCTGCTGTTCCCCAGGGAAAAAAACAAAGCAGCTCTGTTCAGATTCAAGTATTTAACTTCTGTTCTGAACATCCTGTTCAAAACACATGAATCCAAAATCTGTACTGGCAGGACTGCAAGGAGAACATCTACTTCAACTAAAGTTTATTGGAATTCAGAATTTCAGGTGGTTGAGGCAGTTCCAATTTTGATGAATGCATCTGACTTGCTGAACAAGGTGCCTTGAATTTCATATAGATGCAGCTAGAGCTAGAAGACCATGGAAAACATCCACTAGATTTATCCCTAGCAGTCCCACCAAGGTTCTGAGTGGAGACGCAAAGAAACAGACACTCTGGTGAACATGACACCCAGTGTCAGTCTGCAGTTGGAATTCCCTTTGATGCAGAGTTGAAGCCTAACAATCACAAATTTTTGCTGCTCATGCCACAAACAGATAAACTAGATACATCTGGGGCTAATGAGGCAGCAACTTTTGTGAATAGAAAGCATTTTTGTTCTCTAGAAAAAAGAGAAAATGAAAATTGGATTGTATCTATTTTTAGGCAAATTAAAAAATTATTCAGATTAGAAAGTGCTGCAAAAATAGCTTGAGCAATATGAAAGTGGAGCAATTGCTCAAGTTCTACAAGAATAAAGGAGGTCAGAAACCTCATAAGCCAAATTTTGAAATAGCTGTGAACATTTCATTTTTGCAGCCCTGTCTGATGTGTGCCTGCTTTAAAACCCACTGTGATGCCAGCAGAAGCCTGCTCCTGTATCCTGAATCCATGGGGTCCTCCAAAGGCAACCAGCCAGCCCAAAGTATGCCTAGTGATCCCACAAGTTCAATTCCATGTTTTACATCCTAAACATTCAGCATAAGCCTAGACAGCCATTGTCACCCACTGTGACACAAGTCTTGTGTTTCCCACTAAAAGCAATCAGATTTATCGAGGTGTGTCACACCTCCCTCTAAAAATGACTGCCCCTGAAGAGTGCCTCCATAGGAAGTGTATTTTGGAGGCTGTCTGGCTTTGGCTTTTACCCTGATTCCCCAGGTTTCATCATCAGTAGTTTAAGTTGCCAGCAAACATTGAACTTCTGAAAAGGCATGAGCAGAACTAGGAGGGGGCTTTGGAAATAAGACCGATTTGAAAACTGTTGCCCACAGAGTTTCAGTTAGTATGTTGTAGGCTGTTCAGGTTGGAAGTGAAGCTGAGGTGGGTGTGTGCTCCTAAATCACACAGGAGATGAGTATAATCTGCTCAGGGAAATGTTTTAGTCACCATCCCTGGAGGTATTTAAAAGATGTGTAGATGTGATGCTTAGGGACATGGTTTAGTGGTAGACTTGGCAGTGTTGGGTTGGAATCAAAGATCTTAGTGGTCTTTTTCAACCTAAATGATCCTATGATTCTGTAATAGCTAAGTAATACTTGCCTTTTGCCCCAAATATTGAAATAATCCCAGAAATACACTAAATGGGAACAGCTGCGCCAAGAAGAGAAGTCATCCCTTTCCTGGTGTGGATGGAGTAAGGCTGTGATGGAGCAGTATGTAAGGAAGAGGCCTGATAAGACCACTTGTCTGCACATCACTTTGGCAGGGGGAGTGAGCCCTGTCAAGCTCTTCTCTGCCAGCCCCTCAGCATGCCTTCTCCAGTGGATCCATGCCAGCCCCGGCGCTGGCTTGTGGCCAGCTGGCCTGCATCCACCTGCCTGTCGCTGCCAGTCATGGGGCAGAGGTGACACCCTGGTCAGAGGAGGGGAAGAGCTGAGAGGCTGTGCGACAGAACTGCTCTCCCCAGGCAGCATTGTGCAGGTGATACAGCAAAGCACCAGCTGGAGCTGAGCTCCTAGGGAAGGGGGAACTGATCACCATTCCCAGGACGTGAAGAGGGAGGAATACACAGGACAGCTTGCAACAGAAATGAAACAGGGTTGTGTGAAAAACCCACTGCTGTCCAACCGGCAGGTCCCAGAAAGCAAGGCTAGCTGTGATAGTGGCATCTGACCCTCATCTTGAGGAGAGCCCTGCCTCCTGCCCTGGACACTGGCCTGGGTACAGGACTCTCACCCTTAGTATGATAAGGTTTTAACCACTTGCCATCAATGTATGGGGCTTGGTGACTGCTGTGGGCTTGGCAGGTTGCAACATAATCTTCCCTCTGCTTTGGGATTACAGGTCCAAGGGCCAGCAATTCTCCTGCTGCCCTGCAAGCAGAAAATGTGTTTAAGAAAACAGCCTGAATGTCAGCCAGCAGCTCTGGACAGTGACCCAGCAGAAGGAGAAGGAGTCCCAGGAGTGCTCACCTCCTTTGCTGCAGAGGAAACAGATGAGGCCCTGAAACTGTTTAACCTGAGATCTGTTATCAAAAGTCTAATCACTGTGATGCCCAAAGGGATGCAAAGAGAGATACCCTTATTATACATTGCAGTAAATACCTTCTATTTTTATTAAGCCCTAGTAGGACAAGTGTGTGCCTTCATTCCCTGTACAATTGAAGTCTGCCCCTTCAAAACCCTGCCTGTGTATTCCCAGGACTGACATCTTCCACTCCCTCTCTCTTGCTCGTTCCCTCTCTCTCAGATGATGCAGAGTGCCAGCAAGTCCCTCAATGGTGTCATATCTGTCCTTTTTATTCATTGCAGGGTTTATTTTTAGCCTGAAACAACTGCTTCCTAAAAATGGAGTTCCTAATGACACGGGAGCTGGACACAGCTATGTAAGGTATCCAGGGCTTGGCCTGACAGCTTCTCCTGTCTGTCTCTCTCTTTGTTGTGAGTCCAGGACAGCAAAGTTTGCTGCTGCCCACCAGCCTTGCAGTGTTTGGGCTGATCACCAGGAAGGCAGCAGAAAGAGAAACTTGGTTCAAACTTCACCTGGAGCCTTTGGTCTCCCCCTCTTCCCAATTTAAGAAAGAGAGGGACATTTACCCACACTTTGCTGCACTCCAACGGTGCCCCTATGAAGGTGACTTGCTGGATCTTGGCAGGTTTTTGCCTGCTTTTCTGCTGCAAGGCAGAAGAGGGACTGAACTTCCCCACTTATGATGGGAAAGACCGAGTGATCGACCTGAACGAGAAGAACTACAAGCAGGCCCTGAAGAAGTATGACATGCTTTGCCTGCTCTTCCATGAGCCTGTGAGTTCTGACAAGGTCTCCCAAAAGCAGTTCCAGATGACAGAGATGGTCCTGGAGGTAAGTGCTGCTGCATGTCCCATTTGGGGTCAATACAACAGCTCTGGTCAGAGCTGTGGAGAGGATCCACAGAACAGGACAGTCAAATGGTCTTGTACAGGGGAGGTTGAGCACCCAAAAGTTTGTGTTTGTTTACCTGGATTTGAGTTAGCCCCTGCCTGAATTCTGCAGAGCCCAGAAAAAAGCCTCTTTTGTGCTCTTCTCGGTTATTTGCTGGGAAAATGGTCTTTCTGGATTGTATGTCAGAAACCCAGGCAATAGCGAGTAACCTTGTGAACCTCAGCAACATGAGCTCAGCTCAGCTGAGCTTTCTCAAATCTCAGCACAAACCTGATTCCATAGCTTGAAATTTTTCAATCCTTTCTCATTCTGTGTAAGCCAGTATCCCACTTGTATTCTGGATTCAGTCCCACTTTTTACCCACTAGGAGAAATCAGCCAAGAATCCTTATCAAGCTGTGCAGCAAACGGGCGTCATAGCTCTCCATCTCAAAAGCTCCCTGTTGGTGCAGCATTAAATCCCTTTTTGTTTCTCTAGCACTAAGTTGCCTGCTTGGAATCAGTCTATAGCTGCTTGTTAATGCAACCATTCATTTCTGTGCTGGAAAAAGAGTGTTGTTAATTCTTTGGTGAAAGAATGAATTAATAATCCTCAGTAAAATAAATCACGATAAAAATGACAATGTAGATTACTAGCATTTTTTCTTGTAGTGTAGCTGTAATCTAGGGAATCATACAGCTTCAAGCCTGGATTGTTAGGTGCCTGGTTCCTACCAGGGACTTGCAAATATTCCCTCTTAGCTAAAAGACACATTTAGAAAGAAAGTGAGAATTGCAGAAGAAACACTTAAGCTTTTAAGAGAAAATGCAGTGCACCCTTAGGAGTATAGCAAATGTGAATTAGAAAATATGTTTGATGAGGGCTAGGACCCAAAAAAGTCCAGTGTCAAGTTCAAGGTCTGCTGACCACCTCAGCAAGCCTGATGACTGCCTGAAAGAAAGTCAAAAACTAACAGGATTTTATTCACCTGTCAGGCCATAGTTACTTTCTTCAGGTGAGTGATCAAATAACATTTGGCAAAGAAAAAAAAATTATGCTGGAACGGCAGCCAAAATGAGAATTGTTGGTAGTATAATCACATTGTTCTTTAATAGGATAGCTATTTTATGCTTGATGGGTGGCAAACAGTTACTAGATACATATTTATAGAAACCTGACAGAAGCATGCCCGATCCCTGGAAGTGTTTGAGGCTAGGTTGAATGGGGTGGTTGGGAATCTGGTCTTGTGGAAGGTGTCCCTATTCATAGCAGGGAAGTTGAAATTAGGTTATCTTTTAGAGACCTTCAAACTCAAGCCATTCTATGTTTACATGATTCTGTTGTCTGTTGTCTACTATCAGTTTGAGTTTCCATGACACCTATACCCATCAGACCTATCAAGGGTGCAATCTGCTTAAAGCTTTTGTTTTTCAGTATTGGATTCAGCAATGATAATATTAGCTTAGGTTTCGAGTGGTTTATTTGGTTTCCGATTGCCTCTCTGCCATGGACTTCTCATGTGACCTTGGGCAAGAGACTGAGGATTAGATCCACAGCAGACTTTACACAATTATAGTGCTCATCTACCAGCTAACTGTGCCACACATCAGCTGGCACTTGTGGCTTTGACCTCAAAATTTCCCAAGCATTTGCAATGCTGATTCAGTGCATGTCTCACAGTTTCACAGTCCCTCCCCTGGACTGGGAACTGCAGCAGCAGCAATCTGACAGCCCAAGTACAGAGCAATCTGCAGACTGAGCACTTCTTTGCCTCTGTCAGCCAAGGGAATCAGATGGGGAGAGGGTCTCAGAAGGCAACAGAGGAGATAGGATATGCCCTATCCTGCATAGGACACAGCCCAACATGGTGCTAGTGCTCTAAATTTCTGGACTAACTCAGCCCTGGAAGTACTCAAGAAAGGAGTGGGCAAGCCAGGTTGCGATCTGCCCCTTCTTGTGACAGCATTCACCTCCCTCACCTCAAACCATAATATGTTGTGCCATGGGGGTCACTTTCAATTTTCCCTGCCAGAGCTCATATAGCTGTTGGACTTCACTGTGTGTTCACCAGCATAGGGAGAAGGAAAGAAATGGCTGCAGTGGCTCCTTGGCTGAGATGTGGAGCTGTTCATCTGTGAGACGAGCTGCCTGGGATCAGTATCCCTGGAAGCAGCCTGCAGCTGAACCCAGGTCTCTTGTAATTTGAGCATGTACTGAGTAGTGAGCTGCTCTGTAGGCACAGGAGCAGTGACAGGGCTCTCGTTCCAGCCAAACCTGGGAAAAGTTCACTAAGGAAGGCTTTCCATATCTAGTTTCAGTAGAGGGATCAAGGCTTTGAGTGCTGAAGGTTCTTTACACCTGAAATGAGGTATCTAAGAGGTAAATACTCCAGCCCTGACTATTCCCTGCCAGCTGGCTTGGAAGGTTCCCAGCATAGGGTGCTGCCTGTGGTAAGATGCTCCTTTCTGGAGCGCCTTATGTTTTCCCATCTTACTGTACTGACAGTTTTCCTGCTGTTTTGCAATGAGATATTCTGCTTCCACAGCCTGGAAAATATTGTGTTCTTAGCCCCCCTTCCATACAATGGCACTGGTCTCCATCATTAGCAATAATTGGGAGCTTCCATCAGGCACACAGGCAGGTGTGGAGCTAACCAAAGGTCTGAGCTGGGTGGTTTAAGGGTTTGTTACTTCTATTGCGTGATGGATATGTGTGTATGGGCACATGGGAGGAAATGGGCTTAATGAATGTTAAGTCCAGAAAATCCCCAAAGTGTCCACCTTTTCTCTTTCTCCCACCTGCACCTTGTAAGAAATGCATAATCCCAAATATCAAATACCTGAAGAATTATCTTAGACATCAAGAAAAGAGGAGAGATCCAGCATGGTTTCCTTGAAATATGTAGCTCATAAATAACAAGGTCTGACAGGGGCGTCTCCCAGGAGAGGAGAACATGAGGCTCTCTCTTAACTGGGTCCTTTGGCATTCTGTGGGGGTTGAGCTCCCATGGCAACATTGCCTTCTTTCAGGGCACTTCAGCCTCTTCCCTTCCAAGTCCCTGTTCTTCACAAAACTTGCAATAGCCTTATTATGTTTGAGATCACTGACTCTGGAAAATTTGGTTGAAAAGGCCCAATAGCTAGAAAACTTACTAGGGGAGGCAGCTGGCAGGAGCCCTGAGTGGAGAAAGGAGAGAATCATAAGGCTCTCACATATTTAGGAATAAAACTGAAAACCTGACTGCATGTAAGTAAAGTTAAGAACTTAATTTAAGAACTTTACCAAATCATAACTATGAGCAGCAGACTGAGAAGTGATATGATAGGAAAGTTTTCTTCTGAAGACAAAAGACCAGCATGCAGGACTGACTGACACTGTCAAAAGCTCAGGATGCACACCCACTGTCACCAGAAAAGGGATGACATCATCAAGCTGATACTGCAGTTGGCACAGCACATGGGGTTTTTGGCTCCCTGCACCCGGGTGAACTAGGAACCATCACCAGATAGATTCCCATGCAGCCCAAGGTCCCTTTCTAAACTGGAAACCAAATCAAGGTGAAGATGATTATGAAGCAGTCCTGAGACCTCTTGCCACCTACACTGCTGGGTGCCACCTGGTGAGGACAGCATCCAGGGTCAATGGAGCTCCTGTGGGAGCAAAAGCAGCTTCTTTGTCATCCTTTGTGCATGACAACAGCTCCAAGCATGGCGGTGCCAGCCCCTCCAGTCCGGGTGGGAATGCTAAGGGCTATTGGGTTAATCTGTCAGGATAATAGACAAAGCAATGATTGGAGATGACTACTGTTTTCTGGATATGATGGAAAAGGGTTGAGGGAGGATTGTTCTAAGACAACCCAGGGCAGAGATATCATGAGCACAGGCTGTTTCATAGCTCGGGTTAAAGGGCTCTTCTCTTTCCTTGCCTTTCCTATGACTCCACTATGCACCACTGGCTAGTGGAAAGCACCTGCATCTGGAGTGGGGAAACACCTCCATAGAGGGCAATGCAGGGATTGAACCAGGAAGTCCCAGAGCTAACAGTAGCTATTCCTGCTCAGTAGTGGTGTTTACAAGAGCTCTGCACACTTCATGAGGTCAGCACAGTGAAGAATGAGAAAAAACAGCCAAGCAAACACAATAATTTTTTAACAGGCAAGTAAGAGAAAAAGCGACTTGTCCTAAGGGATCTCAGTGTTAATGAAGAAGGGTCAAGAGAGGAAAAGATCAAAGCAGTGAAGCTGAGAAATAGCTGTTCTACTTTTCTTCTCCTTTATATCTTCCCTACAATAATTTGCTTTGTCTCATACCACCACTTCTCAGACCTTTTCCCCATTCCTTTTCATCTCTGAATCTCCTAAACAGGGAGTTTTGCCTTCCAGTGGGCCAGCTCTTATCTCTAGGAATCATGTAGCAAGAATAATGAACAGTGAGGTTAGGGGCTTTCCTTTGGCATTTGAGAAGCTATCTCCTCTGCTGCAACTCGCTCAGTCTTGGCTTCCCTGTCATTCTTTCTTTGCCATCTGTGTGCATGTGTAATAGCCTTTAAAAAGATCAGTAAGTCCAGGTATTTTAGTCCCTTCAATGCAACAGTGACCCTGTACTGAAAGTTCATGAATAACTGCCCTAGCACAAATCAGTCTGATTAGAGGTAAGAGAAGAGGGATGTTGCTGCTAAAGAAGTGGCTTCTACTACAGCTAAGTTAATGCAAAAAAATAAAGAAGGAAGGGAAAGAAAAGGAAAAAGTGTGCACTGATTACTTTGTCCCTTGAGGCCATTTAAGTAGGTCTCAATGCATCAACAGCCAGCAGAGCACTGATTTTTAGCAACAGCACTCAGGAGGATTTCACTTACTGATATGCCAGTCACAAAAACAAGTTACAGAGAGCTCCCTGTTTCACAGATGGGCACGTTGACATCCAGGGATGACTATGTTACTTGATCTTTCTGTGTAACAGTAGCAGAAATAATTTCCAAGGCTGCATTACCTATTATTGCCATTTTTCTTTCTTTGAAGTCCCTCTATCAGTTCCCAGTAGTGAGTTTGGATCAGCTGCATGAGTAGCATCTAGCATAAGACCCCACTTTCAATGCCAAAACTGTGATTTGAAAGGCACCTTTCTCATCTGCTGAATTATGATTGGGGAAAGGATTGTACTGACTTCAGATCTCAGAGCAGAGACCAGTTGTACTCCCAGGATCTAAAGAGTACAAATGTCCCCTGGAGACATGGCAGACCCCTGTGAGCTTGGGTTCACTTTGCTCGCAGAGTGCAAGGCCAAGTCTGCTTAGTCTTTGCAGGTTCTCTTGGCCTTGAAGCCATGAGCTCTTATCACTGTCCAATTCTTACAAACAACCTCTGTAGGTTCCATAGAATCATTTAGATTGGAAAAGACCTCTAAGATCATCAAGACCAACCATTAACCCAGCACTCGAAGCCTACCACTAAACTATGTCTTTGAATGTCACATCTACATGTCTTTTAAATACTTTCAGGGATGGTGACTCCCATACTTCCCAGAGGAGCCTGTCCCAGGGTTGACCACCCTTTCAGTGAAGAAATTTTTCCTAATATTATTATTTTCCTAATATCCAACCTAAACTTCCCCTGGTACAATTTGAGGCCATCACCATGCAAGACCTTGAGCTGCATGGAGACACTTTCTGAGTCACTCCTCCCTTCAGAATTGCAATTGAGGAAAAATGTTCAAAAGCCCATCCTCTTTGGCCTTGGCCATCCTGCCATGTTAGCCAGCTTCCCCAAAAAGTTCCAGGCAGGTTTCCCAGTGCCTTCCTGCTAGGTTCATCCCAGGGGTCAGAATCTCACTCTTCTACAAGATGCCTTTCATAGAAAACACAGAACGGTTTGGATTTGAAGGAACTTTAAAGATCACTTAGTTACAACCCTCCTGCCATGGGCAGGGACACCTTCCACTAGACCAGATGTCACTTACCCTTAAGGGTGGGTCATCACACCAGTTTGCTCAAAGCCCCTCCAGCCTGGCCTTGAACATTTCCAGGGATGGGGCAACCCCAGCTTCTCTGGGCAACTTCTCGCTGTGTCTCACCACTCTCACAATAGTGAATTTCTTCCTTTGCCTGTCCTGAGGGGTGAGCCCCACAAAGGGCTAGCTTGAGCTCACATTTGCCTGCTCAGTGGGCAGGTGTGATGTTTGTAGTTATCATTTCATGTTCTCTGCCCTGGACCTTGACATTTCTCAGGGTCCTGACCACAGACTGGGACAGCTGTTGCTCTGCAAGGCAGACTGGGTATAGTTGGCCATGCCATGCTCGCCCACCCTGACCTTACTCCAGAACTTGGTCTGCCAGTGCCCTTCATCTAAAACTAAACTAATCAAAGCCCATGACTGCCCTTCCTTCATGCCTGAGTATCATCTGTGGGGAGAATGGAAAGGGGATATGATAATTCTCTTTAAACACCCGGGAGAGGGAAGAGCTATTTAAAATTGAAGCCTAAGGACAAATGGGCTATGAATAAAACAAGTCTGGAACTACAAAGTCCCTAATCACCAGAGGAGGAAGGCATCAAGGGGAGAACAGTCCAACGAGTTTTAAATGAACATTGACACCGCTTTGTGACAGAGATTGAATGACATGATAATGGGTCTGATGACCAAAGATGTCCCTTTGCAGCCTCTCTCCCTAAATAACAGGCACCCAGGCAAGAAATCCATGACCTAGGAAAAGCCTAGCAAGGTTCAAGTTATTTTCTTTTTTCTCCTTTACACACTGGGATTTACCCACATACATGAGAAAAAAACTTGCCCAAGGAAATAGAGCGAGCATCGAAGATAGAGAACTCAATTCCCAGGCAGTGGCTCCTCCCTTCTCTGGTGCCCCAGAAGGGTCAGTGCTCCCTCCTGAGCAGTGCTGATGGTGCTCATTCCTGCGTGCTCTCTGACACAGCTCCGGTGAAGGCCAGCTGCCGTACATGATACATCTTTTTTCTGGGAACCCTGTCCAGCCCTGGCAGGAGACAGACCGCTGTCAGCTAGCAGACCTCTGACACCTCAAACCCTGCGCAAAGAAGACTCTGTATATTTAAAGCTTTCCTCAGTTCTTCTTTCTCTCTGCTCACACCCTGGGTAAAAAGTCTTTCTTTTCTCAAGGACCCCTCTGTTCCTCCAGGGCCCTGCCTCACTAGTCCTTCCTGCAGATGCAGGACTGGAGCTCCTGGCTCTCTCCTGCAGTGTCCTGGACTCTCTAGGACTTCAGAGTGCTGGCTTACACCCACTTGGTCAGAAACTGGAGAAATCCAGCTTGTTTCTGGGAACTGGAGGTGTAGGAATGACATGAGCAGTGGTCTGCGTAGGTGAATGGCCTGAATACCAAGCATGCTTTCCTCCTCCAGCACCTACTGAAAGCAATCAGCTTTCGCCCTGCATGGACTTCACAGCAAGATCCAGCCATCAGTTTCAAAGGAGCCTTTCTGAGGCCTGAAAGACAACAAGGAAGCCGTGGCCTCACTTTTCTCAAGGACAGCCCACAAATTGCACCTTCAGTCTCTGTTTTGTCAAAGGGGAGCTTAGCGGGGTGTGCCCCCTGCCCAACCCCAAAGCCCACAGCCTGGGGCAGCAGATGCGTGCACACATGCATGCATGTCCCCCTCTGTCCTTGGCATGTGAGCCGCACAGCTGAGCTGGCAAAACATCTGTGATGTGGTGCCAGTGAGAACTGGCTGGGAGCAGCGGCAGGTGGCCCCTGCACCCATGGGTGCTCGGTGGCACAGGCATCAGCCGCGGTTAGCTCCCGGCTGGGGGGGCTGTGCTTTGGCTTACAGCTCGCTAAACTTAGGGATGCCAAGAGCAGATAAAAATACAGCCCTAACTATGTGAAACCTTTAGGGAGGCAGCCAAAGAGCACGTCATCATCGTATGGCTGAGTGTGCTGAGTGGCTGTGCAGCAACTAAAGCTCCAGGGCAGCGTTTTTGGAGCATTACCTGTGAAAGCCACCTCTGAGGGAGTGACCTTTGGGTGTTCCATATATGGCAACTTGCCTTTTAGTTCAAGGAGCAGTGATCTCTAGTAGGGGATGTTCAGCCCCCCCAGGCAGCTCAGGTGGTGGAAAAGTGTGGGAGAGTGGGACACACATTTTCCTTCAGTCCTCACTCTAGCAGAGTGACTTCTCTAGTGGAAACTGCTCAACAAGCTTCCAGCCCTGCACTTTGGTCAACACAATGCTTCAGGACTCCTAATGTGCCAGCCTGAATTATGGAGGAACCTGAAATGTTACTAGTGTGATATGCAAGGCAGTGCTAGAGGAGACAGCACAGCATTAGGATGGAGAAATAGCCCCCTCTGCTCTCTAAGCCACTGCCCACCAGCTCAAACAACAGAGAAGCCAACTATAGCATGAAGGCGTGAGTCCTGCGTAAGATTCAAAACTTCTGGGGAAATACCCTAGACACTTGTCATCTCCTCCTAGTGTTTCCAAAAATAAAAGCCTAACATGTTTTATTATAAAATCATCATTTCATCAACCAGGTTCTGACCATCAACATCAATTGCAACTTTAAAGAGAGAAGTGTAGATTGCTTGCAGGATGTTTCATCATCGTTCTCTGTTGCTCTTCTCCTTCCATTGCTGGAGCTTTGTTCTTCCTCTGCTGCTAGATAGGGAAACAGAAAGCTCCTCATGCTTGAGAGCAGTTTTCTCATAATGACCCTCAGAGACACCCAAATGCTCCAGGCCCTGCCTCCCAGCCTGAGCAGCTGGGGTAGATGAGCCTTACTGTCTGTGGGAGCTCCAGGCACGTGCTAGAGAAGTGGGAAGAAAATCCAGGCCAGAATGTCATAATGTCACTTCACTCATTATCCAGAGTCCCTGTTAGTGCTGACACCATACAAGATGAGGTGGTTCTTGCTTACTTGGTGGTACTCAAGCTTTACTTTGGGCTGGCACCTCTTGCACATCCCAGAGGGTCATGCACTCCCTCATGCTTGACCAAATTCAAGCATGCCTATTACCTGATGGATGTGGGAGAAAATAGGAGTGCTCCCAAACTCACATCTCCTTTTCCCAAGGCTCCACAGGAATAGCTTGTGATCCTGTGGTTTAGAAAGCATTTCAAAGGCTTCATGCACCTGAGAGGAAGACTGCAAAATGTGCATGAGATGTGAGCTTACAAGATACTGGCTCTTTGCTCATCCCCTCAGCCAACTCTGTGTGCCCAAAGCTCCTGCTCTACCTCAGGGATTGCATGATCAGTTAGGTCCAGTTCTTCCAAAGCAGTTTCTACCCTCCATTACCCCATGCAGCTGTTGAAGCTAAATTATTCGCTGTAGAGGCTGACACAAAGGCAAGGGCTCTGGCTGGCCCCAAGACTTCAACCAATATGAATTTAAAGGCAGGAGGAGGACTGGGGGGAGGAGTGGCTGTGTTCTTAGATTACAGTTGCCTCTGTCCCAAGGTCCTGAGCCAAGAGGATTGTCAAGATTAGAAACATTATCTGCATTCAAATCCCACTCGCATTATGGAATCAGAAAATACTGTAAGGGGATATATAAATGCTTGATACTGTAATGAGCAGGGGACAACTAGCCAAACTGCTGTGCCTCTGGCATACTCCATATTTTGCTCCCTTATGGAGTTCAAGTATAGGTGTGGGAATATATCTTCACCTATGCACTGCTCAGACTCACTTGATGCAGTTGAAAGCAGGGAAAGCAAGGCCAGAAGCAATGCCCAGCCTCTGCATTGCTTGCACTTGAGAAAGCCACCGTAAGTGCCGGCACCCTGCAAAGGTCTCCTGCCTCCAGGTGCTGCCACAGCGAAAAGAGCTAAAGAGAGTCTCATGTCACACAAAGAGTTCCCTGCTGTAAGACCCTGCTCTGAGGATGAGCACAGGCTGTACCGCTCTTCTCATTCTCTCATTAGCGTGAAGGTCCCATCAGAGGAGGCACTGTCCGCTTGGCTCCCAGCTCCTACCCCTCAGGCAAACATCCCCACAGGCTCACGCTGTACACCTGCACACTCCTACACACACACACTGTTGCACATCTTTTTTTGGGATGAACCTCTTCAAAGAAACATCTCCAAACATTCATACCCATGATACATACAAGAGACAGCCTTAATGGACACAGTTACACAAGCCCTGCCACACCAACTGGTACACTTCCAGCATTACTGTGGCCATTTTTGACTACTGAGCACTCCCACAGTCTCATACAAAGAGGTTTTCATCACATTACCCATGTTTTCTTGACACATTTACTCTTTCCCAGCAAGCTTCCATGCTCACAGCTACAAGGCTACACCCACCCTCTGAAGAGCCGCCTTGTGGGAGCTGCATGCTGACACACATGACTCCTGATCAGCACCTCCTCTCTTGCAATCATCCCTGCTCACACCCAACCACTTGTCTGTAGCAGGTGTTGCAGATTTTCTGCACATTTCTGACCTTCTTCAAGCGCCCACAAGAAACTCTAACCATCTCCTGTGTGCAGGAGTCAAGAGTTATTGGGCTTAAACTGCCCCAACTTTGTCTGGCGCATGGCTGACGTAACTGTAAGTAGCTGGATCAATTGTCGACTGGAGTGGACATGACTGAACAATTCTTATTCCCTTGGATCTTCTGTGTTTTACCTCTGGTCACAGAGCAGCCAGAGCTTCAAGCATTGACTCTGAGGAACCTCTTGCTGGTGTACACAGCTGTCAAAAACAGGGACATGTTGACAGTGTCCCAGAAAGCTGATGATCCTACAGACTCCATCCCTTTGTCCAGTAAAGACTGATCCCCATAAAGGGGGATCTTCTCTCACCACCACTAGTTTGCAGATGTCTAGAGAGCTCACAAGAGATGTCCATCTCTCACTGCAATATTGGGTACCAGCTACTCTTAGGTGCTCTGAGGTGCACAGCCGTAGCCTGAGCCAGCAGATGGGATGCCAGACCAGTCAGACCAGTGCTCAGATGCCTTATCAATGGATGTGCAAACATGAACCAGTGCTCTGCCCCACTCAGGCAGTGTTCATTGTAAGCCCAAACCCATTTGTTTTAAAGCACTGGCAAAGAGTAAGGAAAAGGCATGTTTCCTGCTTAACAAAAGCACCCCTCTTGCCTTACATGGTGGCATTTCTCCCTAAGGACAACAGGGCAGGTGGCCACAGGGGGATCAAGGCTGCAGTTATGCTGGGGGGGTTGGTGGAGACTATATCCTCCTGGCGGGCTTCAGAAGGGTTCTGGGGCTGCATGTTAGATGGAAGGGAGTAAACAACCACATTCTTCTCCCCTTTGCTCAGGCAAGGTCCCTGAGCTCTCATCACCAGGATGCCTGCCACCATCCTCCAGAATTCTGGGGACAGGCCAACCCCATGATGCCCCTTGCATAGGCGAGGTGGCTGCCCCACGACTTTTGCTCCCTGATGCCTTTAATTGCTGCTCACTCTTGCAGTGGCTGGGCACAGGCAGAAGCTATTTATAGCAGGGGACCCAAGGGGCCACATGGCTGTGGTGACAGCACTGCCGGGTGACATTCAAACTGGCTTTGAGTCTGGGGGAGGGCACCAAAATGGGTCGGGTAGGGGGGCTTCCTCATAAATCAGCCCACCACCTCTCTGGCCATGGCTTGTCTTCTGCCCCCCTGCCTGCTGCCAAGCACTGGCAGCTGTGCCCTAATAGGGACATTCTTGTCCCAGAGGTCCCTGACCCCTCATCTCCATCATCCTCCACCATCCGGCAGCTTTGGGAGGAGGAACAGCAAGAAGACCATCAGTATCAGAGGCATTTATGGAGCAGGAAGGAAGAGGGAGGAGGAGGCTCTTACAGCTGCTTGGTGGTCTCAGAGCATCATTACCGCCTTGTAGGGTCTGTAACGTGCTTGCAGTGGGGCTGTCAGTCATCTGGTGCATAAGTGGACCCATTTTCCAGAGTCACTGCATGTCTAGGAGCCTATCTGGAATTCACAGGGTCTCACCCGGGGCCGCTCCTACCATGGGGCCCTTTCAGAGCTTCTCTCCTTTCCTCACATATCTATTTTCACAAAACAGGCAGGAACTTGATATCTTCAAGAGGCCCCTTCGTCAAAAACGGTGAGAACAGGGTGCAGCGGTTTTGTGAAGCTGCAAGGAGGTGACCATGAGCATGGCTGGGATTAGATGCATTTCTTTAGTAAAAAGAGGGGACCAGGATCTGGGGAGTTACTGAAGCCTGGACAAGAGACATGACTTCAAGCATTTCACAGGAAAGTGAGCTTTGACCACCCCATTGCATGCATGAAGGAAATAAGATGCTGCATCCCATCCAGTTTGCATCCACTGCTACCTGGCAACATGCATTTCAAGAGTTAAAATGCTTATGGTGCCCACACATTGCACTCCTCTTAAGGAGTCCACTGGGGCACTATGGAGGAAGAAGTTTTTGCTTTGTGTCAGTGGCACAGGTCTTTCTTGCAGCCATGCCCACTGCTTTGGTGTCCCTGATTCAGTCGGGAGCCCTCTCACAATGCCAGTCTCAAACAGCAGTGAACAGTAATGGTGGTGCCAGCAAATGCCCTTTTGCAACACAATGGGAAGAAACCCAACCCTTGTGACCTCTGGGTTATCTCAGCAGAGAGGCAGCATGTGACACATCCCACTCATTGGTACTGTTCAAAAGCAGAATATGGGTCACTTGTGTCTGTCATGCCATGCTAGCAGGGCATGATGCCCTTTAGCTACTCTGTGGTGTCAATGCTGCTAATGTTGGGCTCCCTGGTTCCTCCCACAGCTGGCAGCTCAGGTCCTGGAGCCCAGAAGCATTGGTTTTGGGATGGTGGACTCCAAGAAGGATGCCAAACTTGCCAAAAGATTGGGTGAGTCCCATGTCTGATATCTCTGGAATAGGTTGGAGAGAGTGTGGGGGTGATGTCCAACAGCCAGCCCCAGAGAGGGCAGCCAAATCCTTGTTACCAGGATGGGGAGGATGATGGTGGCACTTGCGCACTGATCACCTGCCCACCCCAACGTGAGCAGGATCAAGTGGAGGGGTGGGGGCGAGGATGAGAGGGATGAGCCATGACCCTTCCAGCAAAAACCTTCCTGGCTGAGAGTGCCAAAACAAAACAAAACCAAGTGAAAAAGAATGGGAATTCATGATGTAACAATGACAAGTGTAAGCTCACAACTTGCTGTACAGGAACAGTAAATAGGTGCTAGGGAGTAACTTCATGCTCTTCCTACACAGCGACCTGACAGACACAGCAATGCAGAACCAGAACATACAGGGCAATCACATAGGTCCCCAAATGTCACCAGCCTCATGGCAGGGTGACCTCTGTCAACAAAAGGGGGAGCCACAGCCTTGTAATGGTTTGGAAGCCAGATGAGAACTGTTCTGGCTTGCTCCCCAGAGCAAAAGAGGTGCTCTGAAGGTGGAAGGCTGTTGTCCTGCCCACCCCTGGACAAAGCTATCTTCCAGGTGCTGACAATCCCTTCATATTTTAGCTCACAAAGCAATATGGAAATATTATGGCACAGAAATAAAACAGCACACTAATATACCACTGTGCTTAAGGTTTAAGCATACTGGACTGTAATTTTCTTTCCCAAATTAGAGGCTGTGTGTGCTGGTGGGAACTTGACAAGAGCTTCTGCCACTCTAAGAAAGAACATACTACCAACTACCTTGGCCTGAAAGTATCCTGCCATCCTGCATTGCAGGAGGCCAGTGCTGCTGATTTCAGAACCTCCAACAAGGTCCTGTTGTATTTAGTCCTCTGTGCAGTAATACTGCACTCACATCTGTCCCCCTGCTGCCTGTGGCATCCCCACCGTTGATTTCTAACCCCTTTGCCAAGGCCAGATAAGCCTCAGACAGTCTGAAACTCACATTCAGGTCACTGTTGATGTTCCTATAGTCCAGCCTTCTCCAGACAGTGAGCACACCCCACATCAAAATCCATTTTCCATATTGTGACAGGTTGTTAAAATCTGAGCTGTCTGTTAGACCCTAGTATTTACTGTACAACAGATAGCCAAGATAAAACAAGTTCCTGGTACTGAGTTTTTCCAGATGAGGCCAAACTGTGACCTGAATGAGAAGTTCAACAACTGGGAAAAAGTTAGCACCACTTCTGGCTGAGGTCTGTTCCATGAAATATCAGCCAGGAGATTGCTCAGGTTGTTTCTAAGTAGAACAACACAGTGAACTGGCAATTGCATTTTCCCAGGAGGCATTGCTGGAATAACAAGCAAGATAGTCTGCAGCAAAAATGCTTTTAGTGGCGTGTTAACCACATTATGTTTCCTGTCTTCTTCTTTCAGGCTTGCTTGAAGAGGGAAGCCTCTATGTCTTTAAGGACGAGCGGTTGATCGAATTTGATGGGGAACTGGCCACAGATGTCTTGGTGGAATTCCTTTTGGATGTAAGCAGAGATAAGCTCAAAACTAGATAAAACCTCTCAGAGAAGACCTTCTAAATACTCAGTTTGCTAAAAAACGCCCAAGTGTATCTTTTTTTGAAATTCTATCTGTTTGCTACTCACTAGTAGAGATGGCATTTGCCATCTTCCTCAGTACTTGTCTGATCATGAGTTCCCAGGAAAGCTGGTATTTTTATATGCCACCAACCACTCATATCTTAGAGACATTATGCTCTCTTTCTTGTTTGTGGGGTATTTGAATGGAAGTAAGCAGCGATCCCACATAACTGACTGCTGGTCACCCACCTCAGTTAGCAAGTTGGTGTGCAAACACTTTGCCATTTGCAAAGTCTTTCACACTGGTTTTGTTTTTTTTTTCTTTTAAAGAGGAGTTTTTTCAAAAAAAGAATATCCAAGAAGTAGGATTCTTATAGAGCTGCTGAAAAGAGCTCAGTGCATTGAAAAAGCCTTATGCTGCAAACTATTTTTCCATTTCTAGACATATACAATGTAATGTCTCTTCAGTGAACTTCCCAAATGGCACTGCCATGAGTGAGAGAGGGTCAAGGCCCTAGGAGTCAGTGCTCTTGGGTCATTTTGTTCACAGGCACAATGATGTACTCACCTTTGTGCCTAAATGCAAAAGAGATGCTGAATCTCCATCAATGTGTTGCACTTCTCTTTATTTACATTTTATTCCTAGGAGAGGCAACAGCCCCAAACCACAGTCTTTGCTTTGTAATGAAACCATTATACAGTGGCTTAGCTTTCCTTTGAAACAAGCAGCCATGCAGTAACACAGATAAGGGAGGTAAGGTGAGCAGTGGAGCTGGCAGGGCTTGTTTCCCAGGTTGGCAGGTTGCCTACATGGTCACCTGTGGTGCAGGACTGCTGGCGAGGAGAAGCATCGCCAGGGAAGAGAAACAGATCCCTAGAACCTTCAGCTCTCCCATGACAGTGCTTGTGGCTGTGTGCATCAGATGTTGTGGCCGAAACACATGCAAGTGGATTCAGGGACAGAAATGGGCACCTGCCCCACTAAGGAGGGCCACAAACAGGGCAGGGCTTTGCCATGCCCCCACAGCAGTGAGATCCCTGGTTCCCATGACTCAGGCCACCATGGCAGCAGGAAACTGCATGTGCTGCTGCAGGCGCAGCAGAGGCACAGACTGCCACTGGAGCACCTCTCACGAGGAGTGCAGCGTAAGGTGCTTCATGAGGTTTTGCTTGCTATGCCTTGTGGTGTGCCACTGAAAAATCATTTTCTGTGCAAAAAAAAAAAAGGAAGAGTCTGAGGGTTTCTGTTTGTGTATGTTCCACTCAAGAGGAAAAATACCTGGCAAAGCAGGGAAATAAAACCAAACACATCTGTGGTGCCTTGGCAGCCTGGACTGAAATGAAAAGAAATGCAGAGGTTCTCTCCTCCTCTGTAGATTGCACAGTAACCTGTCTGCTTTTTTTTTGTCTAATGAAAACACACCTGATTTACAGCAGTATTACTGGGTAAAATAATCAGATTGAATCTTTTCACCAGCAATGACTAGTTAAGAAAACAAAGTTTAAATTAATGACAGGCTGAAGTGCTAGATAGGTCTTCCAACTTCTTCATCAACAGTAATGTGTGTGGGGCCAAAGCATGGATTTAAACCATTCTGCATGGGAGAATCAGCCAGGAAAATTCACATCCAAACTTTCCACTGCTCCAAACTTCTGTTTGGCCACCCTCTAGTGTGCTAGTTTTAATGTTTTTCAAAAGCAAGTTCTTTGCAATAAACTCTTCCAGCAAATGACAGTTGAAAAAAAGTAAATATAGAGATAGGCATATATGTATCACTTACAGACACTTAAAATGCTCACACCAGCTCCTTTCAACTGTTCTTCCTTCTTTCCATCCTCCCTAAAGCCAGCTGTAATAGCTAGCCCTTAGGTCTCATCACAGCAGGCCCCTCAGCGTCCATTTGGGTTACCCAGTCCTCTATCAGCCGCCCTCTCAATGTTTCCACCTCTGCAGTGAACCTACTAATGTCTTCCTTTGAAGGTGACCTGCATCTCTCGGTTCCTCACATTAAGGCAGAGAGCACTAATTAGGGTTTCCAACAGCGTAGAAATTGGGTGACCCGTTTCTCCTCACTTAGGCTGCTTGTGACACACCCTGCCAGGCATAGGTTGGTGCTGCAAATCACTGCATTATCACGTGCATTTGTCATGGCAGTTGCTAGAAGACCCTGTGGAGGTCATAAACAGCAAGCTGGAGCTTCAGGCCTTTGACCAGATCGATGATGAAATCAAACTCATCGGGTACTTCAAAGGAGAAGACTCTGAACGTAAGATGAATATGTTCCTGTGGGGCTTAGAGCCTGGCCGGGGGCTCTTGGGGCTTTGGGGGCCGGGTACTGCGTGTTCTGTATGAATGTTAGGGGTGTTCGGGGTACCTGGCAGGGTGTGACAGTGTGAAAATAGCTGAAGGATGAGGTGGGGTTGCAGGCAGGTTTCTGCTGGTATTAGGCATGAGCCCGTTCCTACACCAACAGCTGTGACACTTCTGCAAGGTGCCTGCTGATAAGAGGGCCATTATCCAGGAGATGCTGAAGTAAAGTAGGTTTACCTAACTCAGAATCAGCTGAGGTTACATTTACACTGAGTAAGGAGTAAAGTGACCCTTCTTATGAACAGTGAGCCTAAAAGATGGAAGAAAGAGGAAGGAAAAGAGGGAGGCAAAAGGAAAGGGGGGCACATTAAATACTAAGTTGGCAAACATACAGCAGCATTAAGCAGTAGCCTTTGGGGCAGCCCAGCAGAGGCACTGACCCGTTTCTTCTCGCTGATCCCCAAGACTGGGAAGAGGCTGGTCCCATGCTCTGAGGGATGTGCAACTCAGGGACCATTCCAGACAAACGTAACTTTCACAAGTCTAGAGAAACCCTCACTTGAGACTCTCCCTGCCATGCCCATACAGGGTCCTCTACCAGCCCCAAGTGCTCCCCCTGCTCTCTGGGCAATCCTGGCAGTGTGCATCCCACACTTGCAAGGCTTTGCCTTTAGCAAAAAGACAGGTATTCTTACCTGAACAAGAAACATATCACCAGATCTGCTGCAACTCAATAGTCCATCAACCTTTCTCTTCAGCATTCTCAAAATGGGCTGCAGGGCAGCTTGGGCAGGGCTTACTGTTCAGTAATAAGTACTTCAAAGAGAAGTAGTAAAAGCCTTTTGTAAAGACCTCCTGCCAGGCTCAGAGCATCCTTCCTGAACCCAGCATGAGGACCTGACAGCAGTAACAGTAAAAGCATACCTCATTCCTGCCCCCTCCTCCTGCAGCATGCCTAATAATGATTGGTGACTAGGGAATGGCAGCGATCATTAATGCTGGGGCAACTCCATGTATTTCCCAGGCTGAACTACCCCAGGACCTGCTTCACAGAGCTGCTGCTTTTATCCTCAGTTCAGTGTGGCATGCTGGGATCTGTAGTTTTCCTAAGCACTGTGGAGCTGCACAGCATGTTGCTCCACATGAAATGGTCCTTCTTGTAAACCCTAGAAGGATGGAAGAAACAAAGGGCCATCACCTGATGGAGTTTGCAGAAATTTATAATTGTTCTTCCGTGGTGCCTTCTGAGCTGATCAAAGTGTGGCCAGCTGTCTGTGAAATACCTTCTTCATTACCTTTTTCTCCTTCCAGATTTCAAGGCATTTGAAGAAGCTGCTGAACAATTCCAGCCATACATCAAGTTCTTTGCCACCTTTGACAAAGGGGTAAGCACCCACAGACCTACATGGAAGCTCACAGATGCCATCACCTGTTTACTGAGAGCTCAGGATGTTCCCAGGTTTACTATCTGGCTCCAACTTCTCATTGTCAGTGTTCCTGTATTTTGTGGCATTGGTGTCCACATTGGGATTTGGCTCTGTGACTAGATAAAAGGTCATTTTTGCAGCATGGAAGGAGGTTCTGATATGGGTTTGGAAACCAGCTCCAGTAGGTCTACAGGACCTTGACTCTGGCTTTGCTCTGCTCCAGTGCTTGACACTAGTAGTGGAGAGAGCATCAGTGGGTGTTTAACCAAAGAAAGATCTGTTTTGTGGGCCACCCCTAGGAGTGTGTGCTCTGAGAGAGAGTAACACCTTGATCTCATCTCTGACACTGGGAGAGACTCTGGGTAGGCAAAGAGGCACATCAGGCTCCCTCACCTCTGACTATCTACATTGCAACAGGTTGCCAAGAAGCTAGGTCTGAAGATGAATGAGGTGGACTTCTATGAACCATTTATGGATGAGCCTGTTCACATTCCTGATAAGCCTTACACAGAAGATGAGCTGGTTGAATTTGTGAGAGAGCACAGAAGGTATGTAGTGTACAGGATGCTCCTGGATAAGGGGAGTGGGTACAGGTGTTCCCAAAACGGCTTCACTAATGGCTGTATCCCTCTCCTGATGTCAGATATACCTGGAGGCAAACTCTGGTCTTAGACCGAGCTCAGAGGAGCTGTAATGAACTAAGAGAGTCCTG
This sequence comes from Sclerurus mexicanus, assembly GCA_013396755.1. Lineage (NCBI taxonomy): Eukaryota > Metazoa > Chordata > Aves > Passeriformes > Furnariidae > Sclerurus > Sclerurus mexicanus. The sequence goes on along the minus strand of VWZF01000297.1, from coordinate 95,833 downwards.
CTGACAATGGACACAGAGGGAAACCCACCACTGTTGTGACTGTGTTGAGCCTCATGTGGCAATGGTGCAGAGCACCTACAGCATTTGATCAGCTCAGCAGGAGCTGTGGACGCTCCATGCTTTTTGCAATCAGGTTTATTGCACAGTTGTTCAGAGACTCAGCTATCAATATTCTGAAAGTCACCAGAGAGGCTGATCCTGTGTAAAAGCACAGGGTTAAATATCTGGGCACAACTGCTAATGAGGTATTATATTTTCACACCCTTGAAACACCATGCAGGACAATGACACAAGCTACCTGCTGCTCCTGCAACTACATTTCCCAGCAGACATTCAAGGGACCAGACAAGAGTGAGGAAAGCAGGGCCATCAATACAGACAGGGGATCTCAAATTGGGCTCAGCTAGAGGTTTGTGTTCACCCACAGAGGGTTTAGAGACAGGAGAACATCTCTGGAATCCACAGTTCACCAGACTTGGAAACAGATCTCTGCTTTTTCTGAAATTTGAAGGGCTTCTCTATCTCCCATGTACTCGAAATTCACTTTGTTGACCTCCTGGACTTCTTGACCTCAGACCTTCCCATCTTTTTTCCCCAAGCTCTTTCTGTCAAGCAGAAGCATCAGAAAGCTGATTAAACACAATCAGCTGAATGCTAGCCTAATAAGGGAAGCTCTCCATCAGCACAAAATTGCAGTGGAATGTCCCCATGTCTTACATATTTCAAGATGCTATGTGGTGCTTGGTAGAATCAAGGGGGTGGGCCATTTATTTTGCAGGTGCCAATGATCAGAAGAGAATTAGAAGGAGTCTTATAAAATTGGATGAACTGAAATCCCAAACCTGCCAAGGTGCTGCCATGGCAGGGGAAGAGCCTTGGGGTGGCAGTGATGTGTTCCCAGCAGTTAATGCTGAACCTCTCAGAGCAGAAGTGTTTCTTCCTGCTTCACCACCAGTAAAGGACCTAAAGCCACAGGCTGGAATTAGTCAGATCTGGAGATGATCAGGCCTGTAGACTAAAATGAAGTAACCTCAGCAGCTGCCATGTGCTAATTCTTTGTAGGCAATTTGGTTGGATATTCTCTGCAGGAAAGTATAATCATTGGCCTTGTCCCCCTCACACAGCAGACTTTCTTGCTTCATAGGCATGGACTAACCCTCTTCTGAGGTGCAAAACCCCAGTGCCACCTGTCCATCCTACTAGAAGGAGCCCTGTCACATCAATGGGGAAAGCTACCACTGGTGAGCAGTATCCAGGCTCTTTGGCATGCCTTAAACAGTCCTTCCAAAAACAGTTCCCCGCTACTGTGTCCAAGCAGGATGCACTTCCACTTCCTCCAGAAATTTGGATTTGCTGAGCTTTTGTTGCAGCCTTGAGACAGGAGCTGAAGAAGGTGCCCAAGAGGAGCCCATACACAGTCTGCCAGCTGAGGCTTCTCCAGGTGTCTGCAGGCTGTGGTAGGAAAGCTCATCTTCTCCCAGGCAGGTCAGGAAGCCAGTGTTCAGCACAGTGGGATGACTCGTCCAAGGCTGTGCAACAGATGGGTGTCCATCTGGGCATGGTGGCCAGGCACCATGACCCCAAGGTCTCAGCCCTGCTTTTGCTCATAGTTGCACAAAACCAAGTTATATGGTAGCTCCTCTGCCTGCAGCAAGAGGCCTCTGGGTTTGTTACATGCCAAATTCTGGGGTTGGGCCCCCACTTTTTTGCATTGTGGTGTAGTGATATGGAGGCTGAATTCTGCTCCCCCTTACTTAACAAAACCCCACTTACTCTCTCCAGCATAGGGAAGTACCCAGAGTAACAACACAGCAATCAGCATGTGTGGGTGTGATCAGATCCTTCTCACTGAGTTTCCTTTCTCCAAGTGCCTTCCCCAGAGAACAGCTTAGGGAAAGTGTCTTGAAAGCCAATTTCAAATATACCTAAGTACATAAGATGCATTCACCTGATATAATCTATGGGTTTGGACTATCCACAATGAGAGGACTTGCTGAGTCAAAAATTGTACATCTTAGTGGTTATTTCTTCAATTTCTATAGTAATTTTTACCTTTTTTCTGTTCTGGTGCTGAAAGTACCCAACTGTAATGACTTTTGTAACTGAATTATGCTTTGCATCAAAAGACCTTTCCTATTGGTTCAGTTTATACCTGCTACCTAATAATTTCTCTGGACACTTACTAACTCTTACGTTAAGAAGAGCAATGACTAATACTTTAGGTAATCTGTAGGGAGACAATCACAGAATATTCTGAGTTGGAAGGGATCCACAAGGATCATCGAGTCCAAATCTTAACTGAATGGCACATACAGGGACCAAACCCATGACTTTGCCGTTATTAATCTCATGCTGTAAGCTATTCTCTTCTTTTTTTTCTTTTTTTTCTTTTTTACCATTCCCAGTTTTTTAGATCTCCCTGCCAAATCCCTCTTCAGTCACCTCCTTTACAAGAAAAAGAATTCTTATCTATTTAATCTTCACCAAATAGAGGTCATTCCATACCTTCACTCATCACTGCTATGTTTCCATGTGCCTTTTTCAGTTGTCCATATCACTTCTGTGATGGGATAATGCAAACTACACATAGGTTCACTGTGGAGGTGCACAGTGTAGCTGTCCATTGCCATAAGGGTATGATATGTCCTACTTGTTAGTCATTTCCCAACTGTTTGTAAGCTTCTTCTTGCCTTTTTCCTTTTGAGCTGATGCTTTCTCAATTTGTTACAACTGGGCCCCTTTCCTGAGAGGCAATAATTAATTAAAACTAATTTAGAACCCATTGTTGCACCTGCATAATCAGGGTTGGTTTTCTGCAAGTGTGTTACTTCCTATATTGCTGTTTATCATGCAGACGCTTAACTCTCAGGAGATCACTGTGTATTGCCTCATAGACCTCTGCTGGTCATCAAAGAACTGGATATGATAAGCAAATGCTGCCATATTCCTATTTCCCATCTTTTTCAGACTATATGAGACTGTGTTATGCATGTGACCATGCCAAAGAATATACTGTGAATCTGAATTGGTTAATTCCCTTTGTCAGGAAAACTGAACATTCATCTCCACCCTTCAATGTTATTAATTCACAGGAGGATCCCCTCCTCTGATCTAACTGCAGCTCAGTTCCCCTGAGAGCCTTTAAAAAGGGATCTTGTTCAATGGTTCTCCTAAGGCCACTCACCACATTCACCAGCACACCTTCACCTACTCGTTGACTTGCTCTGGGCACTCCATAGCCATGATTTTACTCCTAAAGGTCATGCATCTCTTGTGCAATCACATCATATTCCTTCAAATGTCTGTTAGCTCTAACTTTGCTGATAGCATTGTGTCCATAAGGAAGTCACCCTTCCAGATCTGCGGCTCCTCAGGTCTGTTAGGAACCTCTAAAAAATAATCCTTGTTGCCCCTGCTCTGATAGTGAAGCAAACTGAAGCGACAGGTTAAATATCTCACTTATGCCACCTGGTTCTGGCCACACACTGCTACTCTCTTCACCAATCTGTTCTAAAAACTCATAGACTGACACTTCTCTTTGCAACAGGGCCTGGGGCAGGTCAGCCACAGAGACTGGCTCTGCTGGGGGATCCTCCCTGAACACCTGATGCCACAGCAAGCAGAGGTGCAAAGGATGACTTGTGCTTGTCTGTCACGGCCTTGTGTTCCTTGGGTGTCCCTTTAACACCATACTCAATTCTCAGCCTGCCAGGCTCTCTTCCAAGCTTCTTGCTACAGACGTGTCTGAAAATATTTACTCCTAATTTTTTTGTCCTTTATGAACGACTTCTCAAAAAATCTGCTTTGACTAGTCTTAGGGTTTAAATTTTCTTGTCAGTGGTTATTAGAATATGAATTTTCTTCACAGAGGTTGTTCTGTCTTCTTTGCTTCAGCAAAGCTTGGAAGGATTTCTGCGCTGAAATTATGTTGGGGTAAAACCAGGAGAAAAGGGAGACAAAGCCCATTAGGAGTGTCCCAGGCAGTGAAAGACAAAAGTGAATGGGTCACCTCATGCTCTCGGCACAGACAGAACAATCTGCCATGTGTAGAACTAATTCACCAGCACATCCCAGCACAGAGAGGCATCTCATCTTCCCAAGCACAAGTAGTGGCTCCAGTGGGGCCGCAGGCAGGGTTTTATCACTGTAAATAAAAGCATAAGTTGAACTACAGTGCCCCCATTCAAAATGTGGCTGACTCCAGCCACAGTCAAACGTGCCATGGTGACCTTTTCTGTGCTTCTGGCAGCGTCATGTGACACAGTGCTGGATATGTCCTCAAAGAGCATTTCTGTCTTCCTTTCAGGGCCACCTTGAGGAAGCTGCGCCCAGAGGACATGTTTGAGACATGGGTAAGAACATGAGGGTGGGAAGCTTTGTGTCCCCTGCCAGCTTCTGGCTGCTCAGTTCCAGCATCTACCTGGGCAAAACCTTATCTTCCCTTCCTTGCAAAGCTACTTTCTCTCTTCTGGGTAGAAGAGAAAGCCTTGGATGTCATGCCTAGTCCCCGAGTTCAAATGGTGGGTTCAAATGCTTTGCTCAACAGCGGTGGACAGCTGAGCTCGGTCCAGTTTGCTCCACAGACGGAAGAGGTAAAGCTAAATGGTGTGCCAGACAGGTGTTGGGACTGTGCTAGAGCTATGGAGGGCATCCTGCTCTGGGATGCTCCATCTCAGCTAAGGGATATCAGTGCTAATGGGTGGCTGATTTCAGTGGCCTGCTTGATGGGTGAGCTGGGGAGATTGTACAGATGTCTCATGGCAATTCACAGAATCACAGACAGGTTTAGGTTGGAAGGGACATTAAAGACCATCTGGCTTCACCACCCCTGCCATGACAGGTACATCTTCCACCAGACTAGGTTGCTCAAAGCCCCATCCAACCTGGCCTTGAACACAGCAGGGATGGGGCATTCACAACTTCTCTGGACAACCTGTTCCAGTGTCTTACCACCCTCACAGTAAAGAATTGCTTCTTAATATTTAATCTAAACATACCCTCTTTCAGTTTAAAGCCATTCCCCCTCATCCTGTCACTACATGTCCTTGTAAAAGTAACAGGGGAGTCATACAATTTAAAATGCAAGTGAGGGCAAACAATATAGTTAATTATATAGATTTCAAAGATCGTGCATTGATTGCACTTCTTGAGGTGTAAGCAAGCTGCAAATGAGCAGCTGGGAAGAACTAAGCCCCTATCACACACAGAGGACTCTCCTGGTCTGCAGAGCTGGGGAAGAGGGGAAGGGTGAAAATGAAAGAAAAATTGTACATAACAAATTTTCCCTTCACTGTGAATGAATATGATGTTAAAAGCTAGTCAGGGACCCTCAAGTTCCTGATGAATACTGTAAAACAAAGCTGAACAGGTGCTTTACAGACACTAAGGAAGATCAGTCATTCCTTCAAAAGGCTCAACATGTTAATAACAGCATTCAGATGCCCCCTTGCTTGGCTGTGTAACATGAAACGCTGCAGGACTCCGAAGTGGCAAAAAGCTTGGGAGTCTTTAATACAACAAGACAAGAGGTAATAAAACTGAACCAGGAGTTATGAGTCACTTAGGCATGATAGCTTTTCATTTTGTTTTGAAATACAGATTCTTTATAGAACATAGCTCGCAAGATCCATTGAAGTCCCTCCAAGGTTTTTAATGGAGCTTCAGTGAGACCCAAATTTCACATGCGCTAGTTTTGCTTTCAAACTGAACATATTCTAAAATAGCCTCAGGAAAAGTGTGAATACACTGTGGTGGGATGTTTGCTTTATCAGCAGCCTGGGAATAGAGAGTTTGCCTCTGCTACGAGCAGGGGACTTGTACCTACAGAAAACAGAGGGCTGGATTCTGATCTCACTGCAAGTTCAGAAACTTCCTCAATGCCTTCACTGGAGTTAGTCCAGTTTTGTTTGATGCCTTGGAGGTCAGAACAGAGCTATGTTATATAGCTATATACAAGCAATTATATACGGCAAATATACATACTTTTTATTTTGCTGTCTGACAATGCTGCTGGCAAATATGAAGGAAAAGTAACAGTATAGATTTTGCCAGCTGTAAGTGGTCTGAATCCCAAGTAAATCTGCCTAGAATGTCCCGGTGAAAACATATTCCCTGAAGACATCCACAAAGGCTCAGCATCCGCTATTGTTTTTAAAGCTAATGTTTTCCACTTAATCTTTCAGGAGTTTTTTCCCTTTCAGTTTTTGATGGTGCCTTTGTCACCTCTAGGCTCAGAAGGGAAAAGAAATTAGCATTTAGATGGGAATTTTTTCTTGCATTAAAACCAATTGAAATGGAAACCAGGACCGACAGCGGGTGAGGAAGGCGAAACCGATCCATGGGATAATTCAGAGATGACATTCATAGCAGGCGGATGATGAACCGGCCAGCAAATCCATTGGCCTTTGCCAATATCATTACCCATTTCTCATGTGTCTCATGGAGAAAAGCAGTCTAGCAGGCTGTCATTTCTGTCCTCCACTCATTGGAGCCCTGAAATGAGCACCCCACTCAATTCCCCTCACTGCTCATGGAGAGCCTCACCTAAAGCAGAGACCCTTCATCTGCCAAAAGGGGTCCAAACGAGCCTCCTTGTCTCTCATATTGTGAGAAAGCTTCCTTTGCTGGCTCCCGAGGAGTATGTTCTGTGACAGAGCATGGTGGGAGACGTTTGTTTCCCTGTAAACTGTCTCCTGGAAGCTGCACATTGATTAGGGTCGGTGGCCTCAGGCATAAAGGGGAAGCCTATATTCCTGTGCTAGAGAGCCCTTGACCTTCTCCGCAGTCAAACTTTTGCCCCACACCATCAGAAGCTCCTTCATCTTTGCCAACATGGTGCCCACCTCATCTTTAACTGGAGAGTTTCAGCAACACTACCCAAACTACCCACTTCAGTACCTAATACCTTCATGGCTCACCCTCACCTCATCTCCCATTTCTGGTATTTTGCTGGGGCTCCAGTCAAGCCTCTCTTTGCAATTACCCTCTTTGTTTGAAGGCATCCCACTCTTCCTAATCTTCAGCAACTGCCTGGACTCTGCCCTCTCTCCCTGGCCCATCAGTAATGATTTTGTTTGTTTCCAGGAGGATGATATGGAGGGTATCCACATTGTAGCCTTCGCTGAAGAAGATGACCCAGGTAAGAGGCCATTTTCTTCCTTGTGTGACTTTCCATCCATCAAGACAGTGTATTTTCTCATGCTTTGTTTGCATAGTGGAGCTCAGCACACTGGCTGGGATGGGGAGCCCGGATGCTTCTGGGTGTTTATGCTAGCAGATGTGCTAGCTGGGATTCATATTTTGGATATAAATGGATGACTGCCTGGGAAAAAAAAAAGTCATCCCCTCCACCCCAGCACCAGGATTCACTCCCTAACTCTGCATCCATCTTGCTGTGTGGCTCTGGGAAAGTGCTTAGCTCTGGGTGTGTAAAAGGCATGTGGGAAACCCGAGGCCACCAACTCCTGAAAAGCTGTGGCATCAGTGCTTCTCAGAGCCATCAGCATGTTGAAAAGTTTTGGCCTCTTGGGGGCTCAGTTCCTCCCTCACCACAAGAAAATAGTGACGTTGTTCCACTCCACGAAAGGATTATGAGACTTAATTCATGTGTAACTAATTTCAATACCCGTGGAGGATGCCTGAAATTAAAAGCTTTATTATCAAAAGAAAGCGCTGGGAGACAGCATTTTAATGAGAACTATATACAACTCCTGTGTGCATAGGGGAGCCAGGGAAGCTGGAAACTCCACAAGCAAAAAGTGCTTGTGCATTTGCAGGAAAGAGTTGCAGTGCTTCATGTGTCATTTCAGATGGTTTTGAGTTCCTGGAAATCCTGAAGCAGGTTGCCAGGGACAACACCGATAATCCCGACCTGAGCATTGTCTGGATTGACCCTGATGACTTTCCTCTGGTGAGTGGCAGAGGCTCCTTTTCTTTCTTGGTTTAATTCATGGATAGGGTGGGTGTGGGGGTGTGTGCGCACACAAGTGCAGGAATTGCCCCAGGGAATTTGGGACGGGGAAGGGTGGGAAACTGGACCACAGACGATCCTCTTGAGAGTTTCTTGTTTGGGTCTTGCTCCCATGAAGATGTTGTCTTGGAAACATCCCCGGAGTCAGCATTTCCTTTACCAGGTGTGGCAGCCCAAACTTGTGTTCAGCCTCTCTTCCCTCTCATGCACCTTTCTCACATGTTCCTCACACCACAGTCCGGCTGACTGAACTAATGCAATGGGGCAATGCAAACGTCTTTGCCTGAGCTTTGTTTCTCGCTCCTGCAGCTGATCACTTACTGGGAGAAGACCTTCAAGATCGACCTGTTCAGACCACAGATCGGGGTGGTGAACGTCACAGACGTGAGTAGCATGTGCCCAGAAAACCCAGGGATCCCGAGACTGGGGTGCTGGAAAGGATGGGACCTGAGGTCCACTGGCATTGGTGGGATTTATGCTGTTAAGTGCAGGTAGATCAGGCTTTTTTCCTGGGGAAAAAGGGTGAAGACCTCACCATTCCCAAGTGCAGCAGGGTTCATAACCCCTCTGATGTCCGGCTTCAGGGCTTCAATCTGAGTGCGTTTCTGCTTCCGAGTCACACACAAACTACATTTGCTGAGGACTGTGCCAGCCCCTGTAGCCTGAGATTCAGGGATTTGCCCAGTTTAGGTTTCAAGGTCTCACATTTTCACCCCAACCCACAGCATGCACCTTTGCCTGTTCCCCTGCTCTGACAGCCTGGGTGGGATTGTGGAGGAAAATTGTGTGTAGAGGGAAAAGAAGGCAATGCTTAAGGAGGAGAAGAGGAGGAAAAGGAGGTTGTTTTTGCTGCAGAAGCAGAGTGGCACAGCTTGAGTGTAGGAGGGAAAGATGGTCCCCAACAGATGACAGTGAGAAAACTGCACAGTTTGAAAAAAACTAAATAAATACACAGGTTTAATGAAAGTACAGCACAAACTGGTAATGAAGTGATTCTGCTGTGGTAAAGAGAGTGTGCTGGGGTTCACCCAGACCCTCCTCTTCCTCACCAACTGCCATTCAGGTAGCGCTGGAGGGATTTGGGTGGGGAGAGGAGACCTGCCCACCCTACAGCTGGTGGCAGTGAAGGGGTTCCACACCATCCCACAGCCAGCAGCACTGCAGAGGGAGAGCTGCAGAGGCAGGTGCTGCTTTGGCACAGCTGCAGTAGTGGTGGTGCCCACAGAACCCACAGCTGTGCTATCAGGCCAACTTTCTAGCATCTACTGTTTTAACTGTGCTTGCCTTCAAGCCAGCAAGCCATGAGACTGACGTCAGGTTGCCCACACACTGTGAACTTGTAAGGCAGGTGGGAGAGAGACCCATCTGATCCCCACCAGCAGGGATCTCAGGAGAGCTGCTATGAGTGTAACACGCTTCACTGCCCTGACATGACTACAGAGAGAAACTATTTTCTCCTCTCTCTGACCATAACAGTCCAAATAATCAGAGAGCATGTTAATGTGGCTTGCTACAGCCTGGCTCACTTATTACCTGAGCTTATTTTTGATGGTTAAGTGCTGGGTGTTTTAACCTCTTTAAAACGAACCTGTGTGAGTATGTAAGAGCCTCTGGAAGCAGAAATCTCTCCACTGCAGAAGTGTTTGTAAATTGATGCTTGACTTCGTGTTTGAAATTTCAGTTGTATGTGACCTTGATGTTTCATTAGAAGAGAGAGGCACTTAATGTTGGGACAAATGTTTGGGGCTGGGTGCTGGTTCTGGCACCACCACTGACCTTGCTTCCAGACTCCACATCCTCTGTCCTGTATTATCCCAGAAAGCAACGGACAGCAAATGTGTACTGGAGGATTGTGCCTACAGTTATAGGAGATGCTGCAAGACCATAAGATGGGAGATGGGATGCCGAAGGCAAAGGGATGGTGTCATGAAGAAAGCAGAGCCCCTAGATATTGCCTATCCCATTGACGGGAATGAGAGGCTGACTTGGGAGTCAGAGTAGTTGCAGCGCTGCCTGGATGTGAGCTCTTTATCTGTAATAGAGCAGCAATCCCCCAGACCGTGAGGACACGGTGAGTTAAGGCTTGTTAGCAGAACCATTAAGGGACAGACAAAAAGGAAGAGGACCAGGATAGCATCTGTCACTTAAGATCATGAGAGAAATTAACAGATAAGCCAGAAATAGAGCCCAAGTCTTCCAGTCTTTTGTCCTTTTTACTAGCCTGCACTACCTTCATTGCATTTAATGTGACTGGTCATATTTAAGTCATGTCAAAGCTACATTAAAGAGAAATCAATGCAAATTCATGGAAGTGGGATTGTCAGAGGGAAGAGAATCATATAGAAAGAAGTGTTAGGTAAGAACATGTGCCTTATTATCCTGCAGTCACTCAGAGAGGTGTAAAAACTCATGCATTATCTGGCTTTGATATAGTAGACGTTGCAGGTTGTTGGTTATAGTATTTGCAGGTTTTATTTCATTCCTCTTAAGTCCATTTTTTATTTCTCAAGAGAGAGATTTAAGAAAGTTCTAGGGGTTTGGGTGATAACTAAAGCAAACATTGAGCTCATTTCATTATTTCAGTGTTACATCACAGCATTCAGCCAAGTCACACAGGTACAAAGTGGGGCTTACACAATAGAGTAAAAGTAAACACTGCTGTTGGCTTTGGTGGACATAACCCCTGTGACCTCATCCTTTCTCTAAAAACTTGCCAATACAAACACCAGAGCTCCCAGGAGCCCCAACTGGCTCGTCACATTGTGGTGGCTTAGAACTAGGGCCATGATGCTCTGCAAAATGTTGCTGTTTTACTTGCACAGCATCTTCTCTAGGTGAAAAGCGGCCACTCCTCTTCCCATTATTTAAAAGTGTCACTTTTTTTCCACACAAACATTCCTGAGGTTAAGGACAAGATCATTTCTGTGAAGCAAGAGCTGCATGCCTCTCCACTGCTCTTTTTTATTACAGTTTTGGGAGTTTTAGGAGGAAAATATTATATGGGAGAAACAGTTTTCCTTGAGCAGAAATTGGTCCATAGTTTTAGCAAGCCATAAACCAAAGAGAATTTGGTACCACATCCAGTGAAAGAAGTTGGATGCATTTTCAAGTACTGGTAGTTTTCTTCTGACATATGAAGATCACTTGCTTCTGCAACATCAAACACTGAATGAGAGAACCTCACAGCACCTCTGCAAAATAGGATGCTGATCCTGTTTCATGGAGGAGAGACAATGAAGGGAAAGGGGCTTACCCAGGCATTTACCCAAGGAACCTATAGCAAAGCAGAGATGAAAACGTTGGTTTCCAAGCTTCAGAGGTCACCTAAGCTATGCTCGCTGTCCCTGGGTAACAATCATAATTTAGTCATCATCTTCTTACTGAATTCCCCCATCCCCTACAGTTTATGGAAGTAATGCAGACAACTGGAGGGAAAGAGCAGGGGGCACCAAGGCATTGGTATTTTTCACCGTTCTTCAGCTGTAGCATGGCTGAGAAGATCTGAGGAAAGGGTCTTCCAAGAGGAGAAACCACTGTCAAAAGGCGAGAGTCCAGAGTAAGGTCCTGAGGTAAGGTGATGGTAAAAGAGTTTGGGGAGAAGGTGTGATGACAGAGGGGTGTAAAGGCTCAGAGGAGGAGGTCCCAGAAGGGCTCTGGACAAAAGGAAGGAAATGCTGTGATGTCCTATGAACTGGGGTGATGCAGAGGCAGCTAACACAGATCTCTTTGAGATCTCTTTATGTAGACTTGGAGTGTACAGAACTCTCCAGACAGGGTGAGAACAATGCATCAGGTGGACAGTGCTCTTGCTCACAGGTGTAGGCAGTGCAGCAGAGGAGCAGGCAGTGGGCACACATCTCACCCAGAGCACACAGTACCACACACCCTTGAAGACCTGTTGACCAGTCCCACTGCCCCTGGCCAGATACAACATCACTCCAGGGAGAAGTGGTAATCCCAGTGCAGGGGAGAGAGATGCCCTGGTTGAGTCTGTCCACAGGCTGTGGCAGAGAGGGAGCTAATGCTTACACCACCCCTGCATCCCACCAGTGGTTCAGTCCTTACTCCCACAATAGTGAGGAACCCCATCTCTTCCCTGTGTCTCTGAGAGCAGCTAACCCCCCATCACATGTCCCTGCAGGCTGACAGCATCTGGATGGATATCAGAGATGATGATGACCTGCCCACGGCCGAGGAGCTGGAAGACTGGATAGAGGACGTGCTTTCTGGGAAGATAAATACTGAAGATGATGATGATGATGAAGACGAAGATGACGATGATGATGACGATGACGACGACGATGATGACGACTAACTGTGGCCCTGTGCAGTGTGACTTGTGGGGCCCAAGAGCCCTCCCCCTGCGGCAGGTCCCTCCACTGGAAGGCCTGTGTTTGAGCGTGATGACGCACCGCTGCTCCTCTTTGCCCCCCGCCCCTGCCCCTGCCCTTGCCAGGACCCCCTGGCCTGATTCTCAGTGGTGCTGAGCCACTGGGACTGCCCCTGCGGTGGGCAGCACCTACAGGCACCCAGCACCACTGCAAATCATGCCTCCTTAGTTAGGACAATAGGAATCTGCAGGGAATCTGCCCCAAGTGTCCCAGGGCAGGAGAAAAGTGCCTGCCTGCTTGCTGCCAGAGGGACGCAGGGAGCCAGTTTGTGTTTTCCATGTTCATCAGCCCAGCACTTAACATCCAAAGACCAAATCTCACTTCAAGACATTGGAAAGGCCTCTGTAAAGTTCAGTCCTTTTATTAAACACAATGCCCTTGGCAGATACTCGGCAAAGACCACTCAATCGTGCAAGTCCTGCTGCGGGAGTCCGTAGCTACTCATTAACATGCTAGGAGCAGCAAAATGCTTTGGGAGGGGAGAAAGTTTTAGGGATGCTATTAAAGTTTTCAGTGATTCCATATGAAAACAGGATACTCTTGTCTGGCAGTGCAATGCAAAACCAAGCACCATGCCCCCCGTCTCAACCTCTTTTTTTTGAAAGCTCGGGCCACAGCTAGGGTAAATGCAGGTGGTCTGATAGGAGACATCAAAGCTGGCAAGTTCCTGAACTGCTGGAAAGGCTGATCCAGGTCTGACCCAATCTGAGTCCAAACCCTCGAATTTGAAGATTATGGCACTGAGCCAAGCCAGTGGAAACATCCATAGAGCCCCACCCTGAAGCTCTCTTTTTCCCCATGACCTTCCAGCTTTACCTGACTCTTCACCCAAAGTCTAAGTAGCATCTTTTCCCATGACCAAGATGTTTGGAGGGAACACATCCATCCAGCCATGTTAGAGACTGGATGAGGTGCATCGGGCAATGAACAGATTCAAGTTGTTTAGCTTTTAAGTATTTAGTTGCACAGTTACTCCCTGCCTAGAGACATGTATGTCCCATGGTAGCCTGTGAGAAGCCTCTTTTGACTGCAGGAGTTCAGGGTGCCAGTTTGCAGCCAAGGGGGTCAGTCACAAAGCAAAGGATCTGCAACACAGTCCTGGGGAGTGCAGCACCATTCACGTGCAGGTCACTGTGACAGCATTAAGTCTCCCTGCTTTCCCATGCTGGCAGATTTCAATTGCCTCAGCTTATTAGATTTGAAAATAGTGCAATGAACGGAGAGTTTGGAGATAGTTTTATCTCTATAAATACATTTATAAAGATGTTCTCTGGCTGTTCAGACTTGCTAGCATAGGTAGGGTACACATCTCCTCTCTTGCTACAGATGAAAAAACATTGACTTGACCGTTCTCTTACTGGCTTATGTCAGAGGTAAGTGATATCAGGGGTAATAACAGTGCAAGGGACAGGAGAATCAGAGCTCATTACACAAATGTGAATGAGCCCAGTGAGAAACAAAGTTTACACACTATATATTTCCTTTATCAAATGAACTGCAAGGCAAGATTTTATAGACTTTTTTTCTGCCTGTTGATCAGTCTCTCTGACTCTCTACATTAGCTGAAATAGAAATTTGAAACTAGTAGTATAAAAAAGCTGAAGTATTGATATATTCCTATGTGTGCCATATCCCCTCAGTAGAAAGTGCCAGTATGAACAACATATAGCTGGATATCTATATATCTCTATGCATATGAATGAATACTGTGCTAATATGGTATATGGTATTATATCCACTTGGTAGGCCAAGTTAGCTCATCACTGTACATCAAACATTCAACATGTGCTTTTAAGATACAGCCTATTAGAAGAATAGACAGGGCAGCAAAGCCCCCAGGTCAATTTTTCGCCCTTTCTTCCTTCTTTATGCTGCATAAGCACTGTCTGGAAGATGAATCAAGTTTATTTGGGGAGACTATTCACTGGTTGCTCTGGGGTGATGAACAACTTTTAGAAGCCTTGAAACGCAGCATGGACGTCCCCTCCTCTCTTTCACTCACACCCACCTCTCCTCTGGCCAACAAGGTGCGCAGCACTCTCCTTCTGCTCTTTCCTTCCAGCTCTTCCCTCAGGAGGTTTGCTGGAGGATCCCAACTCAGAGGGAGAGACAGCAGGCAGGACTCAAGGTCTCATTCATGCACAGTGGTGAGGAGCAAGAAGAGGCAAAACTGGCCATCTAGTCATCTCCCAGTCTGAGATTAAGGGACAACTACTCACCTGAGAAAAGTACATGCTTATCTTTACCTTGGGGCTCTTCCCAGGAGTAAAATGCACAGTTGCCCCCTGCATAAGGCAACAGCCTGCACAGGCCCTGCAGCTCCAGATCAATCACTCCAAACATGAAGGATAAACAAAGAGTTGCTCTACTGCCTTTCCTAAGTGGCACAGTATCCGAACATCTCATTTACCTGGGTGCTTTCTGTGTAGCTCTCCTCCTGCTGTGGATTGCCTGTCTGTTCTGATGTGCCCCTCTCTAGATGCTCTGAGGGGCACAGTTTATCCAGGCAGACCCTGCAAATGACGCTGTGGACGCATTCAAGGACACAGATGTTTCACAGCCACTTATACATTTCTAAGCAAGAGAGCTCTGGGGGGAAAAAGAAGAATAAATAATGTAGAAGTATAGAGGTTGAGCTCATACTGGGGCTGGTGGACTGGTGCCAGTGTTTTATGGACAGTTTCCCTTGAGTTATGAAAGAAAGGGCTAATACTACAGCTGCCACTCCTTCATGGTGCCAGTGCTGTCCTTGATGGGGCTGCCCTTTCTCTTTTCTCTCACTCCCCCACTACAGTTTTCATCATTCTCTCTGCCCACAAACAGGAACTGTTTATCATCAGCTTTTAGGACAAACACAAAAAAAAGTTAAGAAAATGTTGCAGCAGAGGAAGGATTGCAGCAATGAGGATGGATGGGCAGCAAAGCCTTTCCCATTTACCTGTAACACTTCACCTGCCCAAGATCCTAGAGACCAAACTGCTGAACAAGGCAATACCCGCTGTGAAGGAGATGGCAGCTTAAACTTGAGTGACTTCCTTGCAGGGGCAGGTAAGATAGTGGCATGGGGAGGACACACAGGGCTCCAGGCACAGGTGCTCCTGGGCTGCTCTGTCAGAACTGGGTACAACAGGCATTTGAAAGGCAGGGTGGCCCTGAGGAGCAAAGTCAGTCTAACCCCACCCACTACACATTGAGAAGCAAAAGGTCAGTACATTTGGATGAGGAACTTCCAAAATAACCTTTATTTAAAAAAAAAAAAAGTCTACGTGGGCAGCACTGAGTGTTTCTGCAAGCATGTCTGTTAAGACTCTCCCTCTCTTTAAAAACAATTTTCACCATGTTAATTAGACATATTAAATGTGTCTTAATACACATAAAGACAAGGAATTGGATTTTGCCCTCATCCAGCTACAAGTGCTCCAGGCTGATTGGTTACTTCATAGAATTGCTCTTGTCAGAAATAATTTTTGTTGGAAAAGACCCCTAAGATTATTGAGTCCAACAATTAACCCACCACTGCCAAGTACCCAAAATACCCCAAAACTTGGTCTTACCAGCCCTTGGTGACAACAAGGAACCCCCTCACAAGCAATACGTGGCAAGAACACCAAGTCACAGACCACCACCTCCTCCCAGTCACCAAACACAGGGCCATAGGCCACAGCCAAGGGGTTTGTTTGGTGTGCTGTACCACAGGCCAACCTGTGATGCTCATGAGCAACAATCAAGGGAGATGGAAACCCATCAGGAAACACATCCTGCAGCCATCATACTGCAGCATGGAGGAAAAAGTTTCTGCCCTTGCAACGGGCCCAAGGTCACCGAGGTAGAGGCTTTGTGAAGCCAAAATTGCTCTGAGCTTATGTCAACCATTTGGGAAACACATTCGGAAGGAGAGGACAATGGAGGAACTTTGGAAATCACAGATTACTCCGTGTTTTCAGGGTCAGCGGTTTTTATGATGCTTCTGATGAGTGGTGAGGCTCCTGTCTCTCCCCCGGGGGAGGAATGGCCCCATAGTGAAACCAGAGACCTTTGCTGCTTCCCATCCCAAAACAAAGCTGCTCAGCCACACAGCAACATGAACACAGAGCTGAGGACACTGGCTTCTTCTTCATGTCTGTCTGCACATTATACCTAAAGAAATGATTGATTCATTACAGAGACCAAAGAAAAACCATTGCCTTTTATTCACAGGAAAATAATTAATTAGACAGGAACATATCACTTCCCAGCTGCCACTGACTTGCAGTCCTGTGAAAATAGGCCAAGACTGCATCTGGATTCCTCTCTGCCTCAGCAAAGCTTTGAGGTTTGGCTTTGAGGAAGTCTCACACACAGCCAGTTGCACACCAATGCCAGGGCTTGGGGGTCTGAAGAGGAGGAATGGGTAAACAGGCAACAAGTACCAAGGCCCTCTGAGGCAAAGCAGCTTGCCTCCTGGCTACTTTTACACCCCAGGTATGTCTATGCCTTGCAGTGCAAGACCATCTGCTAGAAACTGGAAGCAGCAGAGCACAGCAGGCAGGATAATTGAGGTAATGAGGCTGCACCAGCAGAACTGTGTCCTACCCAAGACCTAAGATGCTCGTGTGTCAACCCACTGCACTGCAGCACCCCCTGCCTTCTCACCACTCCCTTGTACCACTGACATCTAGCAAAGCAGCCCTGGTCAGTACCCCTGGGTACAGCTGTGGGATGGCTCTGGCAGAAAACGCTGCCTAATGATGACACAGACAGTGAAGCAGGGTCCAGGACAGCACCTGCCCTCTCAGCCCAGCTCCCAGAACACTCTGTGCCANGTAAAGAAGCTACAGAGCTTCCTTGCAACTTGGTCACCCATTTCTGCAATCAGATTACAAACCAGTGATGGAAGCAAAGATCCTTCCGGAGTCTCACTCCCCTCTCGTGCTTTCTCTTGCCAAGTTTCTGTCAAAGGGCATTGTCCCTACTACTGTGGAAAACAAGAAGAAAACAGCTTTTTCACCTTCTTTTCATCCCTCTTGACTTACTACTCTTCTGATCCTCACTGGCTCCCCTAACTTATTTTCTCTCTGTTTCTATCTAGCCTCCCTTCCTCTTCTCCTCAATCCACCCCCACAGCATATGGTACTGAGGGTAGCTTAAGGACAGAGCCCTTCCCTGCCCCTACTGCTTTTGCTCATCCCAGCCCAAGGAGACAGCAGCCTCCCTCACACCGCTGCCACGAATCCAGTTCACCAGCGTGGGCACTGAGGAAAAAAACAGAATTTTTTTTTTTGATGGGCATCTTTTCCCATTGTCCCAGAATCCAGATGAGGAACCATCACTCTGCAACCAAGCCCTGACTGCTGCCACCACAGGAAGAGACCAGTAACCCCCAATGGCACCAGCAATCACACCACTACACGTCTGAGCAGAAGACAAGCACCATAGCTTCACATACAAGAAATAAGCCTTGAGGGTTAAATGAGCTGAGCTTGCTGGAGGGGGCATCCTGTCCTTCAACAGCAGCCAGAAAGCCAACTCCCTACCAGACACGACCAGTGGTTGTCCTGACTGAGCCCTCATTTGGTCGTGGGTGGTAAATGACTTAAATAGCCATGGGCAATCTCATCTTCTGCTTTTGGATTTGGAGGAAACCCAGCTCGAATCAGGTCCTTCCCTCAGCAATGCAGGTAAAAATAAAGTCATGGTTGACCAGAGAACAGCCCTGAAATTTGCTTGGTGTTAGATTTTTGCTTTAACGTTCAGTCCAACATGGCAAAGTCCTGCTCCTGCTAGTGACAAAGAGAGAGGTTATTGAAAAACAAAAGTAACTAAATGTTTGAGGAACATTTTAGTCCTCACAAAATGAAATCACTGAAGGTATTTGCACAGCTTCCCACAGTCTAGTTACTGAATTACTAAACCAATTTCTCACAACCACTTACAAAGCAAAATTATAATCAACTGTAGGATCTGGTATTATGAGTACTCAAGAATGAGCTTTTACAAAATAGAAGCTAAAAGGTTTGCAGATCTGTTTCACATCTGTGGCCCAGATATAATCAGCTCCTTCTTGTTCCCTCTTTTAAAGCATGCCCACGTCATCTGACTTGCTGAAGAGAGGTCCAAAGAGCTATAATGTTCTGAATGTCTCTTAAAATTTTCAAAGAGGCTGAATCAAATGTGTTTTGTCAAGAATGCCCTTCTCCCCATGCATTCATTTTTCATTTGCACTACCTTTTCAAATAATAAGAAAAGAAAAAAAAGAGAAATGGAAAGACAACCAGGACTGTAGATGTTTAAGCATTTGGAAGCCTGATTCTTGCCTTTGGAAGAGACTTAAAATGTTTAGATTCACAGAATAGCTTCATGCCTAGAGCAATTTGTGGTGTCTCCATTTAAAATCTCTGTACCTTCATGTTTCTAAGGATGCTGGAGGGAAAACCAACACCCTAATCTCCAAGGTCTCTTCCAATGACTTCACATTGCCTCTTCTTTGTCTTACTGTCTTTCTTCAAGTTTTGCTGCTTGCTCCTTATTTTGATACATAAATAAGCAAGGTGGAATCACTGAGTTGTCCCAAATGCACATCTACAAGGTAAAAGCTTCTTTCATATCTAAGTCATATTTAGTGCTGCCCCTGCAGAGCCCAAAGACTGATTGTTCCCTTCATCTTGGCTATGGTCCCTCCAGCAAACAACGGTTCTCTTCCTCCTGAGGGCAGGACTCACTGGCTTCAAGAGGCAAACAAGCAGCAGCACAGCTGTGTGAGGGCTCTTGTGTCCCCAGGTTATTTACATTAACTTATCTGGAACCAGAGCAAGCCCCACCTCTTTGACAGAAGTCTTCATTCAGGTGCCCAGATTTTGGAGGAAGGGAAGACCAGTTTAGGGCTTTGGAGTAGGCTGGCAGTTTTGCAGTGGGCCCCAACCTGCACACAGACTACTATGTACTCCCCATTTTATTAGGAACATGTCACCATAAATGAGAACACATGCTCACAGCAGGGCTGTAAGACTTATTGCAGCATTTCAAAGCAACTCAGGTAACCTTGTTCATAGTGACTGCTGCATATGCAATCACCCCATTACACCACCCCAACTTACTTCTGCAGACACATTGTGCTCAGTGCTCTCTTCTCTCAACACCTCCTGACCCAGAAGTTCATGGATGTACACACGAAAAGGGAACGGATACCCTTGCCCCAGTGGATTATCTGTCAGTACCGGAAAGAACTGTAACCTAAACCCATCACCTTCCCAGTCCAACACAAACTCAGGAATGGTGTTGAAAGACAAATCAAAGTACTCTGCTTGGCCAACTCCCAAAACACCTTCCCTTCCTGCATGCTGTTGTAAGACACCATATCCTGCTAAGGGATCCCCTTCCCTTCGTACCCACCCAACTTGCCCTGAGCTCCAGGGCCCCTTGGAAGCTCTCGAGTTCAATTCCAATTATACCTTCCAGGAGTCTAGACCTGGGGCTGAGACAGCAGAAGTAGTTCATTGCATTGGAAGAAGCTGTTTTGGCATTTGAAGCCCTGCTGACCTTCACAGTCACATGTTTCATTGAACTATTAATTTATCTAACAGTATTGTACGGTGAGGTGTTGCTGGTGCTTCAAGCAAGGCTGTGGAGCCAGTTGCTGAAATCCTTTTCTGGACCCATTTGTTACACCCTGACTGCATGCAGTCCCTTTGCCACACAGATCCCCATTTTGTTCCCCAAAGCTGATGTTTTCTGATCATCCATAGCTGTGAGGCCTGGTTCCATCCCCTACGGGGGCCAATCCATCTTCTTATGCATTAAGCCAGAGTTCAGCCACCAAATACCCTTTACCAGTAGCTGTTGCTGTGCTGCCTCCGGACAGTCAGCATCTTCTTCCCATATGGTCAGGAAGGGCACTGCAGAAGAGGCATGTCCTCTTCGAGTCCAGTATGCTCTTCAGGAAATGGTACTTACCTCTGGTTCAGGATGCCAGGTCTCTCCAAGCAATGTTTTTTACCAGCAAAAGCCTCCCTCCCCTTTCTGTCAGAGGTTTGCATCAGTAATACATAACCCAATGCTGCACCTGAGGGTCCATCACATCTCAAAGGCCCTTGCAACTTCAGTGAAAGACTTGGCCAAACCAGATCAGCTCCCTCAGCTTTAATTTCTGCTGAGCTTGATACCACAGGCCCTTATGATTCAGATAGCTGAGCTCTGGGTGAAGGCCAAGGGAACTAGTCTCTCTAGCAAAGCCTGTTCCTTCCATCAGCTTCAACAATTCACAGCAGGAGAAAGCACCACAAACGGCAGCAGTTAGGTGTTGATTTGGTGTAAGCACTAACATACAAATGAAACAGAGCATGCTGAACTCACATGTAAAGACACAGCTAAGAGCCTTGGACAAGGCTGACAAGCCCAGTATCTTGTTTATGCCAAATTCCTGCAGCTTACACCTTCCCATGACACACCTGTGGCTGACTCCCACCAAGGCTTTACATACACAGCTCCAGTCCAGCCAGTCAGGTCTTCCTCTGAGGGGCAGGTGGGGACCACTAATGGCTGGACTGCCACAGCAGGCTCTACAGGGCAGTGGCAGAGCAGTTTCCTTTCCCTGCCCATCTCCGGGAGCTGCCCTGCAAACAGTCCAGGGCTGGGCACTGCCAAAGCACCAGCAGGATTAGGGGGACAGATCAAAAGCAGAGATCAAGGGAGGGCAGGAGGCAGAACAGAACACACCCCTATCCCACCCTTCCTGCTTCCTTTTGGGCCGTAGTTCAACTCTCTTTAGAGCAAATACATCCACCTCCCCCCAAGCTGAGAATTTGGCTGTTTCTCTCCACAAGCATGTTTGCGTGCGCGGTTTATCTCCACAACTGCTGCACTCGTTTTCACTGCACAGCAGCATGCTGTGGATTTTTCCAGTTGAAGCCACGGAGGAGATCTGCTGGGCAGGGCACAGCTGCAAGGCAAGGTAGTGTCCCCTTAAAGGGGGCTTGCCTGAACAGTGGATACCAAAGAATGTCTAGGCAAGAAAGCTGCTCCCCCATTTTCTTGGGCATAGCTGCTCAGTCTTTCCAAGCTCTTGGCACATGGGGGATGGAAACTAATGGTGGGGAAAGCCACACCCAGAGATGCTGTTGAGGCGAGATCCCCGCACCTTTTTTTAGAAAAGCACAGTCTCGCATCCACACAAACAAGGAGCACTGGCTTTTCCGCCTCTTGCCACTCCTCCTCCCCACCAGAGCCAAATAAGGAACTCGGCAGTGAATCCTGCACTTGATAATTTGTGTGCAAACTGTGAGAACACAGGAGGCAGAAAAACCTGTTCCTGCTCTAGTCATGCACATCCCACCCCCCCTCCCCAGCTGCATTTGCTCCCCATTATTTGAGATTTCAGGTGTTCAAAGCAGTCAACTACCAATCTTCTCCAGGAGTGATGAATGAGTTTGCATTTTACTGTGGCAGGGCAGATCAGAAAGACCTAGGATGAGGGTGACAAAAAGCCTCAGAAAGACTAAACCACATGTTTGCAGGGCCCCTCCTAGCCACAGCTAAGGAATGCTTGAAGACCAGAAGAAGTTTTCATCTGAAAGAATAAGAGGAAGGAGTGGGACAATCAAATCTGGTTTCAGTTTATTTCCAGAATTTTACTGTACAAAATATGCAAAGTGTAAAACGGTTTTATGTTTCAGTTTAAAAAACAACAAAACCCCATCCAGCTATAACTTAAGAGAACCCAGCTTGGAACAGAACAATTTACAAGGCTAGACCCACAGTGCATTAATGTCACAGACACTAGAAATTTGCTTACTTAAGTCCACGATTAGAAAAGAACAGAAAGACCATGTACCATTGCAGTTAAAATCACATGTGCAAAGAGAAATAAAGAAAGAAATGCTGGTTAGTGTCTATTAATTAGAAAACCTTGGCAAAACCCATCTTACTATACACAGTGTGTGTAGAAAAAGTATTACACAGTGATAAAGGAGGGCGAGGGAAGGGCATTCGCTCCCAACCCCTTCCCCAAGACACAATAATGCTGAATCAAAGAAACAGGCACAGAAGAGTGTAAGATTCCTTCACAGTTATGCCTGTGCAGGTAGAGAGCCACAGCATCTCCCCACTGCGCACACAGGAGATGGCCCCAAGCATCCATAGGTGCTGGTGAGAGGTGCCCAGGAAGCAGCCAGAGGGAAGGATTCCCTCTCTGGGCAGAGCACACCCAGGGCTGGCTGCCTGCTGCCTGCAGGGCTTCTGTGTGCTATAAGGATAAAAAATGCAGTCTCTTGGAGGGATGCAGATGGGCGGATAACACCAGCTGTACCGCTGGGGTGGCGGGGACCTGGCTCCAGAGTATCCCAAAGCAATCCACACCGGTCACAGTTGTTGGAAATGGCAACTTTTGGTCACCATATATTGGAGGCAGCAACCTGAATGGAGGAAGATGCACACTCCCATAGGAGACATCATGGCCCAAAGCCATCTCTTTTAGAACAGAAATTTGGGGGTTTTACTTTTTTGTTTTATAAAATCAGCTCAATTCCAAGAGCACTTCCTTCTTAACACAGTTTAAACAATAAAACAACTAAGCCTGGCTTGAGGCTTTAGACATATATAACGCACATACCTGGAAGGGAAAAAGCACATAAGACACACACAAGCTGAATGAGAAAACAGACACCTGCACACACATCTTGTGAACAGCTCTCATATGGCTGGGCAGAACTGAGTGCAAGTGAGGAGCCAGTCTGGGACCAGACTACAGCAATTTCGCAAAAGACTGCAAGACTTTTGTTTTACCTTTGAAAAGGGCAGATTTACATGTATTGGTAAGCAAGATGAAATTGGCTTGAATAGGTTTCCACATTTAGCAAGTTATGGGCCTTTTCAATTTCTTCAGCAGCAAGTGTTGGAAGTGAGCACATCTCAAACAAGACTTATCACAGCTACTTATGTGGGGCAGGGCCAGCTCCATAAACTCCTTCCCCTCAGCTTTTGGCATACTTGGCAACAACAAATTCCCAAGGCTTTACACAGAGATCTCCATTCCAAAGGAAAAGGTTAGGAGATTCCATGAGGGATGGTATTTGTTCAGATCTCCTCCGAACTTGGGCCTTACTGTGAGCTGCCCTCAAGCTCCAAACTGCAGCCTCAGCACTTCCCATCCCTGCTTCACTAGGGAACTTTGGGGGAAAAAAACCACATGGAAGTCAGGATGGGAGCTGGAGAGACTCAAGTTGCTGGCAGAAAAAATTATGACAGGCAGAAGTCAGGAATAGCTGGCAGAGGCTCAAATCAGAGTTGCCTTTCTCTCCAGTATCCCTCCTTTGGGGGGCATTGCTCTTGAAGGCACCCAGGGCAGCCCCTGAAGCAGGAAGTGACCTTGCTCTGTGACTAAACTGCATCACACCAACTTTTCATGCCCAGTGCATCCCTCCCCAGCTACCCTGCTGCCTACAGGGGGGGTGTGGATGGCAATGTCTCCCCTCTGCAGGATGAAAACTGGTAATTGCAAACCTCCCCAAGTGGATCACAGGAGCCTGGTCAAGGACTAGTATGCTATGGAGAGGAGTGCTGCAATGCTTATGCTTCCATGAGTGCTGCCTGCTCAACTCCCAGGAGTGGGAAAGCAGTCTGAGACCAGGGACAGCCCCACAGAGCCTACACATGGATGGCTGAAGCCACATGAAAATGAGAGGCTAACAGATGTGCTAAAACCTTTGCCCATGCCTATTAACAGGACTGGTAAATTATTAAGGGTCTAATATCTACCCCTGTGCTCCTTTAAGCTGCAAGAAATCACGATCTTTCACTTTTTAGCCATGAAAGAGAAAGCCAGTCTTTGTGGAAACCCATAGCCAATTCCATCTGCTCTGGAACACTCGAAAGTCTTAGCTGCATCTGTTTTTGCAAGATCTCAGCACGGCTTTGGATTTAGGCTGTAACAAATCTGAGAGCAAAAAACCAAAGCCTTTAAAGTATCCAAGCAGCATACTTGAGAGTCACAGGAAACATGCCAATATGGAAGAGAGGAGTGGGGCACTACCACTCCTGACTAGGCAACACAGTACCCTATTGAATAGTTCAGCTTCCAGTGAAGGACATCCAGTGCAAGGATCTCCTCTGAGGGGGACACTGTCCACTTCATCACAAATAGGGTTGTCTTAAAAAACTACTTGAATCCTAAAAAAACCCTCACAATTCCTAGCCAGGTAAAAACATCCAGACTGGGAGAGAGGAGGGAAAATATGTGCAAGGAGACAGTGCAGTGTAGGAGAGGCATTCAGAGAAACAGCCTGCACTTGGCTGACAAACCCTAAAAGTTGTATTTATGCTCAGCTCTTGGCAAGCTTGGCAGAAGTAAGGGCTTCAAGAATTGGATCAGAGCTCCGTTCCCTATGACTCGATTCTTACTCATTAGCTGGCTATAAACAGAGTTAAACAAACCGGTCTGGTCTCATCACTCAGTATTTTTTAAAGAGTTTGAATTTCTAGAGATGCCACAGATCCATCTGTGGACCTCAAAGCACTTGACAGCAAGTTGAGTTTATCCTCACAACACCCCAGTGAGGTAGGTATGACAGTGGTCCCCTGATTTTGCATGGAGAGGGAAACAAGAGACCCTAAAAAAAGTCACTAAAAATACCAGAACAAAATATTCAGGAGCCATGATTCCTCCTTTAGTCTGTCCATACCTCTAAGCAGGCTGTACCTCTAAAGACACTGTTTGAGATTCCAAGCCCTCTCCTTCAGATTTCATCAGGCAAAGCATTCACACTGCTAACAGAGGGAAGAGCATTTAATGTACGAGTTGGTCCCCACTGACAGTGTCCTTTTTGGCAGCAGGCAGAAAAGGCAGCATGGGACTACAGCACAAAGATGAGGAAGCAGACCCAGGGAGAGCACACGCTGCTTCCGTCTGGTTCTCCATGTGTTAAAGGATTTAACAAAATTAAGACATGATTTTCCTGAGCAGATACCGTCAGACAACCCCCCTTGTGGGGCAGGGGAAAGGAAAGGGGAATGAAATCCTGGGAAAGTAAGAAAGTTTTGCAGATGTGCCTGTGACAAGGTGCTCTCACATACATGGCACACCCAAGCCCCTGGCAAGGTGGTTCTTGTTTTGGCTTCTCAGAAATGAGCCAATTCAGCCACAGGCAGTAGCCTCCACACAGGCATTAAGTGCTCTGCAGTCTCCCAAGCTACTCCCAGTCTCTCCCACCCTACTGGTTATGCACATCATAAAAACCAGGTGCAGGCGTCTTTAGGAGAGCCAAGTGTAAGATATTATATGCTCTCCTTACTTTTTTTTTAATTTAAAAGGAATAAACCCACGTATATTTTCAAAGTAAAACACTGCAAAGGCCACAGTCAATAAAGGAGTCCCCATACAGATGACCAGAAAGCCTCACCTACAAAGAAACCCAGACACTGAGTTTAAAGAAGGGAAAACACTTACTTCCCATCCTTTAAGGGCAAAGGGCCTATTTCAGTCATGTACCATGCCATCTAGTTTCTTCACAACCACATCTGGCACATTTTAGGGAGAAAGGAGGATGCAAGAGACTACCACACAACTTGAAAGAAAGGTCCAGAAACTGCAGGGGTCACCTGGGTGGGGAATCATCACTTTGGACCCTTGCTCACCAGGATGCTTCCTCGATCCCAAGATGACTATGTGCAGGTGCTGCTGGACATGCATCTTCATTGCTGCTGAAGTTGGAAGAGGATGGACCCTCCTGCCCTGTCCCCAGCATCCCACCAGCTAGGCCACACCTGACGTGCCACGCAGGACTAGCAGAGCTCTACTCTTTGCTTGGCCACCTCACGTTGGTGGGAGCATGGAGGCAGCCCCACGAGCTCCTGGAAGAGCCCAGGGAAGGCCAAAGTGGACAGGTGGGGCTGTCACAACCCTCCTCACAAGACTACCTTAGGCTGGCAATGAAAGGCACTGGCTTACATAAGGAAGAAGGCCCGATAAGGGATATTTGCATGGCAAAAGACTGAGCAGAATGAACTGAACATTTACATTCACATGGATCTCAGGGGCACCTAACTGATGGCAGGTCACTGCCAGCCTAGCAGCTGGCTCCAGAATCACGTGATGCCCCCATGCCAGCAATCAGACTTTGGACACCTCATTAAACACAAACCTTCCAGAACCCCTTAAAACTCAGGTGACACTAAATTCACACATGAAAGCTGCACTGGTGGGCAAAAAGGCAGACTTACAAACACAGCTCCTCTCTCAGGAGCAGATCCCAGCACTGAGAAGAAACTCCCACAGTACAGGAAGGCCAAGAAAGGCAGGGAGATTTTCAACATTCAGACATTGTTTGGTATTTCTTAGCTACAGCTGAAGGCGTATGGGGGGCAAGGACTCACTGCAGTGTTTCCAGAGCACAACAATTCTCCAAAGCAAGTGAACATGGTCAGCCCATCCCTGGCTCCTCTCCTCAAGGAGGGAAGTGCTTTTGCCCGTCTTTTCTTCGACACACTTGAAACTGGCTCGAGAGGGAGGGGCACATTCCTGCCTGCACCCCCTTCCCCTCAAAGAGGCTGTCAGACTTAGGGAGGGTCCGTGATTTATCTGAGGAGGAGCCAGCTACTTACTGACTCTGTCCCAGTGCAAATATGCAGCCCTTGCAGGTGCAAAAGGAAGCAGCAGTGCCTGGAGAAACACATTCAGAAAGCCAGACAGAAGGGGACAGAAACAGAGAGCCTTAGATGTGCCTGACAAAGATGTGGACAAGCAGAAGAGAGGGCAACAGGTGAGAGAACAGGGAGCTGTGCCACACAAAACTATTTCACTAACAAGCATTGATTAAAAAAAAAAAAAAGTAATAAGAATTTGTAAAGCTGAAAGATGGGCTGATCCAGTTCAAGACAAGTGACTTCACAGAGAGTGAAATCATCCCATTATGCTCACACAGGTCTGGCACTGACAGAAGAGGCACATGGAGAGGATGAAAAGAATAAAAGAGAACAGAAGTCCTCTCACACACCTGCCCTTTGAATCCCCTCCTCCCCGAGTGAATAGGGACTGCTGCACCCCGGTGCCAGCAGGTTTCTGTACCGGAGAGGTGAGCAATGCCCTCTCAGGAACAGCCACAGGCAGCAAAAGCAGAGACACAAGAGTGCAGGCATGCGCACGGTGTAAGGCAGCACTCCAACAAAAATACTGATGTTGCAATCGTGCAGAAAAAGAGAGAGCGTGAGATTTACAGTATGCCTGGAAAGAGAGGGGGAAAAGAAAAAAAATCTGTTCTGTCTCCAAGGCTGAGCTAACTGAGCCAAGTCACCCTGTCGCCTCTTAAGATACTTCTTTCTAGATAAGATATCCCAACTCCCCCCTCCCCTTTCCAAATAAAGTGCAGATGGTCAAATATTACTGGTCCATCATCTGCCAGTTTCAGTCAGCATTGGGGAAATTAAACCCAAAAGCACAATATTGAAAAAAAAATAAAAATCTCCAAACAACCCACCCTCAAAATCCCTTAGACTGAAGTCTCAGACTGTAAGCGGAGGACAAATTTATGAGATTTAGGGTCTATGAACTCTTCTGAGAGTTTGATGAAGGGGATTTTTTTCACATTAACAACAAGGCTGAAGTCCAAGCACTTGAGGACAAACACGATGCCGTCTTGTAACCCGCTTGTGACCGCTTCCTCGCTGATGAGCGTCCACTGCTTGGAGAACCAGCGATCCCTGTCGTACTGGAGGGTTGGGCCCGGGTTGAGGTAACGCTCCAGGAATGCCTGCCAAGAGCGGGACACACGTTAGCACCAGCCCCACAACTCGCTCTGCTTATTTCCCATCCCCAAATACGGCTTCGCGAGCATGGGCTTGCCATGCTGAAAATTGTTTCAGTTTTCACACTTCAGAAGACATCTTCTCCCCAGTCCCTCCCAGCTTTTCAGATGCCAGGAGTAGACACAAACATCAGGAGATCCTCTTTTAGTCCATCCCAGCAAGCTTGCAAAGTTATAGACCTGACTGCTGCCATCAGTACAGGCATCTGGCAGCAGTTCAGTAGAGTAGAGGTAATTTCTCCCCTACCAGCCCCATAATCCACCCCAAAATTGAAGTCCCAGACAGACAGATAGGAAAGACGGCTCTCTCCTTCAGGCCAGGCTAAGGTGGAAAGCAGAGGTTTCCATGTTTTCAGCCTGAACCTGCAAAACTGAAGACAGAACACGAAACGCCATTTGACAATGCTTATGTTTCAGAGTCTCCTTTGCAATCTTCGTGGCAGCAGAACTCACCCTTGCACACCTGGGCAAGCTCCCAGGTGGCTCCCAGCAAGAGGATAAGCCCCATTTCTTGACAGCATTTCTGCTCTTAGTGTAGTAAGTTCTAGGTGAATGCCCAGGAGTAACCCTTTCCTAGGACTGTGGGGTGTTCTTAGATGGGAAAGGTGGAGAGTGGGATCATGTGACCTGTTTCCTTTACCATTCAGTCTCTTCCTGTGTCTGCAAGTCAACAGCCACAGTCTGGGCATGAAGTAGCAAACTGACATTTGACCAAGAAGCCCATGAATTAGAAACACTGTCAGAGGGACAGAGATTTAGGTGATAATTAGAAGCAGTCCAAAATGCAGCAAGGTAAACGGGACAGAAAATCAAAAAAAAGATCCTTTGCAGGTTGCCACCTGCATCATGGTGCTACCATGAGCCAGCTGGGAGGAATTCCGGGACTCAAGATCACCGTCTCAAACACTTCTTTAGTGCTCCCTTGGCTGAGCTGGATACAAGAACAATTATGTCACAGGCACTTTCAGATAGAGAGAAAAGATGCTGCATACAAAATATTACTTCCCTTTAAGACCTGATGCAACCTACAATGTGACCATATCACAGGCAGCAACTATGAAAAAATCCACTCAACTCCCTTGACAATGTTCTGTTCTGTATGAACACACAGATGTGCCACCCCCTTCTCCCTCCTTCCTGCACCAGCCTTAGAGAAAGCATTACCTTTGGTGTCATGTTGTTGGTAATGCAGAAGGACAAGTGTTGCAAGATGCTCTCCATGCTGTGGTACTGCTGCTGGCGGGTGGTGCGAAGGTACTTCTGCAGAGCCCTTGCCATAGAAGGGAAGATTGCCTGGGCTGCTTCTCGGGGGTCCATCATCTCTCCTGGAGCCTTCTGCTGTTCCTCTGCCTGGAGGCGTTTGATGTGAGTGAAAGCCTCCTCTACTGCAACCACAAGCCTGCAGAAGGGAAATCAGGACAGTAAGAGTTATAATGAGAGGTAAGATGGGCCTGTGGTTAAGGCAGAGCCTGGGAGTCAGGATTTACAAGCCCCTATTTCCATCTGCCATTGAGTCACTGCCTGCCATCATTTACATAAAATCTTCTCTCCTGACAGTCTGAGGGGTAGACTACAGCTATTCTTTCCTTGCCCAAGCCATCTGGCAACTGAGGGTCATAAACCAGGATTAAGATTTTTAAAAGCCTGAGCATTGCATTTCATTCTGCCAACACAGCATAAACATCAGCTACATGACTCAAACGAGATACAGCTGCCCTTGTGTTTAATGCACATCTGATCACAACAGCTCAGGCACAGAGAACTGCAGCATGAAGCTTAAGAACAGGCAAGGAGTCAGAAGGAGATTGACTATAAACTCGCATGACCCAGGACACAAACCACTCTGAGACACTGTGCTCACAAGCTGCAGTCTGCTCTGACTTACACCAACTGGGTACAGAACTCATGCTGCTGAATGCCTGCCCTGCACCCCTCTACTGAACAGCAAGGGTGAAAACAGCCCTCCATCTTCACTTGTAGCACTGCAGCTAGAGGCAGCCCCTGCAACCCATTTCTGTGTTGGCACAGGTGAGTAAACACAAAGACCACACCAGGAAAAGGGAACAGATGCCTTACGACACTCATTACTTAGTACTAGGCTAACTTACAAGTGAGGGCCTACGCTGCAGTTGGTGCAGAAAAAACAACGATGGAAGAGTCACCCAACAAATCTCTTCTGTCCCACCAGACGGGACTCATTATGCACTTAATTTCCACTCAAGTCACCAACGACTGTCCACACTGCTCTCAATATCAAAAGCATGTTAAAGCCAGGGGCAGCTGCCTCACCACAAGCAGAGGTATAGCATACTGCATTCAGATTAGGATGTAGAACAGCACGAGAAGCCCTGACCCTCGCCCATTCTTTTTAACTTGACTTGAGCAAGGCGGGAGGTGGAAGTCAGTTTTTAATCTGGCCAGATCTTCTGGTGACTGATGGTTTTCCTCTGACTAAGCAGCTGTTCTAACCAAACTCAGCAAGCAAGGGATATGTGTCCAAGTTAGGATGCCACACTTCACAGAAAGGAAAGTTTAAGTTCCTATTGCTCCAAGGTTGGAAGAGAGCCTAAAAGACAGCGGCTATAGAGCACAGGTCAGACTGAAGCAGGCAAGAGGGGGACACTGTGCCAGCACTTTCCCAATGCAATATAAACTGCCAAAAGAAAACACAAAACAAGCCAGCTCCCTTCCAGTTATGACACATTCCTTCCAAACACCGCTCAGTTCAGGGGTGCCTGCCTGTAAGCAACATGCCTCAAGCTGTTAGGTATGCTAACTACAGACTGCAATTAGGCTCCAGAGCAATTAGAGGCACTGTCTTGGGTCACCTCAACAAAGCATCAACTCTGTAGCCTAAGTGTGACTGGCAGAAAACAAATATGTTCCAGTCACATCTTTCCTCCTCAATTCATTGAAAAAGGCAGTCAAACTGCCTCATTTATAAGTCTGCAAACACAAATAGTCTTCTCATCCATGAATGGGCAACACCAAGTGCTCCACTGATCCTGTCCCTGGATTACTTGAGCTGACAAGCCTGGGCACAGGCGAAAGTAATGGGATTTCCTACAGCAAGTAACTACAGACTTGTCAAGCACTGGACTGTTCCTTAATCCATGACATTGCATTAGCTTATCTGCCTTATATACATGCACTCAGCTTTATGCATGTTCTTCGGATTATTCCAGCTGCAAGCTGTCACCATCCCTTATGCATCTGGGTTTCATAAGCTTCTTCACTGTGACAGACTTACAGCCCTTAATCACGGGTAAGGGACACCACGTCAGGCTGGGCAAGCCCCATGAGACCCAGTTCTGCGGCACAGAGAAGCAGCATCGGGGAAGGGAAGGGCTTTACCTCGCACGGCGCTTCTTCACTCGGCGCTCATGGTCAGCCTCCTCGTAGTAGAGCTCGTTGTGACTGGAGTCCCTGCGGCGGGCTGCAGCTGCGATCATGGCACGGGACTGCCCCGATGCATTGTTACCTGGGCCTTTGGGGGGCAAGGATGGGCAAAAAAGAGACAGAAAGGTGGTGTTACTGCCACAGGACTAGGGCTGGGACAGACCAGCACTCCACAGCATCTCTCACAAGTGCTCTGTGGCTCCAGCCTTCCCAGCCAAAGCTATAAACCCTTTCTGGTCCTCAGGAGCTCTGGTAGAAATCCTGCTAGGTAGCACAGGCTTAGAGAGGGGCTCTGGCACATGGACAAGGGAAGTTAGTTGGGATGAGGGATCTCATGGCACATACACAAAGGCAGAGTGAGGTGAACATGCCGAGAATGCAACTTACCCCCCATTATATATGCTTTCAGTTTGAAGGCAAGGGCAGCTGGAACATACCACATTTCAGCATCAACACAGTGTGAGAGCACAAAAAGTGAGAAGTTGGAAAAAGGAGAAAGACAAATACAAGAACATAATGAGATATGAAGATGAACAAATTAAAGCCAAACTCCAGCCAGTTACTTGCAGGCAGGAAAAACAGAACACAGGGGCAGCAGGGTAGGCTGGGGTCTATAAGTGTAGTAGCTTCTCATGGCTGAGCAGCACGCGCCATTAGCACTTCTGCTGCTGTTAACAGATCCTACACAGCTACGGGAACAGGGAAGCTGCAATCTGCTCTGCAATACCGAGTTAGGTGACAGAGCTGTCTACTACAAGACCTTAATTAGCAACCTTAAAATACAGTAGTAGGTTCTGAAACTCTCCGATGAAGCCCAGAGCTTTGGCTGTCTGGATAGGGAGACGAAAAAATGGTGCCCTGTAAGAGTTTATGAACCCTCCTATACAGATAGAGGAGGGTCTATCCAGAGAGAAGTAGGAGTCTAGGACTGCCTCCAAACCACCAAGAGCTGCTTTTCTGACTAACTGCTCTGAAAGCCCACACTATCAACTGGTAGTGGTTAAGGCCAACCAATTGCACAGACACGCTCAAAACTGTTCTGCTCATGCAAGGGCAATTCTAATTTTTTTTTTTCCTAAAAAGCACAAACCAGATTCCAAGACAGAAGCCTGAAGCTCAGCTGTGGGAAGGACAAGCAGTCACACACACAGCTTCCTAAGAGTCTAAACACTTCAGACATTGTTTGACAGCCCTGAAATGGAGGATATGACTCAAGGGAGACACTAGCTCCCAAATTTGGGTTAGATCTCTAATTTGCCGCATTTACTACACCTGGTAATGAAAATCCTGGTTTTGAAGGTGAGCCTCCCCGCTCTGTTATAAAGAGAGATTACAGTAAGATGTTTTTCCTTCCTGGCTGCTGCAGTATCAAATACAAAAGCTGTCAACAAATTAGTAACGCTATTAAGGCAGCCTGTCTTTTTACATGAAGAATGTAAGAGGCTGTCAGGCTGCCAAGGTAAGCTGCAGCCAGAACTATACTCTGCTTCATAAAATAGACTGGAATCTTCTTAAGGACATGCCTCTAAGCCTGAGATTTCCATGTGCACAAAGGCAGTGGCACTGAACAAGGAATAGCCCAGGCAACCAGTACTGTCTCAGAAGGGAAAACATGAGTTTTCAAGCCCTGGCAGGCTCACAAGCTTGACACTTGGAAAGGCCTGTCAGCCACATCTGCAGCTTGGTTCTGGTTCCTTCTCTTCTAGCAGCTCCTAAGGTACTAAGGAGTACTAAGGAGCTTGGGAGCCCCAATGTCCCAAGAGGTGCTGCAGGAAAACAGACCCTGCCACATCCTGAAGAGATACCGCAGTGCAGGAGACAAGCCAGCTAGTAATCAGCGGGACATCCTGCAGCCAGCCTGGCAGGCTGTGGGATTTGAACAGTGTGCAGACAGCTATGCGATCA
This sequence comes from Sclerurus mexicanus, assembly GCA_013396755.1. NCBI lineage: Eukaryota > Metazoa > Chordata > Aves > Passeriformes > Furnariidae > Sclerurus > Sclerurus mexicanus. The sequence goes on along the minus strand of VWZF01000297.1, from coordinate 62,402 downwards.
GGAAGCCCTGACCTTCCATGCACCAGGCCTCATTGAGAGTGAGCAGCTGGAATGAATGATTTCACCTCTGGAAAAACGCAGAGCGAGTCTGTTTGCTTCCCCTCTTCAACTCAACCAGGAGCTTCACTCCAGGCAGCAAGCGACACGTGACAGGCAAGCCTGACCCTCTCCTTCCCTCACTTTCCCCTTCCTCTGTCAGAATGGGAATATCTCACTGTAACGAACTAAACCCACAACGAATTTTATGGACTCAGGAGTGCTGTATCAGGTTTGGGGAAGCATTTAAGGCAAGGTCTTTAAAACTCACCAAAATTGAAAAAACAAACAAACCAGAAAAAGAAAACAGGAAAATCAAAACAGAACACTCCACACCCATAAGGCACTGAAACTTTGTTGAAAGCAAAACAATCATGTCTCATGTTATTCCATGTGACAGATATTCTTCGTATTTCAGTCTCCACACCATGCACACAGAGCTAGCTTGCCAGCTAACTCCCTTCAGTCCCTTCTCCTTTCCAGTTCTCAAAGCCTTTCTATACTAATGAATTCATGGCCAGGATGTGCCTTACCAGGTTTTGTCACAGGACTTCAGCCATTCTTCATCATAAAAGCTTCTCTACACAACTTCAGCTCTTCCAAAGGAATGTGCACTGTTATAAAGACTGCTTGGCACATCCTGCTTATCAAGCCTGACTTTCACTGATACGGTTTAGGAGTGTCAAATGATTAAGTCCAGTTTTCACTGCTTTGAGCATCCAGCTATTCATCCACCCATCCTCCCACAGGCTTCTTTAAAGCCCCGAAATTTGAAAACTGTTTGTAGAACAGCAAAGCTCAATGGGGATAGTTATCTGTCTCTGAATTTCCATGAACTGCTTAGCCTCACGATGACTTGGGAGCACGGCCAGGGGTAAGCCAGGCATAGCTAATTCAGTGCTAAGGCTGCAGGCTGACAAGCACTGCTTTCATCAACAACTGCTGTTTAGACCGTTGCTTCTTCCCACATTGGTATCAACCTCCTTCACTTTCCTGAAGGCTGTATGTGGAAGCAAAATAATAAGCAACCAGGGAACTCACTTAGGTTGAAAGTTGTGTTTATTGTACTATGATAACTAAGGAGATGACCCAAGGGTGACAAAAAGCAGAGGCTGCCTAAAACAAGAAGTGGTGCTGAAAAGTGCTTGTCAAGCCACGTGATAATTAAGCTCACAAAATTTGGCCATTTCACCTGGCAAAGACAAAAATCTTATTGTGGGCTAAACACATCTGCAAAGTCATCTGGAACTGGCAAACTCAGGACTGTTAGGAAGATTTCCAGCAAGAGACAAGGATTTGGCAAGGCAAAAAGGTGAGAATGTGTGCATAACAAAGCATAAAGCCAATCCAGCCCTTCCCCATCCCACCCAGTCTCAGAGACCACATTTCACCTCACCTACCATCAACATTGTAGACTTTCAGGCCAGCCATGTGCTTGGCTGCTCGGGATTTGGAGGCTGTTAACAAGGCTGGGTTGTAGACTGTGAAATCTCGGTAGTAATTCTCCAAAACCACCAGTGCAGCTCGTTGGATGCTAGGGAAAGAATTAAAAACAAGACAAATCACCTCAGACTGAAAAAAGATCTTTTGTTTCCATAAAATACTAAAAAAAAAAAAAAAAAATAGTCACATTATTTGAAACAGGGTTGTCACATCTACAGAACTGTGCAATGCACAGAATATTAATTACTCTCTCTCTAGGACCTGAAATTTCATTTGAGATGCAAGATAAATGTCTCTGCCCTTATACCAATAGGAGGATGACAGAAAATCCCTAAACGAGGGCGCACATAAAGTGAAGTACTAGGCTGACTAAGTATGGGAAATTACAGAACTAGGGCTCAGTCCCCCTTGGCAGTACAATCACTGTGCTGCAGAGACTTTGCTCAGGCTGGAGATAGGAACACCACATGGGTTTTGCTGTAGCTGGCCAGCCTAGATGGAGAGACCGGCTCAGGATGGATGCTTTTGCCTTTGAGTCATTTCCAGCCGCACCTCAGGGCTCCTCCAATCTCCTCCATCCCAGCGCTGACAAGAGTGTGATCTCTTCAGCTTTCACAGCATGATAAGATCGCTGCCTGAGGAACATGACTGCCAGAGACCCATTACCTCAGTATTGCTAGTTAAATCCCAGGCTAGGGACAAAATAAAGAGCCGTGACACTCCCTCCATATCCCTTTGAAGAGATGCCTTTACATAAAATGATGACACACGGGAGCAAAACAAGCACACGCGCCAGCAGCAGGAAAGACTCAACCCAGAGGTATCTTCCTTTGCAATCATTTTGACAACAGAGAGAGAGATGTCTGTAGGCACTGTTACCAACAAATAGGGCATTATTTCAAAACAAGCCAGAGCTACGACGTTTAAAAATGCCAGCGCACACGCAGGATCCCGGACACAGTTCTCTCCCCGCTGCTCTGGCTCCACACCTCAGCGTGGCATCCGACTGGCAGCAAGTATTCTCAGCAAATCACCAAGATCACCTATTCAGCCAACTGGAGTTTGCCAAGGACCCACATTTAATGCAATTTTTTGTGGATTCAAAATGAAAAAGGAACTGAAAACACATTAGTTGCCAGTTAATTTGTTGCGACTTCCCGACAAAGCTTCTCCTAAGGAAAGCAACCAAGTATTCTCACACATGTTACAACGTAAGAGGAAAACATTACACGTATGGTAACGTGAGAAAATAAGACACCAGCAAATTAAGACCTAAATTCAGTTCTTAGCACTGCCACGGATTCAACGTGTGCTCCCACAGGAGCAATTTAAGTTTTCCTGTTCCTTGTGCTAATATTAAACTTCTGCATCACACTCCAGTAATCACACACACACACACTCCGCCGCCCTCAATTCTCCGGCTGTCCCCCTCCCACCGATCAGTGAATTAAGCACACACGCCACCCATTCAAGAGATTCTGAGAGAGAAGAACAAACCCAGACTTCTTCACTATGTAGCTTCATCGGTCAGTATTATGGTACATTGCCATATGTTTGACTAGCTGCGTATCTATAAAATGATGAATTTAGCTTTTGAAGCAAATTCCATATTTAGGACTGTTTGGTGAGGTCTTCTGCATCCAGCTGGAGCATCTCAAAGAAGCTTTACCCTTCAGGTGCCACTCCTTCATATTTCCTCACCTTAGGTTTGGTAGAAGCAACTCCACTTACACACTCAGCTGCTGACAGATGATAAAAAGCCACTTAACCAAAGAAACAATTTTCCTTTAATGAAGTAGTACAGACTGACCCACTGCCACACACACAGACGCTGACACAGAACAAGTGAAAGCTGGTTTATTTCTCCCTGCCCTACTTCTGATTTCTAGTATGAATTTGCTGCAGCTTATAAACAAAATTTCATAAAAAGTCACATGGAAGCAGCACATATTGCCTCTTCTGACTGCATTCAAATATGATCATGTTTTTCCATGTCTGTTTCCCAGAAAGATAACATAGTTTCATCTCAAAACACAGTGTTTGGAAAACTAGGATCAACTGAGAACAGGAAGATAAAAATGAACAGAGTTATACTCTGCTAATACACTGCACTCATTTCAAACAGCACTGGAACTTCCATCCCAGCAGTGGGAAATATATGGGAGGTACTCCACTGATCAATCTAGCTCTATTAGGACAAAACACAACGCATCACATATTTTTATATAGACACATTTTCCCTGGACCCCACCAACAGCATTATCATCAGGATGCCAGCCTTCCCCACCTAGTACCCCTTCCATCCCCTGATTAAGTAACCTACCCCACCAATTCATTGGCACATGAATGCAGTATCCAAACACAACAGAGCTTTTACATTGCAGCAAGCAACCATCATTGCCCTGAAAATTAAAGCCCAGGTACTTTTTGTTGATGCAAATGCAGCATAGGCTCAGTCCCACACATGAGAAATCCCAACCACACAGAGGCTCTGCACTCTGGGAAGAGAATTGTAATTAAACATCAGTTTCCAGAATTTCTACCAGACCATTTTTGTCTCCCATGTGGTCCATTCTAAGTGTGCAGGTTAGAAAGACAGCTATACTATGACTCTTCAAGTTCTCTGCTACAGAAAAAAAAATTAAAGAGAAGAAGCTGCAGACAAGAAAATTAGAAAGGTCACAATAATTTGCAAGATGAACAAGAAGGCTGAATCAGAGCCTTCTGGGCTGTGTTGCTTAACCTCTTCACCCACATCAAGGGGAAGCCTCGCCCTGCACAGTGCAGGACAACCAGCCCAGCCCCACTGAGGAGCTGTAAAGCAACACAAACTCCCCCTGCCCCAAACAGGCAGAGCACCCCAAAACACACCAGAAGGGCACCCCAACGCTCTTGTGCAACACAACACGCAAGCAGGAGGGTAACCACAGGTGTATAAGCATCCAGGGTAGCCTAGAGGAGTGAGTAGGAGCAAAGTGGAACTCTAAGAGTCTGCTGTCTCCCAACACAAATTCAGGGCTTTTGGACTTTCCCCTGCAGGGCTGACCCTCTGCTGCTTTGTGAGCAAGGTAAAGTGGCTGTAGCAAGCATCCTCTCCACCCACACTCCAGCTCTGATGGGAATGGAAACCGGCAGCCTTCCAGAAGCCCACGTTTGGAGGCTGTTTCCTTGCAGCACTGTCTCGGGAAACGTTCAGCACCATGTTGGTCACTGCATTTATTCACCCCGCACTTCAGCAAACTGAGGCTGTTTCCTTGCGCTCAGAACTTTGAAAGAATGGGGAGGGGCAGGAAGAAAATAAACAGAAATTTTCAATACTTCATCGACTACATGGAGAAGGTCAGAGTGAGGATCCTTCTCATGTCCTGTCAAGAGGATCTGGCAGCCCAATATATTTCAGGTGCTGTAACAAACTACGAAAACATTGAAAAAGCAGGAAAAGTATATCATAGAATCATAGAATGGCTTGGGTTGGAAGTGACCTTAAAGATCACCTAGTTCCAACCCCACCCCACCATGGGCAGAGCACAAAAATGAGGACACAGAAAGCATTCTCATGCAACAGTTCAAATTCAAAATTTGACATGAGAGAAAAAACCCCTCTTGCACAGGCCAGTGGCCTACTGGAAACACAGGTTTCCTTGTAGGCAGTATCAGCAAGGCTCTGCACTTTGTTGCTTTGCGTTTTGTGTAGTTGGAGGGTGGGGTTTTTTAATTATTATTTTCACTCCCCTGAAGAAGGCCATGTCACAGCATGCTGCGAAGAGGAAAAGCAAACAAGCAGACCCAACAGAAGCACAGGGTACCTCAGTGGCATCTGGCAGCAGAGAAATGCAGAGTCCTTTACAAACAGTAATGAATTAACTTTTACAGGGCATCCAAGGAAGTGGAGGAGGGGACTGTGTGAGACAAAGGCAGCAACTATTTTTTGCTCTCAAAAAGGTTAAGTTTTGTCTGAGTACTTGCTGCTACAAGAGACTTGAATGTTTGAGGTCTTGCCACACACTGCACCTCAGAGGCCATTTTGACTTTTTATTTGCCTTCTCTGACATAGCTACACCAATACTGAAATTGGCTTATTTTAGAGGATTTACAGGAAAACAAACCAGAGCTATACTGAAGGAAAGCACAGGGGAAGAAGCAGCTTGTTTATATAATCAAAATACTGGCTTTGGACACTGCTGGTTTCTAGAAAGAGGGGTTTGAGTTTTCTGAAGTGGTGGGAAAGGGTTAATAAATAAAAAAAAAAAAAGGATTAAAAATTGAAGTCAGGCTTCTATGTCCAAACTTGCCATTGCACACAGTGGGGTCAAGCCCAGCAGGCTGCAGCACCTGTCACTCACATGGTTTTACCAGCTTTGTGCTTTCCTGCTAAGCTAGAAATGTAGCCTGTCATGGTACTATACCAACCATCAGCTAGACACTGCTCATCATCGAAGGCTGAGAAGTGCCCCATGCTTTTGCAACAGATATATATATACACATCCAGAAAGAGCTGAGCTATTTGCTACCAGAGCATCTTTGCCATGGCTGCAAAACTTGCAGCATCAGGGTTTACAGTGAGGCACACACCTAGGATACACAGGGATAGTCAGAGAGGCTTGATGACTGCTTTGCTAATTGAGGGCTGAGGAAGCCTGGGGTTATTTAACCAAATGATTCCCAACATAGACTCCTCTCCTCCAAACAACATTTTCCTTCAAAACTGACACAGAATCAAAACAAGCCAAGGTCTCTGGGCACATAAATCTATGCCACAGCCAATTGGGAAGTTTGGCACCTCAAAGAAAAGCCAGGAAAGGATTGCATGAGGCAACCTTCCTTGCACAAGGCAACCTTCCATGCAGAGCTGGCTTTGCCTTACCAGCTGTCTCCAGCCTACAACTGCATCAAGCTTATCTGCTTTAAGAGATGCTGAAGTCTCATGGAGTGCTGAGCTGTCAGCTCACACCCAACAGGTTTGGAAGACTTCTCTGCCTTCCCCTACCTTAGAATCACATCTCCCTCGCAGAAAATCCTCTTTCCTTCTCATACTCTTTTACTAGAGCACTGATACAGAGCTGAGGCTCAAGTGCCTGGTCCTTCACCGCATCTGATTGTTTTTCCAGAGCAAAGTCACCAGCACTGAAGCTTTGGAAATAAAACTGGAAATAGACAATCGAAGTCAAAATGCTTTCCACATCAACATCCCTACTGAGAATGACTATATAAAGTGTTTCCACCATCCTCTTCAAAGACTTGCTTCCCTGCTCTGCCTACCATAGGTACTGCTGAGACCAGCACAGGCTGCCCAGACAGATGTCCACTGGGCAGCACTGAGGAACCCTGAGCTGACAGAACACAAGGCATTCAGTACTCGCTGTCCTTCCCAAGCAACAAGGCTCCCGACAGGACCAAAGCTGTGCAAAGGTGCTTTGCAGTGCTGACAGTAGCACCAATGCCTTAGCTACAGTTTTGTCCTCTCCAGTAAACAGAGTTGGAGTCAGATCTCAGCAGAGATGCCAAGACAAGGAACTTCAGCAGCTGTGGCCAAACAAGCAGAGCAGAAAAACACCTTTTGATCATTGTAACTACAACAGCATTTCAGTTTGGTACAGAGAGACAACAGGACCGCAGCCCCTGGGAACAGGAAAACTACATTTTCTTGTCAGACAACCACAACTGAGGTCTCCGCTCGGCAAAGGCAGGCAAGCGCAATCTTTGCCCTCCCTGGAACCGGCATCAGGACACAGCAAGTTTGTTTTAGATACCTGACTTCTGGCATTTGGTGAGGCAGGGAAAAGAATTTGCAAGGTCAAGCCTTTATCAGGGAAGGGAAGGAAACCTTGTGGTAGTAACGCGTTGTCACTGTGATGGCAGGACGGCTGCTGCCCCCAGGGAAGCAAACATCCATCGGGTAATGGAGCAGTTTATATGGAACCCAAACACATGCAAGGTTCATCCCATAGCTTTGCAGCCTCCATCTGTTCTCTCCCCTCCCAGCCTCTTTTAAAAACACAAAAATAAAAGAACATGAATTTAAAGTGTGTCCACATCTATCTCCAACACTGGACATCTGAACAAGTGCCACAAGAATGCTGCAAATTTAGAGCACCAGCCCATTTCTAACTGCAGATCTCCCCTTTTCTACCCTGTGCTGTCCAAGACACAGTGCTCTCCAATAGATACTCAATGACAAGTCTCGTGAGACAAAAATCAGAACCAACACAGCATCTGAGCCACACAATAGTTCACTGCTGATGTAGAAGGAATTTCAACATACAAATTGTCTGAATGAGAAGAGGAGAGTAGGATTCATTTTCAGGCTAGGGTTTTTTTGTTTCTTTTCCTCAAAAGCAGCCTAGCCAAAACTCTCCAGTAAGGGTGAAAAAGAAAAGGACTCTTCCAAGTCTACTACTAATGTTGGTGTTACATTTGAATCTTCTAATTTGGATGAGAAGATGCGAGTATCTTTTTAGAAAGAGAATTTTACAGGAGGGTATGACCAAAATTGGGGGTTGGGGAGAAATCAACTCTTCTACATCATGCAATCCAAAAAAGCTACTTATTTAAACCTTCCTGAAGAACCCTATAAAAGTATTCCCTGGCCAGTACTAAGAGGATGCTGCTACAGAAGTACAGAGCATTAAGTTTTAGCAAGCAGCTATAAAACCCCAGTAAACCCACAGGCATGTTCCCACTGCAATTCTCCTTCTGAGAAATTTCCAAGCCTGATACTTCAGGAATTTAACTGGCCTTTAGGGTACCAGTACACAGGCTGAATGTTTTCCCCAGTCACCTTTATGGTAGAATTTCAAATTTTGATCAGTGCTTTCCCAACAGCTACACTGCCCTTGCTTCCTCTTCCAACAGCTGAAGGCGGCAGCTAGTATAACTGACTAGGAAAAAAGCCCCAAGACACTACTGGTAACATGTACTGAGAAGGAAGAGGAAGAGAGCACAATCCTCTCACTTGAACAGACGTCCAAAAGGTCCAATAATATGATTTACCAGGAAAGGGCAGTCACTGTGTTGAAGTCAGATGCTGTGGCAGTACCACACTTTTATTCCTCAGTAACGCAGTGAACAGCTCATTTCACAGTATTACAGTGCCAAGAGAAGCAAAGATCACAAGGACATTTGTTACCTTCAATATCATATTCAACAGATAAGAAAATTATATAAGCTGCAATAGTCTAACATGATCTTTAGAAACAATGGATGTTCCGGAGCACCGCAAGAGCTTCCTATGGAAGGCAGGGGACTCTCTTCTCTAGAAAAGAAAGATTTAAGCCCTTGCTGAGCCTAAGCTTCTTTCCAGCTTCACTGTGAACAATTCTAGGATGCCTAATTGCACTGGGTCAGCCTAGGTAACCAGAAAGGCTGCCTTCTAGCCCATCGTAGAATAGCAAATGGGAGTTTGTTAACATGCGGCAAAGGCATGTTGCACCAACTGCCTCAGCCCATCCACTGGGATGGGTGTGAGTGTACAACAAGAGCCGCTTCAGGAGCTGCATCTGAAAGAGCAACTTGTGAAAGCCTGAGCACACAGTGCAACAAACTACTCCACCAGAAGGCTGAGGAAGCCAGCTGCCAGGAGAGAAGGCTCCAAAGCAAACCACCCGCATCCTCTTATGCCAAGACCACCTCTCCAAAGGGAACAGTGTGTGGGGAGATGTTGTCAAGCACTTACTTGCCATGCACATACCTAACAGAACCACTAAATCCAAATGGTATAGCTCACATATTAACCAGTGCACAACAGCAGCTTTCAGGCACTTACAGCTTGGGCTGCATTTCAACCAGTTCCTCAGACACCAATAACCACATTCAGATGCCCCAGCAGCTCTCAGACTAGAGACACCCACTTTGCTTTGATCACACACAACACATTCAAACAGGGGAAGGTGCTACCTTTCTCATCAAGCAGAAAGGGAGCACTTGCTACAAGCATCTCATTGCCCCAGGGTCTGCTGCAACACAGACAAGGAAGATGAGAGCAGTGGAGCTGCCTGTGCCTGGCCATGTATCTGCCATGTCCCAGACACCCACAGTGAACAACACCTGGCCAGACATCCACACCTCAAGCCCAACCCACCACCCTCAGGAGCCACCAGTAGTTCAATTGGATCTGAGAACAGCCTCTACTGGATCCCTAAGTTAGAGCTCAGAAAGGGGTTTTCCAAGTGCACTGCTAGCACAGCAAGCATTTTCCTCCATGACATGGTTTTGCAAAGTTTTGGGGTACCCTCAGGGGAGTTTTGGGGTACCCTCCGGGGAGCTAGTGAGAATACTAACTTGCTTATTTATGACAATTCAAAAAAAACCCCAAAACAAAACCACCAACTACTGTTTGCTCACACTAAAGTAAAACCAAAGCTGTGAAAGGCTGCCTTCATCTGTTGAGCAAATTAGCAGTTTAGGAACCAGAGCAGTAAGAGAAGAACACGGAGTGGACAACTTACACGAAAACATGAAGGGAAGAAGCTGCTGACAAGCTGTCCCCACAAACCTGCACAGCACGGTGAACACAGGCACACTAGAAAGATCCAGGTGTCAACAGGGCAGGGACAAGTTGGCTTCCCCAGGAACACTGCAGGTGTTGCATCCAGCTGCCAGCAGTACAAGAGGAACCACTTGTCTGCACCCAACTCAACACAGACCTGCGACCAATATGAGGGAGTCAAGGACATTGCTGAAGTCAATCTTACAGTTAACATCTCCACAGCTAAGAAGACTATTAAGGCCAATGAGCCCTGTGGAAAGACACCTGCACGGCTCAAGGTAATAATTTAGAGAGTCTCAGAGCTGGAGATATGACTCTACACCAAGTCCACAGCAATAGGCTGCCATCCATTTAGTACACTGTATCTGGCTCTGAATCTTGAGAGACATGGCCTGAGGTGCCCAAGAACTCAAGCTTAGGCTTTGTCTGGCCCCTTGTAGATCAGCTGGATAGGAGAGGAGAAGAAAGGACTGGAGGCTCTCCTGTCGCCAAGCTCGGCAGAAGAGCATACTTTTGCAGACAGAGCCCTGCTCCACCAAGGAACGCTCCTGCAGACTGCAACAACTCACTTGCACAGCCTGTCTCCTCATGCAGGCAGCAGTAGGACTGCTTTCCACGAAACAGAATCACAGAAACATTTGGGTTGGAAAAGTCCTCTGAGACCACCGAGTCCAACATTCTCACCATCTTGTTGACTAGACCATAGCACTAAGCGCCACGTCCAGTCGTTTCTTGAACACCTCCAGGGATGGTGACTCCACCACCTCCCTAGACAGTCCATTCCAATGTCTGACAACCCTGTCCATGATGAAATTCCTCCTGATATCCAATCTGAATCTGCCCTGGCACAGCTTGAGGCTATGTCTTCTCATCCTGTTGCTAGCTGAGGCTGACTTCCACCCTGATACAACCTTCTTTCAAGTAGTTGTAGAGGGAAACCACCTCTGCCATGAGAGGATTCTGTCCTGCATCCTTCCCTCAGCCCCACCACACCTCTCTTCTGTCACCGCAAGCCTTTGTAACCCTTAAGCACCAGAAGGACAGTTAAAAAGACTGCAGAAATTAAGATGGGCATAATAATCCAGGAAGAAAAATACACACACAACTATAAAGCTACATAGATAACAGACATAACTCACCAGTTCCACCATTCATATCCCTATGCAACAAAACAAGATTTCTTTGGGAGGGGCGAGAAGGGATCAAGCTGTTGACAGAATTTTTTTTTGCAGCAGCGTTAGTTTAAGAAGTGATGTGGAACTGTGATCAAACATTTCTGTAATTGAAGGGTGTACCAAGTATTTCTGAAGAAGGTGTAACCTCTTTCAAAAGTTTCTACACACTTGAGGTTATACTTAGGATTTAAGGAGTTTCAAGCCAGTCAGAGGGACAGGATGACAACAAGGTGTGCTCTACAGGAACTGGCAGGTATGGCAAGAAATTTACAAGAGTCTGCATTTTCAAAAGATAATTTAAAGCCTATTCATGTATCAAATAAGGCCAGTATTCAGCCACAGCATTCTTCAAGCTACATTAACAGTCATGAAGTATCTAAGGGTGGGGCTTTTTATTAGTCTTTTTTGAGAGTGGGAGAAGAGGGTGGTTGGGGTTTTTTTCAGGTGAAAGCCAAGAAATACAACTTTAATTCCAAGGAAGTAACAGAAGGAAAGTGTTCAAAGATTCTACAGGCAGCAAAACTTTAGTGCTGTAACAGGACTTTACATTTAGATGCTGCCCCCATGAAATATCAGTATTCAGCCCTTGTTCCCATGGCAGCCTGGTAGGGTGCTCTCTCAGGAAAGAGGACCACCTATTACTTGACCCCCAGCAGGGGATGGGATTAACTTTGAATGAGGTTGTCATTTGAGTCAATAGAGCAGCTTTCACATGTTCTAGGATTTCTCTCAAAACACTTTGGAATGTTACTCTCCAGCAAGCCTATGCAGATGGGCCTGAAGAGGCAGCATCCATGTTAGCCACTAGCAGTCCTTTGCACACAGAGCAATATCAGCTTTCAGACTACAGCCCAGTCCTCTCTGCACAGCATCCCCCCACCACAGGGCATCCCACACAAAGATCCACTCCAGAAAGCTTTGCACAAGCAAGAGCCACCTCATTTTATAACCAGCACTCAGTAACCGCACAAACAGCACTGGGGCCCCAGGAACATGATCTGAAGTTCCAAGCTGAGATCAAAACCCCAGCTCCAACAAGGATGCAGATGACCCTCTACCAGGACTTCAGAAGCACAAGGCAGAGTCAGCAGCCTGCAGCCCTCAAACCACAGCCAAGATCCTTACTGCTATGCCAGGGGTCTGTTCTGCTGCCGGCCATGGAATAGCTCTGTCAGCTGATGTCCCCACTTGACCTAAACTGCACAAAGCAAATTTAAGCACAGAAATTCATTTAACAGAAGTGTGTGCTGGAGGGTGAATCAAGTTATAAGAGAAAATATTGCCCTCAGTTTTATAGCCATAAATAAACAAATAATTTAAACAAATATTCTTTTACTACCACACTGATCCCTATTAACTCTTCCTTATTCCTTCAGGGTAGGGTCAGGAATTAGCTTCCAGTTTTCTAGGATATTACTTGGTTGTGCTATATAAGAACTCTAAATTCACAACTCCTTGCCCTTTTAACAAAAAGTGAGCCTCCTCCTTTCCCCCAAAGGGCACACAGCTCACTTCTTTGCAGAATATTTCATCATTCACCACAAGAAACAGATGTCAAAGGTTGAGGGGGTGGATTTTGTTTTTTGGTTTTTTTGCAGCATTTGAAGATAAAAGTATCTTCACGGCCACAAAATTTGTTCAGCAGCTTAGGGAGACCATCTGTCTCCGTGGGTGGTACACGCACAGGCACTTTGGAGGCCATAGACAGCAGAGGAACAGAAATTCCATGACAAACCCTTAAAGTACAGAGTACACTGGAATGCATACTGTTCCTGTACTTCTGGGTAGTGCTGATTTTGAAAGACAAACCAACAAGAAAGGAAATCCCTGAAGATGAACTCAATGGCATTTCCTCTGCCCCATCTCTTTCAGGATGAAGCCTTCAGGATGATTCTTGCAGGGAGCAAGTAATATCTGACTAGGCAAGTGGATTAATAATTGACAGCGGGCACTTTACTTACAAGTAGGCTTGTAAACTTTTAAAGTATTAAGTATTCCAAAAATGTGAGACTGCTCCAGGGTATAATAATCAGCCTGCACCACTCAGCCTTGCTGCCTGATGCATCCGCAGGAGCACAAATATGACTGGTACCTGCGTTGTGCTCTAGTACACTCAACTCAATCCTCCTCTTGGTGAAAAGGAGAGGAGAGGTGGTGTGTGTACAGGGGGTGCTGGGCTGGGGGTCATCACAGATCAAGATCAAGGAAGGAAGGAGAGAAGGGCAGAAAGATGGCTGTGGACACTTCATTTCCCTGAGCTCTCTCATCTTTATCAAAACGAGGAACAGCTCCATGTGTAAAGCTATACATAAAATCATCTGAAAAATGTATGCAGAAGGGTAAGAGGCTAGGAAAACACGTTTCTTTCAGAAAAGCAGAGCCCTCCCAGGCTTTGGAGACAGCCTTTACCACATCAGAAACTCTCAGAAGAGTTGTGTGTGTGTGTGTGGTCAGATACAGGCACATCCTAGACTTCCCCTCACCTCTAATGAGGAGTACCTGGCATTCCTGGAACTTGCAGTTCACTTCTGTCACAAACAAGCACCCCTTAATAGGGCATTACTCTGACCCGAGCAATAAGTCCTAGACAAACTTTGCTGGCAACACACCTCATGTACCACCAAACAGACCCTTGTAAAACAGAACAAGGCACCATTCCCATAACTCATCTGAAACATCAAAGGAGACTGCTCCCTACTCGGCAAGGAACAGTATGCATTTTTTTTTCTCCAGAGCCTACTGGAAAATCCCTTCTGCAATTTCACAAGGTACCTTCATGGCTAGAGCAATCAGATGACCATCCTCCAGAGGCAGCAGACACAGGCAGGCGGGAAAGATATGGCTTGTGACTAAAAATGGTTAAGAATGTGGTCAGAAGTCTCTTCCCATTTAGTCATTATTAGTTCATCTGCAAGTCAGACCTTCCTTCCCTACCCCATGGCTACAGCACAGGGTGTTTTGAAAGGCGCCAATGCCACACAACTGTGAAGAGAGAGTTCTGCAAGCTCAGGAATAGGAATATGGAGAATTAGGTCAGATGCGGAGGTGATGAGTTGCAAAAAGGTGGTTGTAAACAATCCAGTTATGTGAAGTGCTGCTGAACAGACACTGGCTTGGGGGTCACAAGTCTGACACGTCTCACTTAGGGCTAAAGAAGCTGCTNACGGGACACACACACAAATGTGCATCAAGACGCCTTACCCTGATTTCAGAACAGAGAAAATGTATTCAGGAACAAGTTTAATTTCACACAGGCTGAAGGCTCCGGCGACAGAGCTGCTCTGCACTGCCCGTGGAACATGCTGTTCAAGCAAGCTCCTGTAATCAAGGCAGCAGGACAATTAATAAGACGTTTTGCTACAGAACAAGGTAAAAACTCAATCAGCTCAATCTCTTTTATCAGTGTGTATCACTATGGAAGACTGTGAGAGTTGCAGAAACCCAAGGAGAAAGGAGGATCAGCGTAACACCTCCAGCCTTTGGGAACACAGACCAAGCAAACACCACGCAGAGTAGAAGGACAAGCCCCGAGTGCCTCCAGCAGGATTTATCTGGGCACGTACAGCACTGCACTAGTGTGCACCAATGCTTGTTCTGCAGTCCCACTTCTGACTGCCCTACTGCAAACAGAGTGTAACTAAGGTATCAGTCACACTATGAATGACCAGTGCAATTACACACACATGAACTTCCTTCACCAGAAAACAGCAAGATTTCAGCAGCTCTTGCCTCAGGGAAGAGATCCATCTCCCCAAACCCATGGTTAAGCTAATATGTTTTACCACACTAGAAGCAGAAACAAAGGTGTCTACATTCCACGGAAGTTTTCCTTTCGAGAAATAGGAAGATTTTAGGACAGCATGAGTCTCCAGACAAGAGCACTGTGCACAGTTCAAATGTTGATCAAGTGTTCTTCCTTGGAAAAAATTCACTCTTGATATGGGGGTCAATTTGAGCAACAAGATCGGATGTGCAAGGCTTACAAATGCAAGCTGGAGTTTGGACAAGCTTAACTCTACTCCGTAGCCCTCCACATGCTCCATCACTAATGAACACAAGTCCCAGTGGCACCAAAGGACATTGACAAGAGAACATTCATTATGAGTAAATACTGACAGCCCAGAGATCACAGTTTTTGAAGCAACAGGTTCAACAAATACAGCCCAAAGGAGCTGGGTCAAATGTGGCATCACCTTCCACCATGCAATTCTGTTTCAGCTCTGGTTTGTATTAAAGGTAAGGGCTCGTGTACCACCTAAGAAACAGCTTCTCTGCTGCCTCCAGCTCAGTTGGGAGACCCACAGAATGTGTTCCCCTGCCATAGAACATGTCTGCATCTACTTTCTTTTTTGAGTGTGTGCAAGCCACCAGGCTTCTTCATATATTGACAGTTCCTGTAGGGAAGGTACAGGCTTTTCAGATAGGTACCTGTTTTGATGAAGCAGCTGTTCCCTTCCTGGATTTTTAAACCACAGTTCAGCAAACATCCATGCAAATGGAGACGGGTAACAGGGGTACAAGGGAATGCTCACTTCTATCATACAGAACTACTATTTCTGAGTATTAAGCTTCTCTTGATTAGATTGACAGAGAACATCAACCAGCTCACAGCTGTCTGTACTCTGATTCCAAAGGCATACAGAGGCTTCCCCACCAGCTTCCCAGCCAGCTGGTTCAAAGGCAAGCCCATGCCAGAAAGGACAGTGTCCTGCTTTTCCCTGGGATTGAGTTAATTTTCCTCCTAGTACACTGATGTTTTGGTTGTTACTAAGCAGTGCTTACTTTAAGTCAAGGAGTTTTCAGTTTCCCATGCTCTGCCACTCAGTGAGGAGTTGCACAAGCTGGGAGGGAGCAGAGCCAGGACAGCTGACCCAAAGTGGCCAAAGTGGCCAATACTCCATACCATAGCACATGATATCAACTCGGGGATACTGGCCGGGAGCCACTGATTGCCGCGCAGACACGGGTTGGACAGCAGCCAGTGAGTGGAGAGCAACCATATTGTGCATCACTTGCCTTTCTTGGGTTTTATGTTTCCCTCTCCCCCTTTCATTACAATTGTTTTATTATTTCATAATTTAATTAATACTATATTTTACATTATTTAAATTATTAAACTGTTCTTATCTCAACCCACAGGTTTTATGATTTTTTCTGATTCTTGTTCCCATTGTACAGAGTGAGGTGGGGGGTGTGAGTGAGCAGCTGTGTGGTACTTAGTTACCAGCTGGGGTTAAATCACAACAGAGAAGCAGATCAAACAAAGCTCTCAGTACTTCACACAGCCTCAAACAAAATGAATTATCAGAACTGTTGTGGCCTTGCTTCTCATATCCCTGCTGCAAGGATGAAGAAAAGGGACGAGAAGGACCCACTCTCAGACATCCCTAACCTCAGAAACCCAAGACTATACTGCAGCCCAACATTCAGACAATGCATAAGATCAGTAACTACCACGTGTTATAAGCCATTCATTTTCTTGAGCTGTCTAGACTAGCAAAGCTCTAGGGTGGGGAAGGAGTCTTCACTGCAGGGGAAAGGACTATGTTTAGCACCCTAACTACAGAACAGGAGAGTTTTTTTCCAGCAAGATCCTTCCTACATAACTTCTGAGCCATAGAGAGGAGCACCGAACTGTGGATGACAGGCGTCAGAGTCCCTGTGTAGGGACAAACCGAAGCCTCAGCTGCAAACCCAAGACTCAGCTTGCAAAACTATCAGCCTTTCAACTGAAAAGTTATCTGCTGTTGTGCTCCCCCACCTTTGTTTCCCTTTGTTGTTGCTTTCAAAAGTCTCAACAGCATTCCCACCCAACTTCTCCAATTTTCCCAGGCTTAACTTTTCGTGAATATACACCGCTCCCTGCTCTTTATCCATACATACTACCATGGAGCATTTGCCCAGCATGACAACCCTTCCTACAGGAGCAGCAGAGCAGTCAGTGAGCTGAGACTTGGCACCATGCTCATTGGGACTCCTATTTAATTTTTAACTCCCCCTCCAAGCTCCTGAATCGATGCCAAAGGGAACGTTCATTTTGGCAGTTAAGACTCCCAGAAGAAAAGTTACAGCCAAAGTGCTGGGGGTGGGACCAGGCCAGCCTATTAATAGGCTGATTATAATATGAATTTGGGGAACTACTCCCAAATATGCTTACCCTCCTGGACCTAGGGCCCTCAGGGGTGGAGTGGAATACCTAACTCAGCACTTCCAACTTTTTTTTACTGCATTTGGATCCAGGAAGGGTGGAAAATCCTGTCTGTGCCCTGCCTTGCAAAAATGCGGTTTGCCAGAAAGGCAGCTGAGCTATTGTTTTCTTCCCTTCTCCCCCAGAAAGCATGCTGTTCTCATACTTCCACAGCTGCTCCCTTTGCCTCATCAGAAAAGGCCTAGAATTAGAAAGCTTCCATCTTGGATTAAAAAGGTTGATATCAACAATTTTTCTGTAAAAAAAAATCAGAACTTCTATAAGAAGCAACACTGAGCAAGGTAAGATGCATCAAGACCCTTCTCAACACCAGCTTCTCCATAGCACACTGGACTGCTAAAGAAGGCAAACTCCATGGATTGATTGTCAGTGAGCAAAACTTGTAAGATATTTGAGAGCATAAAGAGACAAAAGGTTTTGATTTCATGAGACAGTCAGACTGCAGTACCTGTTAAAGCATGCCTCTTCCTTTCAGGTGGCAGCTCAGAATCTCTCCAAGACCCCTTTAAAAATGCAAGACCCCTTTGAAAGGCAAGCATCGTGGTGGCTAAGAGAGCCCAAAGGCATCAACAAGTGGTATATGCCTACTCCATCATACTCAGAACCACTTCTCCATCACACCCACAAAGCTGCTTCTCCAGTCTTCCTGAAATCGAAGCTGTCCTTGTGTGTTTCCACATTTTCACATCAACAGACCTCCCATTCCAGCCCCATGCCCCAGCTAGACTCAACCAGAGGGACAAGGCAGCCCCTTGTGACCCTGACTGACATTTCACCAACAATCATGTCAAGACCCTCATGGAAACTCTACAAAATTATGTTGCAAAGATGTTCAAAAGTACACATATTTTTCATGTTTCATATAAACATCTCACAATCCTAAGCATTTAGAAGCTGAAAGAGATACCAACTACTTTAACTTCTTACAGTTTGTCACATCCAAGCCACATTCCACATCAAGATCAGAAGCTCTTACAATTTACACTCAAGTAACATGCTTGTAGTGAGAGTGGGACAAACTCTCCCTAAGCTGGGAGACACTTGGCACTGATCAAACCTACGCAATTTTACCTTTGCATCAGTAAAAAAGGAAAGACACAGGCTTCAATACACATGTCAATACATATTATACTCACCTGTCAGTAACTAAGGAAAAAGCAACACTAGTTTACCATTATCAGACACACTTGACAAGACTCTTTCATAACACAAGACACTGAAACATCTCTGTGCTGCATGGCTTGGATTCAATATACCAAACAAAACTGAAATCAGCTTGCCAACAAATGAGAAGTTCCTAGTTTTCATACATCTCAGATTTCACCCTAGGTTTTACAATTCTTTGCTGCTCTAGCATCACCCAAGACATTTCAAAAACCTTGTTGCAAAGAGAGAACCAGACATAACATTGTTTCTAACACATGTGCTATTAAAAATTTAGGCCTTGATTCTCAAGCAAATTCTTTGCCTCCACGATGGCAAGCTAGACGTGCAGACTTTGGCAGGCATAGGATCTCAATTCCTCTGAACACAAATCCACAATCTACCACCAAGCAACCAGCAAACTCTCAAACCAAACCTGCGCATTCTGTGTGTATATATAGGTATATACATACACATACCAAGCTTGCTCGGCAGAATTCACTTATGAGAGAACTGCCTCATCACACCTCACAAAGTTATGGCACAGGGGAGCTCTTTGGTAGTCATCTTTTCATCTCCCTAGTCTTAAAGGCTACGCTGGATCACTTATCACAGAGGAATCAAAAAGAACTGATTTCACAAGAAAACTAGAGATCAGTTCATTTTTTGAAATCCTGAAAGTGACCTTTTATTAAGTCAATGGGAACACTTTCATTACAGAAGAGGGGCTCTCCTTCACATTCTACAGAGAAGAAAAATACAGGAGAGTCCAGACTTAGTTCACTCAAAAGACCAGAAAAAACATCCTGGAGTCAACTCCCAGACTTGAGCTTCAACCATTAAATCTGCTTCAAAGCAATTCCATTGCTAAGCTAATGGCTGCAGGAGACTGTTCCTACATCCACTTAACCCAGCAGATGCTAATCTCTTCAACTGCCACAGATACGCATGCCATAGGGGTCTGGACAGGATAAGCAGAACAGACGTTTAAGTGCACATACAGTCTGGGGAATCATCTTCAGAGCTCAGCTGCCAGCTTACCAGGACACAGGAACTGAGAGATTTCTGGAGAGCTTCGGAGGACACAGGAACTAAGCAGATTGAGACACCGTCCTTTCCTGTACCTTTGCTGAGGGAAGCGTTAACACCAGCAGGAAGGTGGAAGCAGGCATACACGTGTTGTACCTACAGATACTGCACAGCTCCCAAATACTCCTGCATACATCTGACCCAAACTGACCCATACCTAATGGCCAAAAGAGCATCAGGCTACAAAACCAAACCAGAGCAGCATAGTACTGCCAAAAAAGCACCCACACATGCCCCATACTCATTAAAAACATCATTCTTAAGCTCCAGAACTGCTGGAGGACTTTGGCTGCATCAAAACAACCGCTTCAACAGGACTAAACGCTACTTCCCTCGAGCCAACACAAAACTGCAAAATACTGCCAATCTTAGAAGCAGGGAAAGAGCCCCTAGTCACTGGAAGCAGTCTTCACATCCCATGGTATAGCCATCTGGCAAAGCCCTTCAAGGTAGCCTCAGCCTGTCACAGTAACAAGCATCAGAGAACAAACACCTGGACACAAGTGTTTCAACTGGACACAAAAGGTACACACATGATCTGAACGACCACGTTAGACCTGACCCAAGGGACCTTAACACAGATTCTTTGCATGGGTCTTGACTGCACAGGGCAATGAAGGAAAATGGACATTTCTAACAGCAAGTTAGCTGCTGAACACTATCACAGGGCCACTACTTCTTCCTTCAGTGCTTGCCACATGGACTGGCCTGCTGTCAGGGGGCTTTGAGTTATGCTCTGCACCGCCTGAAGGGCTGCTCTGAAAGCAGCACCTGGCCTGTACAACCAAAAAGCACAAGCCAGACTCAGCCACACAAGGAAGGCTCTCCACTTTCCTCCAGTAAGGAGACAGGACAAGAAGCCCAGAAAAGGATCTTAAAGATCTCATCAGGGGTAGCCCAAAGATCATACTCCCCTGAAGCAGGGACAGCCTCTCCCACACACATAGAGGGGAAGAGAGATTCGGTTTGGTAACTTCAGAGGGACTCTAGGACTCTTCTGGGGGAAGATTCAAAAACCAGTGATATCACATATTCAAAAGCAGTTGATACTCTGCACTGCAGCACAACCACACTAATCTACAATGCTGGACTTCAAGGGCTTGTACCTACCTCAGGTGTCCCAAGCTGTAGTATCGTGACTCTCCGTCTGTTGACCGAACTACCTTGACAGCAAACATGGGCTGCAGCTGCCGCAGCTCCAGCAGCACAATGGCCAGGTAGTGAATGAAGAGCAGAGCATCCACCAGAGACACGGCATACTGCACTATTCCTTGGTAGTTGGTGTCCTTCGAGTCCAAGATGCGAACGCCATAAAAGAGCCAGTAGGAAAACACAAAGAGGAATATGAGGACCAACAGAAGGGCCCGAAACACAAACACCCTTGGTAGATCTGCCTTGGGTTGGCGGAAAAAAAGAGCCCAGGTCCCGATCAGAAGAATGAGGAGTTTAAATGCCACAGAGATGAACAGTCCCTCACAGACAGTACCACATGGCTCCAGATCATCTCGCCACAGGATCTGGGGTAACAGAATGAAGGCAATGGGGGTAAGGAAGACTAGGAGTCCGAGAACAGCTGCCACTGTTAAGCCCAGGTAACGTTTGCAGTCCAACCCAACGCTGTCTTCCAGATCCTTACTGATCCGGGCAATGTCCTCCTGGGAAATACTGTGCTCAGAGGTGCCTGTGATTGCTGTTGTGGTTTCACCCCAGTTGTCATCCTGAGGGAGGAAGAGATAAATAAAAATAACACTGAAACAATCAGACTATTCCTTCCAGGTGTTCTATTATTCTTGCCCAGAAAGATTGCTATGACAGCCTTAAGTTCCAGAAAAAAATATATAGCAAAATCAACCCTGACAATTAGCAAAGTTTTGGAAACAATGGCAACCTGTCCAAACCAGTGACTATAAACATTAGGTGTTAGAAACCCGTAAGTGTAGAGCAGGTAGCTCAGCTTGCTGTGCCACTCACTGTACCCCAGAGGTTCTTCTTCCACCATACTTAATGAATAACATGACATAAGTCTTGGAAACTGTAATAATCTTCAGTTCCCATGTCCAGGGCAAGGACTAGCATTATTCCAGCCCACAAATTCTGTGGTGCAAGTGCGCCACAAAAGCACCTGGAAGGGAAATTTTCATTTCAGTGTTTCAAGCCAGTTGTTGTTGTTACACAATCAAAAACATGTTCACATGTTATTTTACCATCCGTAACAGAAGCAACCACGCCTCCAGCAAGTTCCTCCACTTCACTGTCTTTTATTCTCTACAGTAGTATTGCCCTCAATAGCTGACAATCTAGTAAAAGTTTAGTTAAACCAACAAATTACAGGTGATCACAGAGGATATTTTCAGGTACAGGGCTTTTAAGTTTAGAGAATCCTAGACTGCCAAGTAGCTCTGGTATTACAATCCTGGACATTGTCAAAAGCCATTTATCCACAAAGAAGCCTACCCGAAATACAGTCACCATGTAGGCAAGTTTCAGATTACATTATGTTTTCTGAAAGTCTCATTTCT
Source organism: Sclerurus mexicanus (assembly GCA_013396755.1). Taxonomy (NCBI): domain Eukaryota; kingdom Metazoa; phylum Chordata; class Aves; order Passeriformes; family Furnariidae; genus Sclerurus; species Sclerurus mexicanus. The sequence goes on along the minus strand of VWZF01000297.1, from coordinate 40,304 downwards.
TTCCTAGTTAACATCAAAGAACTTCTGCAAGCTGGTTCTCCCATCCCACGATGCCTCCAATTGCTCCTTCCTGCTGCTGGCACATCCAAAGAGTTACACTGACATGTATGGATTTGAGTCACAGCTGCTGTTGGAGTGACTCATGCACATGAAGACTCCTGATGCTTCCCACAAATGCACACCAAAGAGTGGCAATGCATGTGCTTTGTTGCTTGGCACCTGACAGCTTTGTAGCTGCAATGCTCATTCAGAACCACACGCTTTGCTTTTCCTCCTATCCTCCTCAGTGTATCCTCCTGTAGCTTGTGTCATTATAAGAGGATTTACACCTTCCCCCAGACTTCTGCAACTACACATGCTGACCAAAACAATCTGTTTTAAAGAGACAGACATAATTTTAAACTTTTATTCACTGCTTTTTAAGAGCCAGAGGAAAGAGTCTTCAAGAGTCTTTGAGAAAGGAATAGACTGAAGCAGCACAAGTACTTCGAAAAACTCCAGGGATTTAACTTCTAATGCACTCCAAGACATGAATACCTCCCATGCCTAGAGCAGTAGGGTTTTGAGACGGACCAACCACAAATAGTCAGCATCTTGAATTAATGAATGGCTTTTTGAGTTGCTTCTCACCAAAGCAGAGGTCCCAGAACAGATATCTGCATTGTATAATGTCCTGAAAAGCAGCATATTCCTACCACATTTCCCCCTTTACCAGTGTCTCCAGTAAAGCAATTTAAGCATTTCAACTATTTTATGTTTATGCATTAAATAGTTCTCTATAGTTTCATCAGTTTGATGAGCTGCAAAATTGTGCAGAAAAGAGACAGGACAGAAACACCAGAACAGTTTAAGGCTACATCCCAGAAGACAACAGACAACCCTAGTTGCAGTCTACCCCTTATAATTCTTCCCACTTTAAGTGGCACAAGCAAAATCATGTGCAATTACATGGAAACCATAGACTCAGAGAATGCTATGGGTTGGAAGGGACTTTCAAGATCATCTAGATCCAACCCGCCTGCCATGAGATTGCTCAAAGCCCCATCTAGCCTGGCCTTGAACACTTCCACGGATGGGGCATCCACAACCGCTCCAAGCAAACTGTTCCAGTGCATCACCACCTTCACAGTAAATAACTTCATCCTAGTACCCAATCTACCTAAACCCTCTTTCAGTTTAAAGACATGTCCCACTCTGGCTCTTTCACATGCTCCCTTTAAGTACTGGAAAGCCACAGTAAGGTCACCCCGGAGCCTTGTCTTCTCCAGGCTGAACAACCCCGTCTCTCTCAGCCTTTCCTCATAGGAGAAGAAATACGAGTCTAAATCTCTAGTGGTGCGCAGTTGTTGGACCTAACTCAGGGCACTCTGTTCCCTAGGAGAAAAGTCTGGCTCACACATCAACTTATTTTGCTTTGGCTTTAACTGAGGAGGTCGGCATGAAAACAAGGGCTTAAGAATTCACCAGTGCTGTTAGAACTATTTGAAATAATAGCTGGGATTCATGAAAACAAGCATATGATTACAAAATACCAAACTGCAGTACATGAAGTGAGCACACTAGTAGCTACAGGAATACTGTTAAAGTACCAGCATACACAGTTTGGGTAGAAACTGAACAAAAATAGGGCTTTTTTTTAAAGGTAGAGGTGGAGCCTCACAACCAAGGTTAAACACACCCCAAATCCAGCTAGAAGGTACTGAAACATCACACATTCTACATCTTGCAGCATCAGCCATTCTTTGAAAATGAGTATGCACCTTCACATCAACTGGTAAAGCAGAGAGGATACTCGATCCATCCTAGGTACAATCTAAATGCAGCATTATTCCAGTCTTTATTTAACCCCATGTTAATGTACTAACTTTCTCTAAGTTCATCCTCCTTCACAGCTATTTCCTGCTAGTTTTACATTTCTTGACTTCTTTCTCTACTGGAATCCTGGTTCTCATGCACTTTATGTGAATACCTAGAGAGAATCCTGCTTAAAAACTAAAACACATGTACAGGTGAAAGGGTTGACCGGAATAATGCACAGTGAGATGACAGAAACGGATGTTTCTATAGAGCTTGGCATACGACACTTTGGAAACAGAAGCAAATTAGTGCTCAAGGTGTTGTCAAATCAGCACTGGTGCTACCAAAAGTAACGCTCTCAGTAAAAGACAAAACTGACTGAGAGCTTGGCTTTATGGACGAATGAAGGCTACCCATAAGTCATGGTTCTTTACTAAGCAGCAGGCAAGCAATGCTTTTTTCCTACTTGTGAACCAATAAGCCATATGCTCTGCTCCACTAAACACACTCCACGTTTGCTTTCATGTACTCCTTACCTGGGCCTCCTCTGCCCGAGAGGCATCATTCCCAAGCAGCGGCTCTGCAGGAGGTGTCTGGATAGTGACGGACTTCTCAGATCGACTGCCATCTTTGCTTCGTGGCGATTTGTGTCTGTCACGACTCCTTTTTTCAAAGAGTGGAAGAGGAGAACATTACCAGTTACTTTCCAGAGCAGTGAAATGTGCTACATCTCTATCTGCAACAGGTGCACTAAGCATTAGGTCATAGTCAAGCTTGCCCATCTCTTGATCAACATTCACTCAATCTATGACAAAACAAGCTTTGGAAGAGGTAGAAAGGGACCTTGGCCCCAGAGAAGCCTACACTCTGGAGGCTGGGACAGACTACCCTCTCAGTGATAGGAGAGGGCAGGACAGGAGTACATGCCCACCACCTCATGTTCTCTTAAAAGAGCACTGCGTTCTCCAAACAACTGGCAACTCCATTTGGAATTTACTGGTCTATGCAGTTCTCCACCTACAATAAACTGTCTCACAGGGACATGCACAGCTAACACAAGGAATTAATCAATACAGCTTTAGTTCCTTCACTGTAGAGTCTTGTCATCTACGACCTTAACACGCTAGCACAATTGGTGAAATTTATTTCCAGGGGTTATTAACCCCAAGCTGACCTCTTACAAAGAAAGCAAGAACATCAAGGGTACCAGGCTAGTGTTTACTTTCAGAGTACCCTTGTGGACCTCACAGCTTCTCATCTGAGAATGTCTCAAGATGAATTAAGACCTACTAATCTGCTCACCAATATTTTCCTCCCCCTTCCCACATGGACAGGAAAGCAGCCTTTGAACCAGAGACCCTCACTGTGCTTAGGGACTGGCTTAATTCTCATGAGTGTCCCAGCTCTGCTCTCTCCATTGCCTCTCTCTTGGAAAAACCAAAGCCCAAAGGTTTCATGGGATTAAACTTTTTCCAGTTCACAGGATGAGGCTCTAGGATTTTTATGTTGGTTTTGGAACTCTGAAGGCATCTTTCCACATGGCATTCTAAGTTTAAAAGGGCAAGCTGTATTGGGGGTGGGGTGCTGAAGAAGGGAAAAAAGGCAAACAAGAATATTTTACTGGACTGTGAGTAAGGAGACTTTCATTTCATGGAAGAATTCTTCTTCCAAACACACAGGACAATTGCTTCCAAAATGCAAAATTGTTTTGGACCAGCTCAGGAATAAGTTGCAAAGACTAAGTGGCACATATTTTGCATGTAAAACCAATGACTGTGGAAAAGAAAAAAAAGTTTCCGTATAATCAGAACTTTCAATTTTCAGGGGTTTGAGGCTATTAACTACCACAACAGGAGAGGACTTGCTATTGAAGTTCAGAAAAGTCTAACTTCTAATCCAATCAAAGCTGATGAAGGACTTGTTACTAACTCCAGTACCACTCAAATTCTATTTAAAAAACTCCCAATACACCATCAACAGAATAGCCAGGAGGAGGGTGGGGAGAGGCAGGAAACCGTATTATTACACAATAAAGAAATGGCATCGGAAGAGAAAACAACCGGCAATTATCAGTTTAGGAAGTCTAACACATCTTCTCCCCAGAGACTGTACTCATTCCTCAAACTTTAAGAGCAGAGTTAAGTGATCTTTTCCTTTCTGCTGGCACTATGCCAATCTTTCTGGCTGCACATAACCCCAGCATACATCCACCAGGTTGAATTAGCAGATGCCAGCCTCCTCACTGTGTTCCCCAGGAGGACTCTCCACATGCATCTCCTCCAGAGCTGTGGCCCTGCTGATTTCATCCTGGCTTACAATATTTTTCCCACCAAACACGTTCTAGCTTAGAGCAGTAAGCAATTAAAAACAAACATTTCCTTACCCTTGTCTGTGAGCTTTTTTGGAGTGACCTGAGTAGTGGGAGTATCCCGAATATGTTGATTCTGTATCCATTGCAGCAGACATTAGGTCTGCACAGAACGTGCACAGATTTTATTTAGAGTTCCTGGTGATTCTGAGGTGGAGTCTGTGGTAAAAGTGCTTTCCTGGGTACTCTTTGCTTCCCAGTCATCAGTGAGATCTGGTCCTCAGAGATTGAGGGAGCTTCACTTTAAAAAGGAATCCAATCAGAGGGGAGGGGAGGGAGGGCGCTTGGCTTCTCACAGTCGACCTAAGAAAAGAGAAACAGGCATGGAAGCGCACCCTGAGCAAAGAAAGACATCATTCCTACTGCAGCAATTCCCCCACTCTGGCCACATGTCACTGCTTACCACACTGTGTCCCATTCTCAAGCTTGTCCTGATTGATACCTCTCTTTCCAATCCAGTGAAATGTATGCATTTGTAGAGCATAAAATAAACTCAGTGTTATCTCTGTTTCGCAGAGTCTAGACCATTCCTCTAAAAATCTGGAAGAAACAGTCCAGGTCACCTGGAAAAGAAAATTACTTGGAGAAGGCTCCTTAGCCTAGATACTGAAATTCACCCGCAGAAAAAGGACCAGGCTCAGCTTCCACACCCCATCTCTTCACCTCTGTAACACACAGCCCAAATAACCCCAGTCTCAGAACAGCAGCATTATAGCCTATATATAAGGGAAGGGGTGGGGTGGAGGGCACTTTCCTGGGAGAAATGCAGGGGAGAATCAGATCACCATGTCTGAACCTGCTTTGTTTTCACAACTGCAAGGTGTGCCCATTATACAAGCATTACTTACTATACAATCAATGGCACTATGAACACCTCCCTGCCTTTGTAACCTTTGCCTCCAGAAGCTAATTTGGGTCTCAAGATTTCAATTTTATTAAAAATCATCTCTATATATACACATACTAATAACACTGGGGAGAGTCGATTAGAGATCATATCTAGCTTATATGGGCCAATACTTCTTACACTGTACTTCCATTTGGAACAGTAGCTTAAGTCACATCTATAAAGGGCAGAGGAGAGTTATGATTTTTGGAACAGGAGCAAGGCAACATCAGAACAATTCTCAACTGTAATGTGTCAAAACTCCTGAACCCTGTGGGGAAGAAGGGTAGACACCAGCCCACTTTCCAAACACACATCCTGTATTCAGTGAGAGGAGAAAGAGAAAGGAGGGGAGCTAGGGAGTTAAGTCAGTGGTTTGGGGAAACATGCAAATCGTGAAGAGTGAAGGGTTGCAGCAATGGACAGAGTTACCTTGGCACAGCCCAGTACTCCTTTGGCACACAGGAGCACTCTCACGTGCCTTCTGCCCAGACAACTGCTGCCTCCAGCCAACACAGGACTACAGCCATACTTTCAGAGTGGGCAAAAGACCACTTTAAAATTAAATTAGATCTCTCCGTTATTTTCTGCTCACAGCAGTTTTCAAAGCTGTTAGCAATAACACAGGCAACCACTGCTTTCAGCCCTGTCTCTACGCAAAGGCAGAGGGACAATAACAGAAATCGTGCTTTGGCCAACTATTCTTGCCAGTCATAAGACTCCTCCACTAACACCTCCAGGAAAGCTCGTAACAGAGTAGAGAACTCTAGCACACACAAGCCATGCCAAAGAATGAAGCCTCTTCCCCATAAGGTTACTTGGCTGGCAGTGCAATCTGCAATGAACTAGAGAAGCATCCCCTCTGCATCCGGAGCTGCAGGTATTTGCACAACACTTGGGCTTGCCAGGGCTCTTGGAAAGGAGAAGGCTGCAGGGACCTTATGTGTACAGGAATTCCTAAGCTCTAAGTTTTCTCAAGACATGCGATGCCCTTAAAGGCAGCAGAGAATATAGAAAGGACAAATACAGATGGGAACCTAGGGCCCAGTTTTGGGAGGAAAGGAATGACGATGGATTTAACCAAGTGAAATATAAAGCCAAGGCACAGAGCAGTTTGGAAAATGGCATCATTACTGTAACAAGAATAAAAATCCCTCAGCATAGGACGTGATGTTAACACTCGTTAATTCCCTAGACTCGCACACAGCCTGTAGCTTAAGGCTCCAGCAATAGGCTGGGACTCATTAAAGCTGATTTTTACCTCTACTGTCCTGCTAGGCAACCAGAGAAAAATTCTTCCTCTGTGTCTGTCTTTCTCTGATAAATGGAGGTGAGGCCACCACCCTCCTACCTTCAAAAAGCACTATGATACCAACAGAGGAGATGGCTGCATAGGATTTTGTAGTCGTTAGGCATAACAAACCAGAAATACCCTCAGCTGAACAAAAGGTGACAAGCATTATAGTCTTAAACCACTCTTTGAGATGTTACTGGAGTCCCTTTGAGAACAACCACTAGCTTCACAGACATATACCACTGCGTTACAGGAACAGGAAAACCAAGGAGAGCTGCTGGCATACTTGAGTAAGGGTTATGTATTTTTCATAGGCTCCTAGGAAAGTATAAACTCCCAGCCTGTTCCTCTAACCACATAAAAGAATTTTTCCCCAAATCCCAGTTAAAAGAATCAGAGCTGAGACAGGGACTGGGAACAGAGCTCCTCTTACGACCCCTCTCAGCCCATCAGCACAGGATCACACTTCTCTGAAGGCATCAGAGAAAACTTCAGCAGGTAGAGGCTGCTGTGGAAAAGCACAGGCTGCCTAGACAGGAACCAGGAACCAGCAGTGCCCATCTGATGGTGGGTGAGGCAAAACAGTGCTGGGCACCAGGCATGGGAAGACCAACACAGGAACGTCAGGGCAGGCTGGATCATGCAAACTTTCATTTTCTGTGTAAACAAGAGCAATTGTTTTGAAACAGCTCTGTAAAAAGTCAATAAGGCAGCCCCTCAAAAAACACTGGGTATCCTGGATCACTATCCAAAGCAGTAATCTTAGAGATATTTTCCAATCTAAATGATTATATAGTGAACTCAGGGACTCTGCACACTGCAGGACACACCAGTGGCTAAACAGATCTTCCTGTCAAGGCACTTACACAAGGTTGCCAGGAACAAAATATATCTGCCCAATCTCAACTGGAAAAAGCAGAAGACCACTGGCTTGTCTGGGGCCCAACTAAGGCTGATTGTCACAAAGGCTTCCTAGATTTGCCCAGCAAAGAACAGCCTGGACTACTAGCTAAATACCACTCCCAGTCTGAGCAGGATGAAACACAGAAACCAAGGAGGGAGGAGCACAGTCCAAACACACCCTCCTCATAGCCAAGCCAAGTAGGTTACCCACCTCCTGGTGTACAGTTGGAAGCGGGAGCAACCTTACCCCATTAAAGCTTCTGAAGCTACTGTGGAAGAGGTAAGCAAGGGATCAAAAGTCAACCAGCATGCTAAACTACATCTCTGGATTGGAGCTCCTTCAATGCCACAGACAGAAGTCAACCCCGGATTAGCCACCAACCCTGGAGCCTGAGCAGAGCTAGAGAAGATAAGCTGTACCCTTCATAACACAATCACATCCAAACTAAGCAGTCTTCAAACACCTCCAGTACTAAATCACTTAATAATGATTCTTACCCTGCCCCTCTGGGCAAGGACAACTGCGCTGTGTAAAAGCAGCAACCCCATCATTTGGGGCCTCATCCCGTCACAAACAAGCATGAACTGAGAGTCCTATTTAGCCAATTGAAAGGGCTTCACAAAAGATCATTACATCTCACAGGACTCCACTGAAGGCACGGTCTGTTTGCAGAGCTTCTGGCCCTGCGTGAAACAAAGCTCTTTTGGCCTGAGGGTACAGTTGCACTGTATTTCAGCGCTGACAAGAAAGCTGGTGTAAGTAGCTTCCACCTCCGCACCACGGTTCACCACTCTCGGTTGTGTCAACACAATTCTCAGCAAGCAAACAGCACTGCTGGAAAACAAAACAAAAAATCCTTTTTCTCCCCCCTGCCACGCTTTTGTCTTGGATCCTTTCCGTGACCTAGTTCACAGCACAGCCCAAAACATCAAAACCAACACCAGGGTGAATAGGAGCACAAGCAAACAGCTAGAGGGGAGACGGGAATGCCTCCTCCACTCCAATCATGACAATTGTCTAACTGCACACCCAGCACTTTGCTCCCACTAGGGCCAGCACTCTCACTTTGCCTTTCCCTTACTCACTGATGACAGAAGGAGGCCAAGTACTAGACGGAAAACAATGGTAAGGATAGCCGAAAGGAAGTTTTGTGACCCTGTCCTGGCAAGGAGGACTGCCACATCCTGCACAATAGTGAAGAAACATACTTACCCCTGAATACCACAGAGATCACTGTAATTACAGTTTCTAACAGCTACAGAACTCATTGCAACTCCCTGTTTTCATATGCTCATAAATCTCAAAAAGAGTTCTTTTGAATTGCTATTTTCCATGCTGGAAGCCCAATCCTATTTCCAATGAAGTTTCCTTTGTGATCGTCTTCAAGGGAGTACAGTTTGGCTCCCGGCCCAAGAGAAATTTAAAAGAGCAAGTTACATCTTTAAATCAAAGAGGGCAAACACAAACAAGAACACTCTTTTACATCCCATGCTTTCCCAATGGATTTTCTCCTGTGAAGTTGAGGCAAACGACTCCAAAGCAGCTCATCTTTGAAATCCTTGTCAGAACAGTTTCAGTCTAACTCCATTTAAAACTTGCAATCAATTAGAGTTGATTTACCAGCCGGTTCATGAAGTTACATGTATTTGGAAGTGCCATCTGGAGCACAAGCAGCCACAAGTGTCCGTGAGGATGTGCGCACACTCTGTCAGTCGCACTTGTTAAACAGCACCAGCTGTCTGTAGAGTAATGGATGCCCATGAGCTATCACGCTGAGAAAGATTTTTCTTCATTTAGTGGAACGAAGAGCTTTGCAAATTAAACACACAGAACCTCAAGCACTGAGCTATGGGACAGCGTTGGGATTCAAGAGTAAAAATAATTAGAAGATGGCTCAGTAGTGAGGAAGGCTTCCAACTCTGGCACTAGCTTGGCTGCACGGTACTGCTGCAGTGTCTTCCTATTATTCACTTCAGGAAAACCAGAAGTTGCATAACTTGCTATGTTCAGCTGCATATATAGTAAGACTTATGAGCAATGCCACAGGAACCTCTTGCTTTGAATTTCCTGAGCAGGCCCCAATCCAGCAACTTGATCTGTAATCACATAAGTTCACCCATGCTAATCTACTTGCAGAGCCAAGACTTTCAGTTTCAACGGCCAGCAAGCTTTGGGAAACAAGGTTTCTCCAAAAGTTTTCTATTTATTTTTGCGTGTCATTGAACAAGGTTAATTTTGGCCAAACATATATATATACACACATATATATTTAAAAAACCCAGGGCTTTTACTCTACAATGATGGCTCTTGGTTTGCAAGCCCCTCATCCTAAAAAAAAAAAATAAAAAAAAATGTTTAATAGTCAGCAAATCTGAGCACTCCAGCAATAAGTTCTCTTTTCTTTTGCTTCGCAGAAGCTCCTTAGAAAGACTTTATAGACCCCCTGGAATTTCCAGCCCCTAGGCTAAAAACCATTAATCCATGACATGGATATTTCAAAAAGAAAAGTCGCTTGGTTTATTTATACACCTGCATGTTTAATCAGAACATGCAACAACACAGGTCTGAAAACACTGCAAGGCTGTTTCAATTGACAAGAGAAATACCCAGGTAAAACCACCACTCAAGTGAGCAGTGTTCCCAAGCACTAAGCCCCAGCCTCTTGCCCCCCTGTCACACAGATGGAAGTTGGGAAGCTATCTACGCAGGACCCATCAGCGCAGCACTTCCTGGGAGGATGTCCTTTGCCCACTCCAAGAGCCACATCTGTGCTGTCCAAGTTTCTGAAGGACAAGCAAGTCTATCATGCAGATTATACCTTGTGTGCCATCCTGTCAGACTGGTGAAAGCTTGTGCTTCCTCGCCCCTGCATCTCTCCTGTGTTGCTAGACCTTCAAGTGCACCTCTTAATCCCAGAGCTGTGTAACATGGCAGAAGGGTTTGTGGCCTTACCCTCATACTATAGCACCTGGGACCGTGCATAGGAATAGTTCTCCATACTGACACTTAAAGCCCTACAGACTTACTGAAACAAGCAGGGAAAGGAGTCTCACAAGACACTTCAGACTCTGCCTATCCAAGGCAGGCAACACCTCTACCTCATTTTCAAAGCTTACTTCTAGCCACAGCACTAAGATACTGAGATAGCATTAAAGGCTATAAACAGGTTTCTCTACTGAAAGAGCACTCCCTCCCCTTTAGGATACTGCATATCTGCCTGAAGTTATTTAAATTTAGAATGAAAAAGAAGTCTACAGACTCTGATCAAATCCCCAGTGCACAGCACAGTGGGATTCCACAGTATGGAATCTCTCTCTCTCTCCCTCTCAAACCTGTACAAAGCCAATGCCATTCTGTCCTTGCAAGGAGAAAAGGAAAAGGTATTGACCCCTGAGGAAATATCTACTGGTTTTTAATTTGACCCAAGTCAGAAAATTCTGAAGTACAAGCTAATCAGAAATTAAAAGAAGTCCGAAGACACTTTCCGCATGGGTTCATTTTCTTCTTCCCAGCAACAGTACCAGACACAGAGAAGCACGACACTTACTGTTTCCTACCAGCAGAACTGGCTATCATAGTTCTCCACTCAGGTCAGCCTCTCAGGTCCCCACAGAGCAGAACAAGCCCTATAGCAGCAAAGCCACACTTCTGATTCAATCCTTTCCTTTTCTTATCACAGGTGGGGGCATAAGGAAGGCAGACTACCACAACATGACAAGCAGTTTTGCTAGATTTTCGTAGCACTTTCCTAGGACTGTATGCCCGTCTAGGACAGTAAGCCCTCCCCAGGTGGAGATGTTCATAAGAGCCACTAGGTACACTGCCACTACTAACCAAAACAAAAAGGTCAGCAGCAGCCACTGGGAGCTGCTGGTCAGTGACTGTGGGCAGTTAGATACTTGCTTGGGTGGTTCCAGTACAGACTGGGATTGTTCCAAGACTTCAGCTCCCAGGGAACATTTTTAAGGGAGGCTTTCTGTAAGACGCTGCTCACATTTCTCTTTCAAAATTAACAACTGAAGCAACCACCGAGCCAACACCGGTCTCGTAGCTGCGGCCAGTTATTGAACAGCCAAACCCCGACGGAGGAAGAGAGCCAAGCATGGTCAGAACGCAGCTCTTCGAAGGTGCCAAAGCACCACCAAAGCTCTCTTCTCCACAGCTCTCCTCCCCAAAGTCAGGATGAGCTCACAGACAACGCTATCGCAGAATACGCTCCATAACATCCTACTCTGCACTTGCAGCCAGTGTGACTCGATTTCTTAACTCTTTAGAGCTGCTTAGATCTTGTGGGCGATTCATTACTGACAAACCCAGGGCCAAAAATACCCCACAGCCACAGAATCGCTGCCTCCCCAGATGGAAAACCTTGCCACCAGGTCACTCAGGCTTTCACAGACCCTGCAAGACAGGGTTCAGCCCCTGCCGTAACAGAGTTAAGCTCACCACCTCGGCAGCCTTCCGAATAAGAAAAAAAAGCCCCTACAAGCTTATGTTGTCTCACAGCAGCTCAGCCAAGCCTGGCTCCCTCGGCGGGGCTGAGCCGGGGCAGGGCGCAGTGTGTCCCGCACGGCGAGGGCAGGCCGGGCACCCCCGGCACGGCCCGCACCGCGCCGAGCGCCCCGCTCGCCCTGCGGGGACAAGCCCGGGGCCGCCCCCGGCACGGGAGGGCTTCGCCCCGGGATGCCGGGATCCCTCGCAGGGCCNCCCCGCCGCGCTGAGCGCCCCTGCTGCCCCCGTGAGCCTCTCCGGGGCCCCGCACCGCCTGCCCCGCACCTGCCGCGGCCCCGCTTCCCCATCGCCCCCGCCGCCCCTCTCCTCCGCCCGGCCTTGCCCCTCGCCCGTCCGCGGGCCGGCACCCCCTGCTCCGGCAGAAAGGGCAGCCCCTGCGAGCTGTGCCGTGCAGGACATCCGTGCCCCAAGGCCAGGTGTGTTGCTCGGCGCTGTAATGCCTCGCCGTGGGGACGGCTCGGGCTGTCCCTCCCCTCACAGCCTGCTGTGCCCCGGTCACGACAGGTCTGCAGGGAGGGAGGACCTCCCGCCCCCCGGGAGAAGGGCCTGCTTTGCTGGGAGCCTGCCTTGGGCACCAAATTCCTTACACGTTTGCTCTGGGCAGGTGGGAAGGAAACGGGAGGGCTGTATGTCAGTGCAAGCCACCTTTTCTATGCGTAAATGTTGCTCCTTTTTCATTTCACCTTTGGGTTGCCTTACCCTTTAAAAATATTTAAGTTTTTGGGCCGCACAATGAGCCCGCAGGTGGGAATGTATGAAGAAAATCTAGACCTCCTAGATTCCAGTCCTGTACTTTGAACTGCCCAGGAACAACACAGGCTACAAATGGAACAAATGCAGAAGAAACTTAAGTTATTCCTATGAGATAGTTTCTGCGTTGCATCATTGTGGCTTCTGCAGATGGCATCTTTTAATTTTCCTTTTCACTTTGCCCTCACTCCCTTTTTCCAAAATAATGCCATGGTTTTATTTGTAGTGCTTGTCCCTCACTCAACATCCGTACCCCACAGAATGACTTTACAATGGAACAGTCAACCAGGAATTACAAGAAACCTTTCCATGTCATTCTGATTTGGTAGTTACATTACCTCTTATTTTGCATGGTATACATGTTTACCCAACCCTGTGACCGACTGGAAGAGTTTGATATCGAGTGATAGGCTCCATCTTGTATTATGCATCACCATGTGTCTAAACTTGCCCAAGGCCCGAGCACTCTGCTGCATTCCAGGCACTGGCTCTGCCCTGGGAAGTGTCTGACACCCTGCTGAAAGCCTGTCTCTCAGCCTCACCGCCTGCGAATGGCTCCCCACCACTCCACAGTCACAACGGGCTTGCCTCTTCCCTGCTCAGACGTGGGGGAATGTGACAAAAGCCACCAGGGTAGAGTTTATGCAGGCCTCGCATCTGGTGCAGGGGAGAGGTTCGGTACAAGGAACAAGGTTTTACCAGTGCCACGTAGGCAAGAGGACAGGTGGAAATATTGGCCCTACCTAAAAGGTTATGGAAATTCAGGGGAAAACTTCAACAGGGGAAAGGGGCCTTTATCAAAGTTATTTATTAGACTCTTTGAAAGCAACAAAGAAACTTTTTCTTCTCCTACTATGTTGCCCCAGCAGCTGCTCAAGAAGATTGAAGAGACTTTCTGGATACTAGTTTCATGGCCTACAGCAGCAGGACTTGTTGCAGTACCCCACAGAAAGGAGACTGCTGAGAGATCTAAGCTTGGGATGTATACAAACCTCAGTGAGGACCAGCACCCATGCCCTGTTCAGACCTAGCTGGTGCAGATACCTGTTAGATCCATCCATGAAGCCCACTCACAGCCAGCTAGGTCAAGCTATTACACAGAAAACTGGAAAAGGAGGAGTACACTGAAGATGGGCTCTGGGGCAGATTCTAAGATGCTGTTATATGCTTATCTCTCATCATCTTTTTAAACCTCTGAGACATGAGGAAATACTACATGAGTCAAGCTACTTGTGTGGTAGGGTCATAGTTCAGAAATTTGAGAAGTGCTACAGTCCTGTACACTACCAAATAGGTAAGATAGAGTTATTTAGCACTTTTTTTAAGGTACCCACAACAGTGTGTTGGATGCTCCAATCCCTGAATCATGTTAGTGGACGCATTCCAGTATGTCCATGTCAGACAAAGTTGGTCTCTGGTCCAGCAATTGCTGTCTGCTTATAATGCAAGACACCTTCACCATTCAGTTCCCTTCTGTTTTCGTCTTTTCCCATTCCTGCTGATGTAATAGCCAGGAGGTGTTTTAGGAAGGTTCTGTATGTGGTCAAGTACTTGGACGAGCACTGCTTTATGGCATGATCTTAGATGCACACACCAAGAGAGAGATGAGGAGGAAACTCCTATGAACACAAGCCCAAACTTCATCTGTTTGATGAAGTAGCATACAAAAAAAGGAATATGATGTTAGATTCTTCATCCCCTTCTGCAGTGGACTTGCATGAGCTCATAATACCTTTGAGTTTCTCCTAATCTGTCTCTCTTCTATGAAAAAAAACCCAATCCTTATCATGTGAATTCCACTGCTGCAATTTCAAGTTCACTGGAAGTAGAAGAGGAAGGCTAGTAGATGCCCTACACTTACTTCAACAAATAAAGCAATAAAACAATTATTTTCTGCTTAAGCCAGCAAGAACTGAGACTTTTTCACATTTTACATGAAGCAACTTCTGGCTTCCCTTAACTATCCTTCAGCTTTTTTTTTCAACAGTAACATGACTAACATTCTCATTTCCCCTTGAGGGGATTGTTTGTATACTTATGTCTTATATTTTGATTTACTGATCACAGTGCATGATCAACCTGCTATCCACTGAAATTAGCTAAATAAAGGTCTACATTCTCTCTCCTAGGATCATATATTGTAAAGTGGTGGGAGTTTTCACACAACTTGACATGTGGCTTACATTTTCAAGTCATGTCTTGGCTCAAAAGTTTGCTTTCCTTTTTCTTACAGGACCTTACATTCACTTATTTTTAAAAAAATTCATCCACTTATTCTTTTGTTTTTCTACTGATAACTTTTGTGGGCCAGATTCTGCTTTCTTTGGAGACACATTCATACAATATTTTTGTTAAAATACTGAGGTCAAATTTGCTTAGGGAAAAGGGCATCAGTTGGTTTCCGTCACCTTGGAAACCAGTCTTCCTCTTTTCCCCCCTCAAAATCCAGGCTCCACCTTCCCCAAAACACAGTGATATATCCAGATAATTTTCGGCTGTGACAAAATTATGTATCTATACACATGTCCATAAAACCTGATTGGTTTATCAGTTTGGTATGGTTTATACCATTTCCTGAGTAGAATGAAAAGTTCAGTTTCAAGTTACAGGCCACAGAGATTCCTCACCAAAGACAGAATTTGTGTGTACAATGCCCTGAGAATCAGAGGCAGTGCTTTGTCAAGAAATATAAGCATGAGCTGAGCCAGCACAAGTATAAATGTCACTCTGAATTACAGCCTGCTTTTATACAGCATCAGCTGGAGCCTCCAGCATGGGGTGCAAAGTTTTGTCCTGAGACTGGATGCCACTTCTTAGGTCCTATCTGATGAAACTGCTTGTAAAGCCAGTATGAACTGTGCATGATCTTCCTCTTTGCTGCTGACCTCAATCTAGCAGCACACATGTAAAGTTTAAGTAAACGGGCAATGACAGATATGCACAAGGAGCCACATTTCAGCTCTTATGCTGCAGATAATCTTGTTCAGAGGAAGAGAGAGGCCAGAGGGATATGACTACAAAAGAACCCCTTCCTTCCCTTTTGGAGTGGTTGCTATTTAGAAAGGGAAAATGCGTAGTACTGCACAGCTGAAGAAACAGCATGACACATTTATTTTGTACAGCAACTTGTATAAAAGCTACCAAGCCCTTTATGGAATTAATTTTCTGAAATAGACAATTTCTGCTCAAATAAAGAGGAATGGTAGTGGGTAGCAAATGCTAGAAAAACTTTACTTCGTTGAGATTCTGCAAAACCCAGTTCAGGATTCCACTGAAATCTCACATCCATGTCAAAGCAGAGGGAGGTAGAGCTTTTCTTTGGATTTGATAGTTTTAAACAATATTAAAGAATATTAAAAAAAAAAAGCAAGCAAGCAAAAAACCCACAACAGAACCCCATACCCCAGAAGCATTTCCTAAGTAAATTTAAAGGGAAAAAATAATCTAGATTTCATCTGTACAGTCGAAGAGGACTAGGGAGGAAAAAAGAATGTATTTTGTGTGACTTGCCCCTGAGTTAGAGGGCTAAGATCTATCACATACCACAACCTTTCCTCTGTGTGCGCCAGGTACCTTGCAGCCCTTGTCTTAAGAGGTAAGGGACATTAAAATGCAGGTAGTTATGCCCTCCCCTCTTTTATATCTCTAGTCAGAGTCATTAGTGTGGGGGGCACAGAACAGAGGTAGAGCCTCGCCTTGTTGAAACAAAGGAAAGCATGAGGCCTCAAAGAGGAGTACCTGGCCATAGTGGTGGCAGACACACTACTTCAGTCTGTTCTGTGGGACTCAGCCACATGACAAATCTTGCCCATGTGTAACTGTGTGGTGGCCAGAGAACCCACAGGTGGGCTGGGATTTGGCCATCAGTGTGTGTGAAGCCGAGGAACAACACTGCACACACTGGAACACTTGGAAATTAAACCTTTCAAAGAAGGGCAATAAATATACAGGAAAAATGAAGAGGTGGAGGAACCGAGCCTTGAATCTGCAGACTGAAATTATACGTTCAATCAAGCTGCCAAAGAGAAAAGCATAATTGGTGTTCTAGTGCTGGCAAAGAGGGAGCGTTTTTCTAGGCTGGAGAAGCATTGTGTGCTTCTGCAGCTGATTAACAGTGCCACCAGCCGGCCTGCTGGAAGGGCGCCAGTTTGAGAGACTCGGGGAAAACAGGGTACATCTACTCACCACCTCTCACCCCTCAAGGTCCTCATGGTCGGACTCTGATCCTGCAAGCATTTTGCCAAATAGAGAGAGGCTGTTCTTGTAAGCAGCCGCAAGAAAGGTCTTACCCACAGAGGTGCTGTGCAGCACTAGTTTACCTTCATCAGGGTCAAAGGAGATAAGGAGTCACCTGGGGTTTTCTGGTACAGCTACAAGTGAAGGACAGAGTATGCAACTCAGGAAGGCTTCTTCTAGTGTGGTGCACACCAGTCAGTGTGATGAGCCTCAGCAGGCCTGAAATTATTATGTAACCAGATGGTGCCACAAAGGCAATGTAAATGCAGCCAGTGAGATGTGTGTTGGCAAATGAGATATTTAGGGACATAGTTCCCACTGCATGTGGGGTAATTTCCTATTGGAAGCTGAACTTTAAGTTGAATTAAGTTTGGCACCTCACAGTCTCTCTGGTCAAACAAACAGTTTTTAGGAGAGCTCCTATTGCCTCATTGTAGTAAAAACACCTTAAAGCCAACAGTGCCAACAATGCAAAAAACAGGAAAGTTCTCTAGCAGTAGAGCAAAGCCAACATCAAAAACCATGCGTTAAAAAGTAAATCAAAGGGTCATGGAACCTTTCACACAGCTTTCTAGACAGCAGTAAGGAACTGGTTTTTCCCAACAGCTGCAACAAAAACCCATGTAATGAAAAAAAAGTTGTGGGAGAAGGAAAGGTATAATTTGTGAAGTCAGTCTCAAATTCTTTGAGACTTGCACACCTTTGCCAAGAATACTGGTCAGCATTTTGCTAGACTATAAGCATGTGATTACATAACTAAATTTTATACTTGAACAAATACAAGTCAAATGGATTTCTGAGAAACCAAAACAGTATAAAGTTTATTCTATGTGGTTGTCATACAGTTGACAGGTTCCTTTCTGCTGATAGTTATATGTGAACATGTACACAGAATGCCAGGTAACCACTAAAAAGCTGATTGAAAAGAGGTATAGTGAGATAATGTATGGAATTTGAAGGGGAGGGCAGGGAAATACAGCCAAACAATACTGTATTCCAAGCCTTAACAATAACTTAATGTAAGGGATAACAATGGACCATCAGTTAAAGTTTAATTTTTCATCTCTGAAAAAGATCTGGGATTGAGCCAACATCCTTCCTCTTTGGACTCTGAAGCCTTTGCATTCCTCTCCAGAGCCACTGGCAATATGTAAACGTTGGGGCCAGTAAAGGCAGAGAGGTACAGGGGCAAATAATGGCTGTGTAAGTCTTGTTTCTGAAGTGAATGCATACAGACTGCCTGCGTGATGTTCACTTTTTGAGCATGTTTCTCAGTGAGATTACCGCTTCACGGCTTTGAGACTGTCACTGAAGATGAATATGGCTGTGAAGCAGAGGAAGAGCCTTTATTCCTAGAGAAGTAGTATCTAATAAAAAATGTCAAGGAAATGCTGTCAAGTGTCAGCGAATGTGAGACAACATGTCCACTAAAAGATTCACCAAGGAGGCAGAATGCTCTTAATACTATTTCCTTTGTTTCAGGTTTTCTACTTCACAGAATTGCTGACAGTGTCAGTACAGCAAGTGCCTTCCTAGAGAAGTGACAAAACTGCCTCCTTGTAAACATGCTTCCCTTCCTGGAAGGTGAAAGCCTTCCTAAGCCTGTCCTAACACACCAACTTGCACAATGTTCAGCCAAGGAAGCAGGTTGGAACACTGTAATATCTGGAATATTGTAATGTTTTTTTAGATTCTCACTTTTGATGCTTTCTGAGTCATTTCCGTTAGTTTGAAATTCCAGGCACCTCCCCCACAGATGTGGCATGTACAGGTAAGTCAATGCTGTCAGCAGAAGACTAGCACCTGGCTCTAACAAATTCTGACAGACACACTGAATCACACTTATCTGTCATTATCAGCTAAAATGATTAAGTCCTCAGGGTGCAATGAGTACCTGGATGACAGCAAAGTCGGAGAAGCCAGGTTTTTAGCTGGACTGTGGCATCTGCGCTTTGCCTTGCTTTGCATTCACCAAGATACTTACAGGATCATTTCAGTACTAGATTGTGAACAAAGTAAGACATACTTCAAAAGGATACATAAGAGTGGGGATACCCCGTGTCGCCAGATACTTTCGGATGAGCCGCTCAGTGCCATACCAGTTGAAACCTTTTGTTGCATACCCGATACGTGGAAGATGCACTGTTGCTGAGAAGGAAGGAACAGAGAGCACACACTTTAGGACAAGATTAATATAGAAAGCAATCTAAATAAGGACTTCAAGGTACCCAACAAGAACAGAAGAAATATTTTGGAGCAATGTATCTGCTATAGAGACCTCACTCTTATTTTACTTCAGAAAAAAAAACAGTAGAGGAAAGGTGGAAATTGGTCATCATCTTTAGGTGCAATCACACATGTAAGGATTCACTGTTCTACTGCACCCACACTCACCATTCCTTTTCTTGGCTGCTAAATAGATCTTCTTCAGGCCCTTTTCTAAAGCAGACAGCTTAATGCCAGACAAGTTGTTAGACCGATCCCGGTGCTGAGCCACAATCAAGGCCAGCTAAGGAGAAAACACACAAAAAATTGAAATGGAGGCTATATACAGCACGAGGAAACACAGTGACAGCTGCTGGAAAACTGCATAACTAACTTACAGTTTTAATAAATGAGGAAAAGAACTCCTTTTCTCTAATATTTAACTGCAACTTGGCCACGTTCAGTATTCAGTGCCATTATTATAGGGAAAAAGACATAAGATTGATTTCACACAACTTCAAAAACATATGGTCAGAGCAACAACACAAAAAAGAGCTTCACATTCTCACCAAGTCTCGTCCTTTTTTCCTGGGCTTTTTATCATCAATAGGGAATAAAAGGGTTCCTCCTAACTCCAGGTCTGTCCAGAAAACAAAAACAAGACAACAATAAAAAAAATCAGTTATGAAGAGTCAATGGGCAGTCAAGGCAGCAGTGATTTTACTGTCACATTCTGTATTATTCTCTGAGACTTTATCTCCTCATGTGGTTTCAGCAGAGTCAGATTCTTTGCTGAAGGAAGCAAGACAAATGTTTCCCCCTCCAAGCTGTCACACACACATATCCCAGTTAAAGACCACAAACGGAGAAACACTAAAACAAGAGGAAAGCATCTCTCATGAAATTAGAAAAATCAACATTACAGCAAGATGTGCATTCCACACCAGCTGCAGGTAGCTCCAAACTGCTGATACATGCTCAGGAAAAGGTTAGTGCTTGGAGGAAAGCAAAGGCTCAGCTGAGTACTACCTGAGGTAGCTTTTATCTTTTTTAAAAGCACTGTGACAGAAGATGCAATACTCTGTCTTATGTAGTGAAAAACATCCTGTGAATAATGTACAAGTTTGGTGGTTTTTTCCTTCTTTGGAGCATGGATTGGAATAATCAACCCCTATACAGAGTTTTCACACCCCAAACAAGTCAAGTCAAAGCACCCACTGAATTACTACTTTCAGAGCTAGGGATGCACACATCTAGAGAAAAAGGAAAAAACATGCATATCGAGGTGTCCAGGCACCTCAGTCCTGCAACATCAGTGGGATTTAAGTTCTTTCAAGTATCTTGGCCTAAGGTCGTGTTTTAATCTCTTACCTTTCATCTTTCCTGCCATCTCATATATTTTCCTTGGCTGATCAGAACGAGCTTCCAGAGCAGTAAATAAACCACCCCTTCCCCAGCGGCCAGAGTCATCTAGAATGAAGTGACAAGTTAGACTCCTTTTGAAAGTGAGGCTGAAGACCATCCCTGCAGGAAATGCACCTGCACTGTACACATGTAACAAATGATTATAAAAACTAGATACGGGAACCACAGACAAACTGAAGTCAACCACTATTCAAGGGACCTTCCTAAAGGATAAACCTCAGCCCTTGAGAAACACGAACTTGTCACAGTTCCCTGAAAAACTCTGCAGGAAGATGTTTTTCTTACTGTCCACTGAAAATGCTCAAAAAAGCACTATCCGTGGCATTGAACATATAAACCTGACATTATTCTCACACAGAGGTGCATAGAGCATGCATGTACTATGTTCCCAGATTGGTGCCTTGGCCTTCCTGCAACGAGATGTTTGGTATTCACGGTCTTTCACTTTTACTTAGCATTTCCACTTTAAACATGAGATTTCATGCAGAGTTTAACATAAGATAAAGCAGATTATAATGCTCTGCTCTAGCCCTGGTCAGAGAGAAGCTCCAACATTTCTTTAGAAGAAATTCTGTAATGTGACTTTCTCTCCCTTACCTTTAGTGTCTTAACAGAGGTCCTTAAATTAGGAGACTAGCCTAAAGCCTCTGTACTGTCAGTGCTGAGAAACAGGCACCAAGAAACTCCGACCTCAGCCTCTGAAAATGCCTGTCTCTCTCTCTGCTGACTGGATAAAGAAGATGATTTTCAGTATCTCAGTTTGAACCCAACAGCTTCCACAGGATAAACAAAAGGCCCTCCTCTTAGGAGGAACTGTCATCACTTACCCACAGATATAAAATTTCAAGCCATACAGTCACTGTTCAAGAGGCTCACCCATAAATCCAGAGAGGGGATGCAAAGACCCAGGCACGCCTTGCTAGTACTTGTGTGGGCTATGCATGGTGGAGTAGAGGCTGTATTGCCTCTGCACCCCTTGAGACTACATCAGACTCAAATCTGAATTATTTCAGTGTGCATGGGAATTAGAAACTACTAAGACAGTAGGGGCAACTGTCCACCTCTCCCAACAGCACTCCTCTTGTTTGTAAGTCCCACCTAGGCAATGGACAATGATGGCATCTTCCTCTTCTGCTTGGGGGTGGGTTACATCTCCCACGACGTACTTGATATTGCTCTGGTCTGCATCTTTGTAATCTAAATCCACGTTCAGCCCAATCTCATCCTTCTCAAACTCTTCCTCAGAGCCACTTTCCTCTGAGGGAAGGCAGGTAGATGTGTAATGATTTGCCTCCCACAAGGCCATCCTGAAACAAAACAAGAGAAGAGGATGTTCAATGAAAATCAAAGGTGAAGGGCACACATCTTGGTTTAAATCATTGCAGTGAAACACAGGAGACCTAGACCTATAATCCCTCTGTTCCCTCCCCTATTTAAACCTAGAACAACAATTATCACAGTTCTTAACTACGATATTAAGAGCCACATGCCAATATGATAAGCCAATTGCAGGCATGGTAAAAGTGAGCACATCACAAAGGGCAAGGAGCTATTTAGAGTGGTGAAAAGGAAGAACACCTGGGAAACAGGGAGGAAAAAGTTAAGACACGTGCCAAGAGAGTCACAGGTGCCAGACCAATACATAGGGGCCAACTGTAACAATTCAGAAAGGTTCTCCCAAAGGCTCATTATACATTCAGATATGTTCTTATTCAGACCACTCTCTAATCAAATTAGATGTAAAGTCAGGCAGACTATTCAGGGGAAAAGAACCCTTGATAGGGACTCAAGCAGTTTTTTCATCTTCATATCCCCATGTTATGCAGTTCAAGCATACATGCAGAAATATCCTAACAGATGAAGTTAACTCTTTCATGAGGGTGGCCTGCAATCATTTTGTCATATTCTCCTCCTCTCATCCCCACCCCCACCTGCAAGAGTGGGTATAAAGCAAAACTTATTTTCAACAATCAGACACACATTTCTAGACTATAGTGCAATAGACATCAGTTTTTAAGCAGTGCAAACTATACTTTTTCTTGTGTTCTGCCTCTGCTTTTGCTGCCTTCTTTTCCTCCATGAGCCTTGCTCTCTTTGCTGCTGCTTCTTGGCACCTTTTCCTCCTAGCCTCCAGCTCCTCTGCATTCAACAAGTGCTTCCTTCTGGCTGGCTGTTCCCGAAGGCCTGTGAGAAGGGCCTGGAGAAAGAAAGTAGTATCACGGAAACAAACCACTCATCTTAAAGCCATGCCTAGTGCCCAGCTTAAGCTACATTCCTTTTCCTTTTGTTTACTTGTCCACAAGTCTTAATCATCAAATCCCAATTGCCACATAATATGCGGTTTAGTGACCTGAGTTTATGTGAGTGCCCTGTAAAGCACTCTGATCTGTTATCAGGATTGCTGAATTGTCAAGCCCTCAGATTCCAGAGCCAGCTTTACTACATTGACATCCAAATCTTCTAACATGCCTTCTACAAGCTGTAGGTAAAGAGAAAGCTGTCAGTTTCGTTTTCCACAAGCAAATGAAAGAGCATCATGTGCCTTGTCACATCTTCTGTCTTACATTTGCTTTGTTCCGAAGAGCTCGCCCTTCCTTACTGGTCTCTTCAATCAGTGCTTTCTGAAGATCCAAAAGCTGATCAAATGCTTTTTTGTCTTCTCTGCTGGGTTCTTTTGAATAATCTTTGCCTTCATACACGTACATGTGATCTTAAAAAAATAATTAAAAAGTGTAAAAAGGAAACCTACTAACACCTAAAATGTACAGCAAGATAAAAAAAAATTTGGCTCCTATGTGACATTGTTCTACCCTCAGCAGAAAAAGATCTTCGCTCTCATCATTTGTTGTATGACCAGTGTCAGCATCACGTAGAAACAAGAGAATCAAGATTTGTTTCCTCAGACAAAAGCTTTTAATTTAAGATATTTGTACTGGCAAAGAACCTTTCTTCCTTTTTCGGTCAATTAACTATTTTAAGATATGGCTCTATTGCTGTTCTCTTTGGTCATTCCATCACTGCCTGGAGCAAATCCATTTAGCTCTGCTATCTAGTTACAGGCAACTCTTGTAAAGGGACAGCAAACTTTTGCTTTTGAGCTCTCAAACAAAATAAAAGCACAGAACTCTGGCAGGCTAGAGCTGCTGCTTATCAGGTGTTATTTTCTCAATACCTATTACACAGTGTGGTACCACTGCTCCTCCTTTAAGTCACCACCAGACAACAGCACTCTCTGCTAACTTTCAGCAAATAATTACTTGTTGCTGCCATGGACAATGCCTAACCTGCAGGGCCAAATTTCTGCTTCAGTGACAGATATATAGTCCAGTGCGACTGTGTACCCAGACAGAAATTCAGTCTTTCTCACCATGACACTAGAGGAGTGAAGTATCTTTGGAAATATTTAGAAATTTTTGAGGTAATTTCATCTTGTGATTTTCATGGCAAATAATCTTTTGTTTGGGGATAAATACAAAAAACCTGCTACACAGCCTCTCCTTAAGTTACTGTCATATCTGTGAAATGGCAGATCCACCTAAATAGTTCTCTGTGGGAAAAGCAGTAGCTGTAAAATGAATATTTCTCCTTTTCTCATGAATTTCCATCTGTGGTCTTAAACACTCACAGGAAGTAATTCAACCCCCCACCACCAAAACTGGGCAAGTATTGTCAACATTATCTTACAAACAGGCAAATAAAGACACAAAAAAGAAGAAAAATACCAATACAGACTCAGAAATAAAGTTTGTGGATAGGCCACAAACAAAATCCAAGTCACCTAATTACAATTCTGCTTTTCTTCTTGTTCCCTGAAAAATGGCACCTCTGCCTGGGAAGCTTTCTCTACTACCAGAACCCAAGTGACATAGCTATTTAGATTCCTAACTTACTGTCTGTATCCTCCTCTTCGTTCTCTTCTTCATGTGGCAGTACAACGTCCATTACCCAGTTCCCTCCTTTTGTCTCTCCAAGGATGTTTTCCAGCTCCACATCCTGTACAGTACTCCTCTCAGAGGAGAGCAATTTATCCAAGCCAAATTTCAAGATTTCGCTCAGCTTTAAAAAAGAGAAGGGAAGTTCAGTATTATTATCATCTTGTAATTCTATGTCAATCCCAGCGTCTCAAGCTTCTCAGACTTAAATGCAAAGCATGTAGAAGTGGAGAAACCTAAGCTTTAAGGCTGCCTGTCAAAATACTTATGCTTTAACACACCACGTTCTCCCAAAGCCTGATGGGACAAGCCCCTACGACGTATCTCCCTCAATCATAACTCATGCAGACTTGAGCGGTCATTTTTCTTCAGGGCTAAATGACAGAACAGAACTGTACTGACTGCATTCAAGCAGATTTCTTCATAACCAGAGAGACTTGATTATGACCCAACCCCTTTAAAACAAAAGCTTAAATATCACAAAAATCCATAGGGGAAAAAATATCAGCATAGAATTTCCTATGGGCTCTCTTCCATTTCTCCCACAGAAATTATAATTGCTGAGATACATGCTGATGGGGCAGGGAGGGGAGGTGGAGGGGGAAATGATACACTAAATGCAAATCTCTCTCAGGTTTAGCAACACACAGGTGATATATTTCTTTAAACATCACTTTGCCTGAGGTTTTTCAACCCAAGTTCTCAGCACAAACCTCAGCTTTGTCAGAATTATAAATCATGCCCTGACTCCTGAGACACTGTATTTGCCAAGAGGCCAACAGAAGGCTGACCGAGTTTCAGACTAACAAAAAGCTGACTAGGTACTTATGATCAACTCCATTTGGGAGAGAAAAGCACCAGAGACAGATCAGTTGTAGAAACAATTAGCCAGCTTCCACTTCAGACTTATAATTAAACCCAAGTAAAACAAAGAAAGGATCTGTCTTCCCCTCTTCTCCAAGAAAGCATCCTTTTTCAACAACGGATGCACCTCAAAATTGCAAAAATTGTCTTCAAACATCAGATCTTGTCTGGACCCGGGGTGTCATTTTGGTTCCTATGCACAAAAGGTGTCATGTCAATGCAGAACTGTTTTGGTAGGTTCATATCAGATGTAAATACAGAAACATTCTGAGACATTTCAAGGGTCCTTACCGGAGTCTAATTAAGGGCATAGCTCTAGTTTACCTGTAACTCTGCTGCTCCTTGAGGCTTGGGTGCTCCCAGAGCAAACTGACCCCCTTCTACAACAGCATTTGTGAGACGCAGCTTAGAAGCAGCTCTTCGGTAGATGAGTTCTTCAATCGTATCTCGCCCAATCAAGCGGATAATTTTTACAGGCCTGCAAAAGTTTAAGAAAATTTTTATTATTTACTTTTTTTTGAAGTGCACTAAGCTATTTCCTTGCACGGAGCACTATCCCCTCACCCACTCCTTTGGTAGGTTAAAAAAGGCAAGAACAAAATTAACAAAAATAATCAGCAGAAATGTAATGCTGATACAATCCCTTCTTGACATGGGGGAAATGCTCACTGCAAAAGTGCAGGCAAACCTCCAGCCACCATTTCCTACTCCAAATTTACGCAGCTCCCACCCTAGACACGTGACGAGAACAAGACTGCGTAAGGCTGCAGCTGAAAAATTAAGATATAAAATCCTCCCTGCTCTCCTTTGATCTTCAAGCTATTGTACTTTAACCTTCCACTGCCTACGGATAGGGAAAGTGATACTGAGAGACCAAGAGAGTCAGCAACCAAACCAGAAGTAGTGACATTTCTCACTTGTGCTGCCCAATTCGGTGAGCTCTTGCTATTGCTTGCAAGTCGTTTTGTGGGTTAAAATCACTATCAGTAAAAATAACCGTGTCTGCTGCTGTCAGATTCATGCCAACTCCACCTACAAACAAAAGAAGACAGTCACAAAATGTTAGCAGCAGAAAACAAAGGAGAAGCTGAAGAATTCATGCTATGCAAAGCTCTGTCAGATCTGATCAACTGCATCTAATTCAATCTGTCTCTCAACTCCAAATCTAAGTCTCATAAGGATCTAAGAAGATGGGTAAGCCTTCCCTTTCTAGCTTTCTGCAACAGCCCAAAACTGAACTGTTCAATGTAATCAAAAAAGACAGGGTGCAAATGAACCAGTGCAAAGGGGACTGATTGTCAAGACTGATGAACACAGACATATTCTTCCGCTGGCAGGCAGATCATCTCAGCAAGGACTGACTTCTCTGAGGCCATAAGGGACTGCCCAAGTCCTGACTTGGCTGCAGCTCAGAAGCATCTGCTAAATACACCACTGAAAGACTGGAAAACACGAGGCCCAAACTAACAATAACCAAAGCCTAGGTTTTTATATGACTTAGAGGTTTTGAGGTAAGAGCTTGGGTTTTCATGAAATGAAAAGAAAAAACCTAATTCTACATTTCTAAATACCCACTATTGTGACCACGTACTACAGTTAAAGAGGGGCCTGCTGCCTTACATTTTCCCCAGCTCATGATAAGGTATCTTCACTGTAATCAGAACATTCCTGCACTTGGACACAGTCATGCACGTGATAATCTCTGTCCATAATGCAACAGCAATGGAAACACTGTTAGCACAGCTCTTCCTAGCTTAATACATGATGCCTTGGCCAGACATGGCAATATGCAGTAAAAAACAAGTCTAAGTCTGGCTGACATGAGCAGGGAAAGTTCAGGCACTGTGGTGAGAGATGTACATACTTCTAACATCTAGCATTAGGTGCTTCTCTTCAGTCTCCCTATGTACTTCTCTCAATGTACTGTGGCAATATTGGAATCAGGCTCATCCACGGAAGTCTAACTAGAAGCACAAAGGAAGACTTAATTCTACTTTGATGTTTGAGATCAAGCAGTGTGGATCCCATCTCTGGAGACAAGCAGAAGCCTGGATCTGAACTTGCTTGAACAGAGAGACAGGGAGGTTTGAAACTGTGTAGAAGACATAGATCTGCCCAAGGAGCAAAGAGGGGAAGCACAGATGGCAGTCCCATGGAGTTCTTTGCTGTCTCAGGATGGCAAAAGGCTGTTGTTTGAGTCTGTCTGCCAGCTAAAGACAATGTCCATGTTCAGCAAACTTGAGAAGCAGTTCCATCAGCTTACTTAAAGGAAGTCTGTTCCTGCCTAAGGTCTGGCACTTGAAGAAATAAAATGATAGTTAGATTCCTTAAGCTCAAACTGGCACTGAGACAGGCATTATGGGACTTGGAATAAAATAAACTCAAGAGGCTGCAATATGAAAAGTATCTTGGCATCAGCTGTCAAAAAGAAAGCACAGAAACCAGATGTCCTAGATGAGAGACCCAAGTTCAGGATATGTCCTGTCTCCCTCAAAAATCCCCACACGATCAGGCTCTGCAGGATTCAGAACTCCCTGAAATCCTGCCAGAGAGAGAAAAAGAAGAGTGCAGAAGCAAGATGGATTGTTTCTCTCTCCTTACTTACCTGCTCTGGTGCTCAATAGGAAGATAAAGATGGGCTGTTGGCCGAAGTTCTTAATGGCAAGGTGTCTCTCTTCACCCCTAACAGAGCCGTCCAGCCGCTCGTAGCTGTAGCCTTTTCAAACAAGCAACATGTATGTTTCTGAAATTCCATCTATGCTCTTACTTTCTTACCTCATTCTCTGTCATCTCATTGCTGTCCTGAATCTTTTTGTTGCCAAGTCCTCCTGCCTTGGTTCTCATTTTATTGCCTTCAACTACATTTTTTTCCAGTTAAGCCTTGTATAAGCTGAAGTAGCAACCCTGCCTTCCAGACTGACTGTTGGTAAAGGGTAATTTAGCTGAGTCTGAAGCAGAGACTCTCAGCATTTAATTTACTGCTTGGAAACACAACAGGAAAATTCAGAGTCCAAGTAAAAGAACATTAGCACACAGTCCCATTTCACACTATGCTGTGCTGGCTGCTGGCCCCACAAAACAGGCCAACAACCAGCAGATCCTTCTTATCCAAACTCCCACGGCCTCCAATGTGCACTTTCCTGTGAGCAAGCAGTATGGGATATAGCACTACATTTGGCTTTATCCTACATTGTTAGTCGTCCAAAACCATAAACACCAAACAAAAGCCTCTTTCATGGGAAATCCTAAGTAGGCATGGAGCCATGTGGATTGAAACAAAAGAAAATGTCTCAAGAATACATTGCTAACCTTGCCAAAAATGGTCTGATCCAACCTGCCCTCACAGACATGTTGGGGCCCCACTGTCAACAACTGTTTTAATCAAAAATTAATTTCCTGGTATGAATGTGACTCTATTTGTGTTTTATGCTGGACAAGCTGAATCTAGAGCAAGCCTATTGCCTTTACTGCAATTACTTCAGGACTCAGGTACACAACTAAACACAGGTATATAATGAAACATTGCTACCATGCCATTTGTTAGCTCCACTTTACTGACGAACAAAAGCTGAAACTACTTTGAAGAATAGCATTTAACTGCCAGCTCATTTCAAGCAGGTGGTGACATAGCAAAGAGCTGAATTCAAGACCTTCTGACTCTCAGAGCTACTGCAAGAATACAGCTTCTATCTACTAAGAAGCAATAAATCCTCATCACATTCCCTTCTCCATCTCAGGTGGAACAATACACGACAGAGGTCATTAGCATAAGCCCTCTGCTATCAAAGCGTGCAGAACATACCTCTGTAGTCCATGTAGTCTTGCAGGATATCAAGCAGTTGAGTCATCTGAGAAAAGAGCAAGACACGGTGGCCACTGGAAGAAGAACATGATACACTCAGCATACTGTGACAGCATCTCACAGTGTGGTAGAGGGGTTACAACAGTTTAACCAGTAACTATTAGTCACTGTTACATGGCAAAGCCACACTAAGCCTCCCAGAATCACGGCCCGTTCCCTCACCACATTTTCAGCCCCACATCCAAATGCAATCAGTTGGCTTCATCTGCCACCATTAGTTGCCCTGTCTAGAGTGTGGGGTCACAGTCAAGTAATACGGCCCTGGCACAGCTCTGCTGCTGGCTGGTTATAGCCTTGGTGAAATTCCAAAGGAGCCTGTCTGAAAGGATCCTCAGCTTCAACCTACCATGACAAAGTTTTCCTCACCACATGACTGCTCTCAAATCACACGCTACAATGCATCTTAAATGCTGAGAAAATCTAATATCAGCACCTCTGTGACAGTAGAGCATTTCCTCCTTTGGCAAATGACCCTCAAAGATCAAACTACATACAAATGTGTGTGAGAAATCAGCTCTCCGCCCTCCCAGCTCTAGGCCTCAGACAGTGCTCTGCTTAAATCAGACCTCGCTGCAGAGCAGAACACAGATGTTTTCACGTCCAGAACCCGTACAGGGTTGATCCTGTGGCAAAAACATTCAAGGGAGAGGCACCTACTCACAAGGTGCTAGACAGCAGAATGACAAAGACCTTCACAATGAGCTTCCCAGGGTCTCTTGGAGCTCTCTCCCTTGAAAGCAGTCAAAGTAAAATTGCAGCTCATTTAAGAGAGAAGGTAGAATTTGTATCATGCAGGAGGCATTGCTTCAGACTGCACAAAAATGCAAACCAAAGTTTGATTTGCCGCCCACCTGAGAGCCGGAGGCAAACACCCAAACTCTTTGGGTTCTATGTTCGGAACTCACCAGACTGCAACACAAGGACTTCTGAATGTCAATCCCAAAGCTGAAATTTCAGCTTGTTCTTCAGTTTTAATTTTTCACATTTGCTATGGATTCTGCCTCCTGGGCTAACACAGGCATGCTGGCACAAAGGAACTCAACTGATGCATTGGAAGCCACTTTCAGGAAACCCACAGTCAAACCAGAAATGCTGAATACAAAATCACATCATTATTCTTCCAGGTTCTCAAATATGGCAAATATGAGAACATGTGAGAGAGTTAGTGTTTTGAGAAATGTTTAAAAGGAAGATACACAAATTCTCCAGTGCAGCTCCTTATGCCAAAATTACTTCTTTCAGGTGGTCAGTAACATGCAATGAATAGGGCAGTGCTAATGTTTTGATAAGTATCTGCTCCATCTATGGCTAAATAAGGTAGTTTGCCTTCCCAGCTTGCCTCTCTTCTCTATGTCAACCCCATCCTGACATGACATACCCAGCATACAAGAATGAAAGGAGTTTATCCAACAAACACATCTTGCCACTGGCTTCAACAATATGCTCTCCAATCTCAAAGGGTTCTGGCTCAACACCTGGAACAGAAAGGAGTGTCAAAAGCAGACCTAATACCATATAAATGACAATTCTGTGGTCAACTTCAGTGTGTCTGCACTGCCACTATTGTCAACCATAGTCCCATGATGCTTGCTTGAGGAGTGATGATCCTTCTGTGTCTAAAAACAACACCCTCAGTAGTTCACAAAGCATTGTGATTTCTTTGTTTAGGTGAGAGAAGAAACACAAGTGGAGAGCTGCAGTTAGAAACTCAGACTTCACACAGTCTCCTACTTTATTCCTCATTATTGATGAACTGTCATGTATTGGAACTGGTTACAAAATCACAGCTGCTACTGATTCAAATACAAGATTGTTTATTACTTGCTTCTTCTAAGCATTATACTGCCAAGCAATAATATAAACCCACTGTGTAAATCAAGAAAGTTGATTTTTTCTGTTTCGACAGCGAACAGTGTTTTCTTACCATTGAAAAGGTACGGGTGGGCAACACACTTCCGAAGCTGAATTAAGACATTCTGAAGTGTAACCTTCCTTCCTGTTTCGTTTTCAAATGCATCTGGAAAAGAGCACAGAAAAGGAACTGAGCAGGGAAGCCCATGCTCCATTAATGGGTATGACTGGGAATGTCTGGGTCCTGAGCACTGCTCTGAAGCACTTCAGCACTGGAGTGTCTCTCTCTACATATCACACTGCATTTGAATTTCCCATCTCAAGACTAATACATCTGTTTTCATGGACCAAATAAAATTTCCCTCCCATTTTTTGGACAAGCCTTTAGAAATAAGACCCTGATGAAAACTACTCTGTCTTCTCAGACTCACGGAACTTTTGGATTCACTGGAAGTGGTCACTAATTTCTCTAAGAGTGAATCATCAAAAATAATCAGAGAAATTTGGTGCAGTTCATTTGAATTTAAAAAAAAAAAGTAAAACACCACAGTCAAGATCTCCTGGGCAACAAGAAAGTTAAGAAGGATTGCATTTTTCTGAGGAGAAAAAGAAAAGACATGCAGATATGCTGACTGCAGAAGATGAAGGTTCAGATTTCCTGGTGATGTTTATACAAAGTGCTAATCGTAGAAGAACAAAGGACCTCCAACTACCCAGTTTTACTTTCCACATGACACAGAAGTACTGGCAAGCCATGTGGTATGGATTCGCTGCATTATCGACATAGCCCTGTAGTTCCAAAAAAACTCATATCTGCATCCAGTAGGTTGAAATTGGCTTTATGGCACCTGTGCTACTATTGGAAAATCTGTAGAGATTCACAGATCCAAAATATCTTGTACCACTCTTTCATTTGAATATAAAAACATGCAATAGGAGCAGTTTACCTCATGATAAGTATTTTTAATTACAGATTGGCCCAAAGCAGATCCTCAAGCTGACCCTTCCTAGCTCTGCAATAGCTGAGCAATAGATCCATATGTCTCTTATCACAAGCTAAAACCACAAAGCAAGCAGCCCAGAACAATAAATTTGGCATATTTATTCTGTACATATTTTGCAGGCCAGAGTAACTTCTGCTTCTCTACAAAAGGAGTTAGTTTTGTTTTCAAAAATAATTGATAGAATTCAAAATCCTCAGTTACCTAGATCTTTCATCAAAATGGCCTTGTAGTACTTCTTCTGCAGAGCTGACATTCCATGGTACAGAACCACTTCCACCCTCTTTGGCAGTTCTGCAGCCACCTCAGATTTGACTCTCCGAAGCAAAAATGGCTGGAGAAGACTGTGCAATTCTTTGGCTATGCAGAGGCAGCAAAAAGAAAGAAAAAGGGAAAAAAAAGAGGAGATTACTGTATTAAATGTAAGGTATTTATGCCGTACCTTCACAACTACACTTCCAAAATAAATGATTAAGGGTGCTAGTGAAATTATTCAAGCTACATTTTAAAAACAGAGAAACCAAAGCATAGCTGCATACCTGAAACACTTAGGACCTACATTAAGGTAGCTCTTCCTTTAAAAGTTATCATTAGTTTTTGTGGCTTTGTCTTAAAGCTATTCAGTATTAAAAGAAAGCAAACAAAAAGAGGACACAACAGCCTTGTTTCCTAGTCAAGAGAACAGTTCTGATTGAAGTACAGCCTTGCTTATTACTGACCTGGCTCACTCTCCTTTTCAATTGCTTGGTAATACTCAACAAACTCTTTCACTTGTTCCCTAGGAAAGATGTCAGGCTCAATAAAGCTGAGTAAGGAGTACAGTTCCTGAAGGCTGTTCTGGACTGGGGTGCCTGTGAGTAGCAGACTGAAGCCTACTGAAAACTGAAAGAACCAGCAATAAAACAAAATTATTAGGAGAAAATATCTGTAATGAAAATTCAGTTAATACAGAGCTCCACCCACATCACTCTTAAGCTTAACCTAAAGAAAAAAGCAGCACAGAAGAGCTGGGAGAATGCTGCAAAGGTCTGCCAAAACCATCCAAATGTGACAGTCAAACAGCTCCAAACTGTCTAGGATGGCACAAGGAACTCAGTGTAAGCAAAATAAGAACAAAGTGCAAAATCAACTCCATTAAAATTCTCAGATTTGTGCACTCTACAGTCTAATACTGTATACTCAGTGTTAGGTAATGAGAGATCACTGCAAAATGCTGTTAAAATAGGACAGTGAAATGAAATTGCATAAGACTAAGTTACATTTCTATTTGCTGGCTAACTGACAAACACTGCAACATTATCTGGTCCATGTTGCTTACAGTAATCCCTGCAAGGAGACTTTGATGGAAAACACAAATTTATCTCAAGCATGGTAATAGAAAATATGTTAGGAGGAGAGCAAAGGTGAATCATCTATTTTTTTGTGACTATAATCAAAGTTCTTGAATTACAGACGTCATAGACAGTATGTTCAGAAGGTATAAAACTTTCAGGAATTTTATTAAAAAACCTGTTTTCCAAGGTATATTGTAGTACATTGTTGCTGATGCCAGCGCAGACCTAATGGGAGTGTTTCACCGCCATGACAAGAAGTGCAGCCTTCTCTCAGGCATTCATTGTACTCTGGCAAGGTGCTCTGGAAGCTGGAGCAGTTCTCCTACTTTCAATCAACAGAGGTGGCTCCATTAAATGGGACAGTGGAAGTCAGTAGTTCATTACATGAGGTCCCATGAACTAGGTAAGGGTTCCTTCACCCTTCCAGAGCTGGAGATAGCCTCTTGTTGCTTTACATTGTCCTAGGTCAGCCAGAGTTCTACTACTTTAGTAGAACAGCTGTGGTTCAGCATTATGTCTGTCAGTTTTACATTTTTAATTCTTTCAAATGAATTAGAATGAGAGAGAAGCTCCGAATATTGCCCACCTCCATGAAAAGCCAACAAGATAGGCCTGTATCTGCCTGCCACTAAATACAGGAATCTGTTCACCAACTCTGACAGAAACTAGTTGTGGCCCAGAGCTTGATAAATACTCAGGTGAACTGAAGAGGAAAAGTTCTTAAGAAGCTAGAAGATCGATAAGTTACTTTACCTCAGAAAGTGTCTTGTAAAGCAGAGAACTTTGATTTTTCAGTCTGTGAGCTTCATCTACAACCAAGGCAGCCCAGTTAAAGCTGAACAAACACAAAACAGCATCTTCAGTTAGGTACTGGCAATTCATTCTTCTAACTTCAAAACAACACACCCCATGAACAACAAGCAAACATCACAAATGGGGTGGGAGGAATTCATAAGTACTGCTTTTGAAGAGCCAACATGTCTTCTTAACTATAGCCTGGATGAGTTTTCCTGAAATCAAAACTAAATAAATTCACTTGGATTTGCTGCTTCTCACTTCACCCCCACTACTATGGGAAAATAACATAAGCACAAATTAGTCAGACATTCAAGGAAGCCTATAATTTGGAAAAAGAGACAGGAAACTAAGCCCGAGCACTTGTGCAAAAACCCAACAACTATCATGAAGCAGTGATGGAAGAATCATCACAAACCTTTCGCAGACCACCCAAGAGTGACAACTTACTTTAGGTTCACACAGCTCTATGAAGTAGAGAGCTCAAGTAGGCTGCAGAATCACTGGTGATCTAGTAGATCCACTAGGCTTAATACAAACTCCTCATCTTTTTGGGACTCAGTGTTTGTGCCTCCTTATCACCAGGATTTCAACTCCCATATCACAGAGTCACTTTCACACAGTCAAGTCTGGCTAATGGATAGACATAGGAGGGAAAGTATTTCCCTCCAGCTTTTCTTACCCACGCGCTTCTCTTCCCAATGGAATACAATGTCTGAAATCACAGAGACCTACATTCTCCCCACAGCCTTTCTGTTTGCCTTGACTTCCCTCTTTGCTATATAAGAGTGATTCTCCACTGCCTTCTATCAGTCAATTCTCATTATTCTTATCCTACAAGTTCAGGAGCTGACTTGCAGAAGGGACACTGCCCTGTGAAGCATTGCAGAAGCCCACGTGCAGAACAGAGTCTAATTTCTCATGTATTACATTGTAGCACAGCTCTTGCTCAACTCATTTGTGCTGTTACACTGCTCATAAGGAGCAGTGGTGGTGAGACATCTGATAGCTTTGACCCACATTTACAAAGTGCTCCAGGTGCTTCTGCACAGGACAAGGTACAAATAATTAGCAACTACTTTTTTTCAGAATGAAGACGGGGGGGGGAAAAAGCACCAAGTCTGAGTGACAAGGTTTTGATGTGCCTTAAAAGTATGAAATTACACTGGAGCTGACATTTCTGTGATACTAGGGCTAGCTACTTGCTCTCCCTGGATACTACATACTATGACTAAACCGCAAAATAAACAGAATCATATGCAGCAATGCAGAACGTAATACAAAACTGCAAGGACAACAGAGTCATGACAACCTTTCATTAGGCCTGGCTTCTACCATGATATGTTCATCCAGCACAATCTGCTATTTCCAGCAGTGGCCAAGGACAGGTGCTTTGCTGAAAAACAGTATGGTGTCCCTTGAAGGCCTGACTAGTCCTGATAAAGTCAAAATTGTGTCAGTGAGGGCCACTGGATTTCTGCCGCTACAAAGATACTGAGCCATCCATGATATATAGCTGCCCCCAGCATTTGTCACACCACTTACCATCATTGCAATGCATTGGTGCTATTACTATTAAAAAAAAAAGAAATTTCCTCCCCATTTCTAGTGCTGACTTCTGTAAAATTCTGCATGACCATGACAATACCTCCTACAGGCTGAATTTCAGCTGAACAATTAGTCTTGGTAGAAAGCATAATACTCCAGAAGCTCTCTACATTTCTGACTGGTGGCAAGAGACAATAAACTTTAGGATATAGTATTAGTACATGACCACTGTACTATAGTGCAGGTCAGTTTCAGTGAATTTTCAACCAATACTTTTATAACCCCAAGGCTTGAAGATCTCCTCTGTTCTAAAGATCAGTTTTCTGGACTGATACTTTGTGTACTGCTGTAAGTCACTATGTATTACTACTTTGAGTAGTTTGAAAACTGTCCTTGGAGAAAGTTCACGTACACCTTAGCTGATATTAAATATTCTTCACTGAAAGTTGGAAAAGGCAAAGCTCTAATTACAAACAAAGAACATCCTTGGCTCTTGTGAAACAAGCACAGGATCTCACACATACAAATATACACTTAAGAAATAACTGACAGATATGCAGATTTAAACTGGAAAAAATTAAAGCCAGACTCACGATTTTAGAAATGTTGCATCTTTCAGGCAAATCTGCAATGAAAGAAAATGAACCATGATTTATGATTTAAGTAAACACACCAGTTAAGAAAGAGAGCATTTTTTTTGTCTACTTGCAAACTATGGTGAAGTGGAGCAGAGTGGAATGAAGGCACTTACTACCTGAGGAAAATAATGTGAGAGCTACATGGCACCTTCAGCATGTTGTGGTTTTAACACCAGTCATCAACTAAGCACCATGAAGCCACTCACTCACACTCTGCCCAGGGGGAAGGTAAAAAAGAAACAACTTGAGCCCTCTTTTTCAAGTGACAGAGACATCACATACCTCGTATGTTGTCAAGAGTGCACGGAAATGAGAGTCCTCTTTCAGCTTCTGCTGCAGTTTGGGTCGCTCTTCCTTGTTGCCTATGTATGTTACGAAAGAAAGACCTGGAGCAAACCTGTTGTTAAGAGAAAGAGAGATCAAACTCAGTGACCCGAGTTAAGTTTTTTCATATGCTTTTGACCCTGTACCCCATTATCAAACACAGGTACTGCACAGATGGGAACTGCTATCCTATCCAAACACCCTACCCTCCTGTGAGATGTGGCTGGATCTCAGCTTTTGAATCTCACCCCTTCATGACTGATTTGCACCTCAAGTTGGCACCTCAGCTGCAGGTTCTGGTTTGGACAAGTCCCAAGTGAAACTGCATTCTCCTAGGTATAAGAGTCCAAAGGAGATGACTGAAAACCAGTCTCATGGCCCATCTGCTATTCTGAATTGAAAAAAGCTCAAGAGAAGCAGGTGAATGAATATAGTTTACCCAGCTGAGACCAAAGAATTGGCCTAAATCATGCTAAAACAAAGGCAAACAATGTCTGCAGCAAACAGGTCCAAGCCAGGGCCTCAGAAACATATTCTCCAAGTCAAAATGCAGATAAAACCAGTTCCATGGAGAAACAGCTGGGACTATAAAATTCTTTCTCCTTTAATCCCACCGCTGTTATTTACCCAATATTCCTTCAGGATAGCTGTTCACTGCTATTTATGAAGGGATGAACTTTCCTCCAACTATATCAATCACAAGACTATTCAAATCAGGCCAGCTCACTTCAGAATGTAACCTGGATGACTTCAGATGCTGAGAGACAGCATCGCCCTATGGCCACACAGACTGACTTCTGTTCTAATTTTTAATTTCCTGCCCTCCCTTTTAAATGGAATCTTTGGGCTCCAGATGTAAAACGTACATATTCCAGGCACAGCAGATAAGCCATCAGCACAGCCACTGCACCCAGTGAAGACAGGCTGCACGCACAGATGTAATGTATTTTGCGTGCATATGTGAGCATGCACCCCAACTTGGGTCTTACCTTTCATCATACAGAATCCCAGCTATCTTCAGCAGATTTTGCCTAAGAGAGGCTGAGTGTGGAGGGTTACAAATCAATAAAAAGCAAGGAGCTACTGGAGGCATTAGGACTGAAAGTCAGCCAATACTATAGGATGGATGAATTCATGTATACCACAGCATTGTAAAGACTATGCATTAACTGCATAGTCTGCATTGATTAGTTGGTTTAGTAGCAGCTTCCCCTTTTACTTTTTATCCCTTTGAAAGGATAAAAAGAGAGCGTTGGAGTGAGCACATTTGAAAACAATCCTTGTAACTTGCTGAGCAAGAATATAATGAGCCAGACAACTGTTGAAACTTACCTCTCCAGTTCCTCCTTCCAGTTGCTCAGGACAGACAGAGGACAAAGTATCAGAAATCTCTCTTTGTTGGTTAATTTTTTTGTCAAATAAAGAAGTAGTGAAATAGTCTAAAAGGCAAGGAAAATATTTTTTTTTTATAACAAGGGAAGGGTTCAACCCAATAGCCTGAATCTACATAGCTGTCTCCTTGCTGAGCTTTGCAGCTAGTTCCCACAGGTTCTCTAGCAGAATTAATAGAATATCAAGTGGGATTCACAATCAGTAACAAAAAGGCTTAATTCAGGCCTCAATCCATGACCTCAGTATAGGGAGCCCCTTTCCAAAACCTTTCTCCCACAGTCACAAAACAGAAGATCTACCATGCATCTAAAACTACCAGTTTGTTATTTAAGACCCACTGAATAAAACCAGCTGAACCAAAGCACAAACTCAAAAATCATCTTGGTGCAGGTGCATCAAAAGGACACAATTTTCCCTGTACTGTATGTGTATTTTGCCTTTAACTCTGTGCCCATTAAGGCATTTGTATAAAATGACCATTCATCTTTTTACAAAACTTTGAAACCTTTTTTAGAGCATTACTCAGGATTTAACTCAGGACTTGTTTTAAGTGGTTAAGGAATGAAAGAGACAATGAGTTTTCTTGTTTAAGTATAGAGTTCAGAATGGGATTGCTTAACTGACCAATCAATAGGGTGCTTTTGCTTTTTCATTCTGCAGAAACACTGGGCTAAAAGAAAAAGTTAAGCAAAGATCATTTTCCAGAAGAAGACATACCTGACAAGTCTTCCCAAGACCCATCTCATCGCCCAGAATGCAGCCATGCTGGCCTTCACAACATTTCACCAGCCAGTTTACACCTTCTACTTGATAGGGACGAAGCTTAATGCCTGGGAATAAAAGTGATTTGTTAAATTTACATAGTCATCCAATACACTGTACACAGTTATACCTTGAAGCTACTAGAAACAGGTTCTGACCAGAGCAGGCCTTCCCAACATCTGCCTTAAAGGAAATGCACACCAGCTTTCAGCAGAAGCTGGTTTACCCTCCTAGAGAGCAGACACCAGTGTTGACAGCAATCCCATTAAATTAAACCTTATTCAGGAACTTGTACACACAAAAATGCCCCAAGTAATTACAGAGACCTGTAAAAGGAACCTGATCTAATAATTAGGCTGCTACTTTGCATTCCTAAAAGACAGCTTGATTTTCAGCTTCAGTCACTCTTAAATACCTAAGTACTAGATCCAGGGTCACACTTCAGGGTACTGAAAATGTAACAATCTACTAATGTATAATAATAATAATTTCTCAGCATTTTTCAGCTTTCCTGAACTTAACTCAGCTAGGTCAGTGTAGCTTCTATCACCATTGCAATCCTTATTATGGGGCACAATCTGTTAAACCAAATACATAACAAGCCAAGTAGGACTTCTCAAGATCTTTCCTCATAGCTGGACTCAAGTGCTGGGTATTGTGCCATTGCTGTCCTTTCCTCCCTGAGAAAATGTGCAAGCTGAGTGCATGAGGTAACTCAGCAGCCCGCAGGATACACAAACCCAAAGGAGCATGGGGATTGAGTTCTGGACTCTCCACAGCTAAGGAAAATGTGTGGGCGGGATGGATAGCGCAGGCGTTCCTCTTTCATATCTTACCCTTCAGGCAGTGGAAAGCACTTTAATTCATGCTCAACATCAGCCCATTTCAAGGCCGCTGAACAGGGCAACCCCAGCTGATCTTAGAGCTTAACAAGGCTGTGCTGAGGCACTGGAGGGCATAGAGCCGGGCTCAGCCCCTGGCCACAAAGCCAAGGAGGGAGTAACTGCAGCATCTGGGGAAGGCTCACAGGGATCAGCGAGTATGGCAGCAATACCATCTCTGCAGCAGCAGCAATGCCCTCTCTGCAGCAGCTGCAGCTCACTTTCACAGGCCTGGGAGCCACTTTATTTACACCTTTGTTATTTCAGGCCTGGGGGCTGTTTACAGAGCCCAGACCACTACAGCTGAGAGAACTGGGATGGTTCAGCCTGGAAAAAAGTAGGCTTTGGGGTGATCTAATTGTGGCCTTGCAGCGCCCAAACGGAACTTACAGGAAAGATCGGGCAAGTCTTCTGTACATGGGCATGTAGTGACAGGACAAGAGAGAACTGATTCAAACTGAGAGTAGTTCAGACTAGGTATTAGGACAACGTTTTTAACTGTGCGGGTGGTGAGGCGCTGGAACAGGCTGCCCACTGCAGTTGCGGATGCCCCATCCCTGGAGGTGCTCAAGGCCAGGCTGGATGGTCCAGCCGAAGATGTTCCTGCCCACAGCACGGGGGTTGGAACCACACGATGTTCACGGTCCCTTTCCAGCCCGGCCCACTAATGGCTCCGTGCGCCGGGCCGCGCTGGGCCCCCCCGCCCTGACAGACAGCGCCGCCGCCCGCAGCCACCCGGCCCC
>VWZF01000296.1:490802-560638 GCA_013396755.1 Sclerurus mexicanus | reverse complement strand
CCTTTGAGAACACACAGAGAATCTGTCTCGAGGTAAAAAGGCAACGCAGGAAGAACCGTGCCTTGCCAATGCTGCCTCTGGAGACTTTCCACTGTGCCTTTTGCGATCGTACTTGCCTGTCTTGCATTGGCCTTTTTAGCCACCAGCGTGCTTGTAGCAAGCGTGGGTAGGGCCCTTGCAAATCTTCGTTCGTGAAGCCTAGCCATGATTTCTGTAACCTGTTTATAAATGTATTTATATGTTAACCATTTAATTTTTAAGCAGGCTGCAACTCTACATTAGCAAGCATAGAGCTGTTTTAAATTGAGACATTCTAATAGCCTAAAAAAGTAATACTTCTAATATAGTTGGCAACTGTTACTTCATAGCAGAAGCTATGAGCAATAGATTTTATTTAAAATTATGTTCACTTGACCACTAAGAGAAAATATGGTCACAACATAGAAATAATTACTGTGAATGCTCACGTGTTATGCTGCAAGGCAACACTGAATTAGAAACCTGAGAGAAAGAGATCAAGCATAACATGCCTAGGTAATATATAACATAACTTTCCACTGAATAGAGTAGTATGGTATAAATAAGGTAAAGATTAATGCTAGTCAATAATTTACTCAGAACCCTTTTTGGGGTCCACGTAAGAGTTTGGCTTGTGGTTTGGTTATTATTTTTTGTTTTCCCAGTTTTTGAAGACTCACACAAAAAAGATAGTAGTTAAAAGCAGAATTTTTACAGTTTTGTTCTTGCATTGTCTGCTGCTGATCTGGCAGTAGAAACAGAAAATAGGCTGAGACCTCTCTGCTTTAAATTTATGTAGTTCAACTTTATTCAGTTCTCCCCCTCCTTGCAAGTGAATTTGTAGCAGCAGATGTTTGGCCTGGGTCTTCATAATTGAGATGTATTGTTGCACATGCCTTGCAAGATGTTTTTGTAGTAAAAATGTAGTGGTACTTGATTACAGCACTAATGAAAGTCTTTGTCAGATACTTTGCTTCACTTACACTCTTTAAAAAGAATTGAGTTGTCACATAATGATATATTTCAGTATAAAATAAGATTTTTACTGTATTTTTTTCAGGACTTGCAGTCTGGTCTATATTGAATTGTGCATTTGAGACTGATGTTTGAATAGTGTGTCAGTGTTGCTTTTTAGGTGCTTTTTAGGACTTCCATTAACACACTTGCATGAGTTTTTAAAGTAATTACGAGTAGCTGAATCTCTTAACATAATACTCATGTGGTTCACACTGCTGCTTGCATCAATTATAATTTGCTGTACATGTTCCATACAGACTGTCTCAAGTGTTATTTAACACCTGAAGCGGTTCCCTTAGTGTGTATCTTACTCCTGAGTTTTATTTGGTTCTGTGGTGTTCCTTAGACTGGCCTTTGCTTGTGATCTGGGTTGCTGTGGCACTGTGCTCTCAGCCGTTCAGGTGCTTAGTGTTTAAGCATCCATTGCTTCCCATATTTTTAGAGGTGGGAAAAGGTGAGCAGGACTTCTGGATGTTTGCACCTTTCATCTGCTTGGTTGTGCTTGGGATTATGCTGGTTGAATGGAATGTCTCTCTTCTCCCTTGGAAAGATGTTACTCTTTGAAGGCAAGCCTGGTGCTTATTACTGCATGTTATTTCTTGCCATAATGCTAAAACATAAATGACTTTAAAAATTATTTTATGAATATGTCTTTCTGTCTGTCTGTATCTTTTCCAAATGAATGCACACTAGTCTACCACAAGTCACTCCATCTTGTATGCAGAATTGCAGATCAGGAAAAAACCTACTTCCGTGCTTGAGGATAGTGTTGTCATATTTGGGGGAAAATAATTACTGCAGTGACATGTCCAACATAGAAATTAATCTGCTGCTTTGTGCTTGGAGGTGTAGTTGCCACGAAGTTCTAACTCACTCTCTGAGGTGATATTGCACATTTATTGCTTAAGTAGACAGTTCGACTTGTGCTTTTTGAGATGAAAGAAAGTGATCTTTCTTTTATCGTCTTTAGAAATAATAAGAACCTCCTGCTTAAACCAGAAAACAGCAGATATATAAGAAATAAAAACAACCCCTACTTAAACCAGAAAACAGCAAATACAGAGTATAACACCTGATTATTGAATTTTCATAAAGCTGGACCTCTCTTTAAATCAACATCCCTGCTGTCTCACATTTAAAAATCAAAGCATATAGCTATTGATATTAATGAAAGAATAAACACACAAAAAGACTCATTTTTATGGCAGGGATAATCAGAGACTCAACTAGTATTTTAATCTGTTTTGCCTTCAATATTTGACAATGTTGTTGTATGCTTTAAAGGTGTTTTAAATATAAAATTTAGATACACAGGAAAAAGCCCACCAAACACTGGAAATGTTGAATTTGGCTGACGTTGCTGGAAGACACCCTGTGTGAGCAGCGCATACTGTGAGTTGTGGAGCTTCAATTAGTAATGTTGGGATGGAATCTTGAACATACTTAATGAAAGGAATGCTGCAGTAATTGCTCCTTAACTTGGAGGAGACTAAATGTAAGAGGAATGACTCTTAACTCCTGGATATTATTTTGTGCGTGACCTATTGCACTCATAAAGGCTCATTCATGTTCTGTTTTGAAGTCTTTTCCAGAACTGATCTTCTGTTGATAAATGAAGCCTATATGTTTGCAGCAGCAGCAAATTTTTAATAATAATAATAATACTGTTAATGAGCTTATAATGTATTCTTCCAAAAAACATCCAGTGCACCTCTGTCCATGCACTAGCTGAGCACTGTGGTTGTATGTGGTAGGGTGGTGATGGGTCTGGTACCTGCATTGGTTTGCTTTGTTTAATTCAGATGAGACTGAAATGCCTCGGGGCCATTTCCCTCTCCTGGGAGAAGGCTCTGTAACTGTTTCTGTTTGTAGCTGTTCCATGTGCAACATCCAACTGAGCCTTCACTAGGTCAGATGGAGGGGGACTTCATGTGTTCTGGTATTCTGAATGAAGCACTTTGTGCAAGCCTTGAAGACCTTTAAATGTGAAATTCAATCTTAGTATAGTTTTTAACGTGTAGACTATCATGTTAAATTATTCAGTGTCTGGAAGTTGTTGAAAAGATTGGACAGCCTGGCAGGGCTGAGGTCATTTTCTGAGATGAGTTTCTCTGCTACTAGGAGGGAGTAGTCTTTGATTAAGCTGCAAGGGAGAAGTACCATGACAGCATTTTCTTATAATGCAAAGGGTGAAGAAATCCTCAGTCTGAAGAGGCACTATAATCTGTGGCTGGGAGGGTGTGGCACCAAGTCAGAGCACAGGGCAGTGTGGGCTTCGCAGCAGGACTGAGGGCTGTGAACACCCACATTGTAATGCTGCTGCTGCTATGGCTTCATCATGTTATTTCCAGGCAGTAAACACTGAGAAGCTGTACCCCCAAAGCTACAGGGACTCAAGACTGAGGTTTGTAAACCAGTAAATCTGTAGTTTACATCAGCCAGTACAGGTAAGTGCATGGGAAGCACACACTCCCCCTGTGCTGTTGGCCACATGCAAATGATTAGGAATGCTTCTGCTACTCTTTTTTCCATCTTGGAGTAGGTTTGTTCAGTATGAAGTAATTGGGGTTGCCCAAAAGATTTCATTTCTGTAATCTGCTAATGCCTTGTTTTACAGATAATTTGTATTTTACAAAAAACCCCACAACCTTGAGTAACATTTATAAATATATTCCTTCCAGCAAGCTGAATTGATCTGTGAAAATGCCCAACTCTTGCACACTGAAGTGTATGTGCAGCTTAAAAGCTTATATATAAAATTAACAGGCAGAATTGTTTCACCTTAGGGGTAATTATTTCTTCGAATAATAATTACAGTGCAGGGCTAAGCATATTATCATGGCAATGCTGTAATCACGTACTTCAGCTCTTACCTAGGCACCTTTAATTTCTAGTAACACTTGAAATACAGAGTAACTTGAGAAGGGCCAAAGAAACTAGTTTTTAAATTCTTATTAAAAGACCTGAATGAAATGTAGGCTCTTGTTGATGTAAACTACTACTACTACTACTTAAAAAAAAAAAAATTCCTACCTAGGTTAAGTTTCAGGCATCTTTAATTCTCTCTTATATG
This sequence comes from Sclerurus mexicanus, assembly GCA_013396755.1. Classification (NCBI taxonomy): domain Eukaryota; kingdom Metazoa; phylum Chordata; class Aves; order Passeriformes; family Furnariidae; genus Sclerurus; species Sclerurus mexicanus. The sequence goes on along the minus strand of VWZF01000296.1, from coordinate 556,530 downwards.
ATTCAATTCAGTGATCTTCCTTTTTAATCAAATGTTCTGCTTTCAGGCTAAGGGGATGAGATCAAGGGATTGTACCAGAATAGAACTGTAATCTCGTGATAAAATCTCATTGAAATTGTGAATGAAACTGAACTTCTGTACCCACTTCATACTGTACATGATTTCTTGTCTTTACCTCTTTATTAATTTAGGTTAAGGCCTGTTCATGGTAGAACAAATTGTTGATTTAATGTAATTCTTGGGGAAAAAGGTAGTTTTTACATATTTCCAAGAATGAAGGTCAGACTGCAGAGGGGAGTAATTGGCAATTACTGCTACTGCCACAATGGGGTTTCTGGTGTTGTCGCTTCCTTGGTTTAGACAAATTATATTATGTCAGGAAACCATTCAATTCAGTTGTGTCTGTCTCTTCCTTCTGTGAAAAATCCAATCCTGATAGGGCTGGTCAGAAAATTGATCTTTTGTCATCCATTTCATCATGCACTTGTTCCACAGACATCCTATATAAGTTCTAATTGTTTTTCCTTGCCCGTCATATTGGAACAGACTAAATTTTGTGAACTAGATTTTCAGTTTTTTAATGAAGTAGCTTGTATACTAAATGTAAATCTTCCTTGTAGAATTGTATGTGAGGTTTCTCAAGGAAGTATTAAAAGCTATCTTGGTAAACTTTATGGTAGTATTCAGAGCATTTTCAGGTCTGTTGGTGTCTCATCAGTAGGATTTAATTACAACACTAAAACTTAAAATTTGATTCAGTGTTATTCTTCCACATTTAATGTTATTCTTCCCCATCCCACAATGTACCAAAGTTAAGTTGTCTTTGTAAAATGAATACTACTTTCAGTTCTTTTTTGGTAGACAGTGTTTACCTAGTGCAGGGGAGATGAGGAGTGGGAGAAAGAAAAGGTACTTTGCTGCAATGTGAGGCTGTCATGCCTAATGTGAAATAAGACCAGAGACAGTGATTTGCATTATCAGTGCAAATTATTTTCTAGCACTGAAGAGATAATAAGCCCTGAAAATATCTGGTTTTTCCATTTCAAATGAATTTGGTCTTCCTGCTAATAAAATGAAAAAGATTTTGATTTCATCTCTTGGATAGACTTGTTAAAGAAGGCATGAAGAATTAAGTTTGTAGTAAATTCTTTTAATCTATTTATTGCTTAATGATTCCATAAAGAGATACTTAGGATTAAGCATTTCCCTGAAGCTGTAGGAAGTCCTGCTTTGTTTCTGAAGTCTCTAATGTGGATTTTAGTGAAGTTATCATTCAGATTAGCTCTTGGAAACTCGACTACAGCCAGTTTGACAATTCTGGTCAAACCGTTTTGTCGTCATTATCTGTAGAGATAAAATGGTGGTTGCTAAAGTAAAAAAAAAGGTATTTTCTTAATACTGTGAATATGTAAAAAGGCAAACAGCAAAGCCTGATGTATATTTAGTGACAGTGAAAGGAAAGGCTCTTTTCAATGTCACTGATGGAAATACGTATGACTGTGCAAAATACTCCATGCTCTTTTGTGAGCATGTATATAGAAAGGACCACGTTTTTATGAGATCCAGATATGTAAAGGGTCCATTAAAGTGTTGATCCTTGTTAGGAGGTAGGCCTGGGCTGATGATGTTAGCTGTAGCTTAAAGGAGGTAAAACTTAAGAGTCAATGACTTAAGTTTGGTTTAAATATTACATTGCGGTTGAAAACAGAATCCTAGAATGATTTGGTTTGGAGGGAACCATAAAGATCATCTGGCTCCAACTATATGTTGAAGTTGCTTTGACCTTTCTCTTGCTAGCAGTGTCTCCTGCTATTTTAATTGATGTGTTCAGAAAGTGTACATAGTTAGGAGTAGTGCATGTCAACTATTCAATTCAGGAAATTGAAAGTGTTTGTGTAGGATGACTTCTGTCAGTGGGTAGTTTGTTCTGTGTGAAACTTTTAATGCTCAGGACTTCTGTGGGTCTGAGTTACTCTGCAACATTCTTTTATTTTTAAATAGCAGTGTTGTTTGAGGTGTACATGGAATATTGATCTTAACGAGTTACCTACTCTTTCAGTTTTGCCAGATGTTCCAGTACCATGTGGGTTACAGAACTGCATGTTAACTTTAGGTTTTGGTTGGTTGGTTGTGCAAAATTTTAGTTATTGCTATGGTTTACTTCAGGTGTGGCAGATAAAAGATTTGACATGCTTTTCTGTTCAGATAACTAAAAATGAGGATTTCATCTGCTCTTTTCCAAGGAATATTAGTAGAATATCATCAGTGTCCTGTGTATTTAGATGACTTATGATGTATGAAGATCTGTCTGCATCCTCTCCTCTTGCCTTTTTTCTAATGTGAAAGAACTCTGAGCCAAATAAGGATTATCTATGAACTAGTTGGATCTGTCTTGTAAAATGGAAGGGAAGCTAAATATAGTCGTCTCTGAAACATAGTACATGAGGGCACAAACATCGGAGGGTAGTGATTTGGAGAACTCTTTACATGTGACTTAAGACTCCTGTCTGGTGGGGGAAGTCTGATTTAAGTACGTGCACTGCTTTGAATTGTGATCTCACCTGTAGCCTGCCTCTCTGTGTTCTTGAGATTAAATTCTGCGTCACTGGGGCACACAGCTAGTACTGAGGGGTCATTGAACAAGCAGAATGAGAAAGTGGCCTGACTGTGTGCCACTCCTGATATAGTGAAGGTGAGCCTTGCAAGTTTCTCTTGGGATGCTCAAGTGTGCACAAAGAAAATGACAGTGAGAGAAGAGAGGTGGACTTTTACTGTGGTGCTAGATGGCAAAAGGAAGAAACTAAAGCTGAAAAGTGAAAACATCAAACTTGGGCTCTAAATGGAAAAGGAGAGAAGGAAGATGAAAGAAGCCTCAAGGCTCTAAAAGTCTAAATGTTGAATTAAAGTTTAGTACTGGGAGAGAGCAGAGACATGCAAATAGGGATTTTCTCTATGTTCCCTATGCTGTCTACACTAGACAGAAGTGAGAACTTCCAAAGAATTTTAAACATAGGCTTCAGTGATTGATTAGTTGAAAGAATAGATGGTAAATGAAATTGCTTCATCCTTCAAATTGCAAATATACCAAGCCAATAGCCTGGTACATCCTCCAGGTGATACTGTGCCATCCTTATGTGTTATACATTTGGTTTAGTTCCTGTAAAAATTTCAGAAAGTTTGGAAAGCCTTTGCAAATGGCTTGATGATATGACTTTATTTTGTGTAATTAAGACACTGCTATGGGCAATGGACATATTTTAATGTTGAGAGCTGTTAAAGTGGTGCAGTAAAAAAGCAATTTTTCTTTTCTTCCCCTGATCACCACTCTTTTCTTTTAGGCCACTGGTATCTAACAGGCAATTTTGGAATGATCATGTTCAGGTGTCTTTAAGAAACTTGCATTTTATGAGCTCATATAGTTTATTAATTTCTTTTTTTACAGCCTCTTATTCTAGCACTGAGCATGCTTTTTTTTATTCAGAGTTTGACTGAAAAGGCTTCTAAACCGTTGTGTTTTAATACAGCTAACAAAATTCAGTCTGAGTTATGGAGTCAGGGCGGACTGTTCCTGTGATGCTTAGTTGGGCATGGTAAGTGGTCACATGCCAAAATACTGTGCAGTGCATACTGTGCAGCAGTTACACGTAACCTTTTGAATTTTTAGCAGTGCTAAGTAATTCAACGAAGTGTTTAGGGTAAATAATGCAGGATACAGAATTTCTGTGGGAAGATGAAATCATGGGATGGTTTTTATGCTCAGTGAAATCTTTTTCTTACTCAAAGGCCCAGTGCTTGCTAAATTACTGAAACTGAAAAACCATGCAGGATATGTTTAGGGTGTTCTCCATGTATCCCTCAAGGATTGTAAAATAAAGAGAAAAGGTACTTCAGTGACCAGTGTGTAATCCAAACATAATGAGAGAGTTTCAGGAAAACATTTGGTTGCAATTTTGTAACACAGTGATTCATGGTAGAAAATGATATAGTGATTCACACATGTAGATATCTTTTTCTGGCTTGAAAGAATATTTATGTCCATACTATGAAGGATTACAGGGTTTCCTGAGTTTGGCTGTTAAAGTGAAAATTGCCTCTCTAGAAATATTATCCTATATGAATATTGTGCAAAGGAAAAATTCTAACTCCCCATCCCTAGAAAAAAATAGAAATTGGTCTGCATAAATCTAATTCTTAGGGAAATATTAGTTCTGATTATAGCTGAATATGGAGTAATATCAAAATCTTAAATATGGGAGTTTGAAGAATTTACCCTCTAAAGGCATTCTTTTTCCCCCTTTACTCAGAAGATAAGAAATCACATTGTGGATTTCTGAATGGAAAAAGTGGGAGCAGACTCCTGTGGGGTGCCCATGCTTTCATTATATTTTTCTCTTCTCCCAGATTCAAAACTCTCTGGCAGAGTGGTGTTTTACTGTCAAACATAAAGTGACCTTGGTCTGTCTTGGATTGTAATCCGAAAATAACTGTGATTTTCTCCTGTACTGGACAATGCACCTAGTCTAAAAGTCAAGTGATGCTTCTGTAATTGTATTGCCGAATTTCAGTTCAAAGTAGATGCAGTTTTAGAGCATGTCCCTCCTCTTGATGGCGCTGCACTGACTGTCCCGTCCTTCCCCTCCCAGGTTTGTAGGCTTTTCTGTTCTCATATGTCTGCTCAGAAGCCCCTTAATAGGGATTAAAATGACATTTAAACTTGCCGTCTTTTTGGAGAGAGGTGAACTGAGAACACGCTGGTGGGTAAATCCCTTAGGGTGCTGTGCTTGTGAGGCCATGTGTTCAAATGGTGGTTTTTATTAACTCATAACTAATCAAATGAGTTGCTGTGTTTCTGTGTTGGCTAAAAAGTGCTCCTCTTGCACAATCTTCTTATGTCAGTGTTCTCTGGTGGGACATCAATAAGTCCTGAGCTCCTGACAAATGGTGCCTAGTCTGAACTAAAAGGAACTAGTTAGAAAAGATCTAAGTATTCAACAATTTCCTGTTGCTTTAAGTAGAAGTTGATGAATATTTCTCAGAGGATGTAAGAGAGGAAGAGGAATCCCCTCACAGGATACTTGCTGCTTAAGATAGGAAGCCAATTTGTTGTCTTCAACTCTAGACATTTCAACATTTTGTCTAATTAAATATGTTTTCACTTGATGTGCAGGATGGTTGTGCTTTTTTCTTCTCTGTATCAAAAGAAATATTTTTAAAAAATAGTTCTGAGCATGGTGGTTCATTTCTTCTCTACCTGTTCAAGCGTGATTTCGTGCCTGGACACTACCTGGTGGTCTTTGTCACTTTGCAGCAGCTGTTTGCTGGGAATGCTGGCAACTGCTTTCGCTGCCTCTGGTACCTGGCTGGACCAGCCCTGCATTTTGGTTTCCTCCATGGTAGGCAGCTTTCTCAGCACTGCGTGTTCCTAATGCTTCAGTTTAACATGACCACTCCCACGTCTCTGTGGGAAATAGTTACTAGCTTTTCCCTGCAAATGATTAACCTGTACAGAGCAAAGCCTGCTTGGTTTGTCTCTGCTGCTTATTCTTTTTACTACTCTTTTCCTGTAATTTTTTTTTAATGAATACCTTGGAAAAAGCATCTTTGTGCTCACATTGTTGTGTAGTACCAAGTGACATACCTTGTTCTGTGGTGTGGTATGTAGTGTTAACCAAGTGAACTGCTGAGGAACTGTAGCAGCAGCAGAAGGTACTCATGGTGCTGCTTCTCAAAAGATGGACTGATGCTCCAAATGTGTCTGTTTGGTGAGGTGTGAACACTAAATTTATGCATATGCTTGGGTCTCAGTTTTTCTTAGGTTTTAGTTGTGCACTTCTTTGCCTGAGGAACTCTTCCAAAGAACAGGAGTAACTCACAACTTTCTGGCTATGTAGTAAAGGTCTGCGTGTTGTGTTAGGATAGTAAAGATATTGTTAGACCTGTGGAACAGTCCTTTTGCCACTAACATCCTTTTTTGTGCGTTCTTCACAAACTTTTGCAGTCTTAGCTGAGATGTTCCTCAGCCAGCAGAGCTGAAGTGCCATCTTCTCTTATCCAGTGAACTTAAGTTTAAAAAAGGAAAATAAAACCCACCACAATAGTACCAGGAGTACCTTGGTCATTGACATTTCAGAACTCAGCTTTGCAATGAATGCTTATGTATTTCTGATGCGAGGGCAGGCAACTGCCACAGCAAGATATCTGTTCATCAGTGTTTTTTGGATAAATGGTGAGTGGCATCAAATTTGGAATTACACTGAGTGCTTACAGTGCTGACTGCAGTTAACATAATTGTGCTGGTGACTGGGATAATAGCCTTGTTTAAACACGAGGAAGCTGAAAGAACCAAAGGCATCATGAGAAGATTCAAAAATGTAGTAGAATAGTTGTTGCTTGCTGTTCTAGAACACTGCTTATGCACTGTTGGTGTTAAGTGGTTGCTCTTTGCTGTGTGACTTGGAATATCTCCAGCTTGTTCTTGTCTGTCTCATGGGTTAATGGGGAAACCATTCTTGGCTGCAGTTACACATGTGAACAGAAGTACCTTTAAAGAGCTCTTGCTTACTCTTCAGCTTCTTTAGATTCTTGTGCCTGTAGCCCTTCTGAAAATCTCTATAATTTCAGAGAAGGCAAGTCCCATAATACCGTCATCCTCGAGCCGATTTCTGTGGGCTCCTTAGAGGAAACCTTCCAGCAGAACTTCAGGTAGACAGTAATAAAAAAGCAGCACGACAGGAGAATTCTACAGAGTGATTTGAAAAAAGTGAGTTTATCTTCCAGCTACATTGGAAGCCTTTTCTCTTTTTATTTTATATCCTGTTCTTGGGGAGTGCTGGTTAATAATTCACATGTATTACAGTTACCAATTAAAGAAAAATTGAATTTGAAACAGCAGTAGGTTCAATTAAATATATTTGGAATCAGTTATTTCTTTTATTGCTCAGGAAGGGAGTTTAATTATTTAAAAAGTCCTTTCTTTATACATTTTTATGTTACATGAGCAAAAATTACCAATGGCTAATTATCATTCCTGAGGAATATAACATTTACAGGCTCTGAAACTTGGGACTTAAAACCAGAAAGAAAGCAAGCTGATCCAAGATGAAATTAATGTTACTTAGTTGGCTTGAGTGCATGCATGAAGCTGATGACAATCTTTACAAAACACAGTCAAACCTTGTCAGAAATCAAGCACTTAGCTTCAGTGTGTGGTGTAGAATAGCATAGTAGATTGTTTGTACAACAAAATGAAGTAATTAAATATAAATGGAGAAAGTTGAAATTCTCGCTCTGTCACAAAGAATGGAGAAGGAATCTGTTCCCTTCTAGAGTGCCTTGATTTCCCACCCCATGCCACACCTCATAGAAGAAAACATGCAATAACACCAGAAGGTCCTTCATTGCATGGTAGATATTACCAGAGTGGATTTGATTTACTTTTTGCTGCTTATTTGTGTTCCATAATTGGCTGCCTTAGTATGCCATATTAGTCATGTTATGGCTATTTGCCACACTCTGCAGTGAAAAAAAATACTTGTTTCTAAATGTCAACTTGCAGAATTTCCTGTTATGGTGAGAAGATACATCTCATTACCAGGCATTGCTCTTTCTGATAGAATTCTCATAAGACAATTTCTTCACTTTTTCAGGAAAGCTATACTAGTCATGGAGTCAACAGTATTAAAAATATTTTATCTGTTTTTAAGGAAGATGATCTTCTCACCTATGGCATTATAATACAACAAACTGAAGATGGCTGTGTTAAAAACAGCACAAGGGAGAGATCTGAGTTGAACTCTATTGATTTTTAGTGGGCTGTAACAAGGTTGAGGTGGTTATTGTTAGCTTTTTCTCTTAAGTCTGACTTTCCTATAAGTAGGGACCTTTGACTTCTTTCATGAACACAACTCGATGCCAGCCTCATTGCAGAGTGCCTTTCATAGCAAGTGTGATACTCTGAAGTCTTACTGGCTGTACAGCAGTGCATAGAACACAGGTGTCCAGCAACAGCAGTTTGCTTGTTAGTCATGACTTCCTTTGTATTTTAAATAATCTTGGATGCTTCTAGTTGAATGTTTGTTGATTGATTCCACAGAGTGGTGCAGGTAGCTTGATGACTTGAATAAATCTGTGTGCCCCTTGGCTACAGTTGGATTTACTGTGGTTTGCAATTAGCCTTCTGAATGCCAGTACTGTATATACAGATACCTAAATGTCTTGTTAAGTTTCAGCTGATTGTGAGATTTGCTCTCAGTATTTAGTCATGTATGATAAACTTGTTTTTGAGGACCTACAGTTTATGGACATAAAATCTAACCAGGGAATATGTCCTTTTTTTATTAACTGTGGTCTTGATTAATTTGCATGGACTGCTTTTATATAGTAAAATTTGAGAAACGTTTTAGTCCTAATCCTCCTGGTAAAAAATAATAATTTCAGGAAACTGAGAAAATTCACACATATAATGTTAAATATTTGAGTTTTGTTACACTGGTGGAAAGGAATACCAGACTATTAAAGTAATGTTTACACTTACATAGCTGACACTTTTTTCATTAATTTAAAAAAAAAATAATTCGCCTCCGTGTTGCAGAGTTGATGGAAAGTTGCAAGGGGATCAAACTATGAAATCAGAGCTTTTGGTAAAAAAATGCAACACTTTGCCCTGGAATACTGAGAGAAGACTTGTGCTTGAACTAATTTTAACTTTTCAAATGTTATGATAGGGAAATTTCATTTTCAATATTGTAGTATCTGCATTTTCATACCATTCCTCATGTTGGCTGTCAAGTTGTGTACATGATTAAAAACAGATGTCAGTTAAATCACAGACTGTTGATTTGATATCACTCAACATAATTTTATGTTGATTTTTTTTTTTTTATTGTGATGGGAGCTCATGATACTGAGGAAGCTGTGTCTGATAAACTCACATAATTTGTGTGACATTTTAATACTAAGTTCAAGGAAAATAATGGATTGTGGTACCCAGAAATGCAGGCAGACTAGTTGTCTTTCTGGTATATTAATGAAATTGCTTAGATGTTTTATAGTGTTCATAAGCTGAATTTTCAGTGGATTTTTTTTAATATGATACATTCTGGGTGTATTAAGAAATAAATTTGCCTTTAAAGGTGCAGCTGGTTTCAGATTTTCTCTCTTACAGTAGGTACTTTTTTGCCTTGGCTGCAAACATGTCATGCTTTCTACTTGTGTTGTTAGACCTTCCTTTCCATCTTGGGTGACCTTGGTAAGTAATGTTCTAGTTTTAATGGAGAAAGTTGTTATATGTCTTCAAGTAACTAAAATTAGCCGTAGTTAAATGTGATTGCTGTCTTTTTGGAAAACTTTTAAATATTACATGAAAGAGGAAAAACAAAATTACTGAACGTAGCCTATATTATCTTTGTACCAGCTTTTCTTATTTTTAGTGCATTAATGAGTAAAAGTGGTCTTGCAAAGTCCTTTGTGAGTCCTAATGGTTTAGTCATTGTAGACACAGTGTGTGACTTGAAAAAATACATTTTTCTCATTGCTTGTATTCTGCAACTCTGTTCCATAAAATAAACAGATTACTAAAGAATAAGGCAGTGGGTCACTAACTAACATCAAATAACATTCCTGATTAGCCTGAAACAGCTTGTTTACAAATAGTTGATGTTTGAGTAAACAGTATGTAAGCAGAGTTTAAAAAGCCTTTAGTTGAAAGGTCATGGTAGCTTTTAGTGCTTTCTTTGATCGAATCAGGGACTTTTTTCCTACTGACATGCTGACCTTTGCTTTATATGTTCCTTTATTTTCCCTTGTCCTGCTGTGCCCCTTTACAGAAGGAAAACCAAACCAAAAAAACATCCCAAAACCCCAACCAAAACAAAAAGCCAAACAAAAGAAAACCCCAGAAAACCAAAACTGAAGTTATTGCTGGTATCACTTGGTTTACAAGAGTCTGCCAAGAGAAGTAAGTATTTTAAAATGTTACCGTAGTACCGTAGTTGTTTTAAAAGCCAGCTTGGTAAGAAGGTAGTCATCATCAGTTAGGAAGAAGATATGCTTTCAGTTTCTGCCATGAGACAAAATTTGAAATTTTTAATTTTTTTTTTTTTTGATTTTTCATAAGTGTGTGTTTGGAAGAACTGTTTCCAAGTTCTAAAACTGTAACTGTATAACAGTGAGAAATGGGTGAACCTGCCTGGTAAGGTGCTTCTCCGTGGTCTCCTGTCTCAGCTGAGCTTCAGCACAAAACATTCACAATGCTGTGGTTTCCTGGTGACCTGCATGTTTTCCGTGATTTATTTGAACTCTGCTGACGTCTCTGTCCCAAGCCTTGTTTCACAAGGAAGCAGGACCTGTGATGGCTCTGCAGACAGAGAAGGGTCCCTCAGTACTCCCACGAGCCCTGGCGGGACTGGTGGAGTGCTTCACTTGGAGTGCACTGCTCTGTGTACCGGAGAAATTGCTCTGGGAGAAGTGGTTCACAGAAGCTTCAAAAGTTTCTCTGCTCAAGGGGTCATTTAGGTTTGCAGTCACTGTGTAGTCTGATAAAGGGGACAGGCAGTTTTAGTTGAGAGTCAATCTTGAGTAGGTTTATTGAAAACTACTTTTGCTGAGCTGTGGTTGAGTGATAGTTGGAGCAGAAAGCTGTGCTGGATGACTTAAGCAATACCTTCTGACCTGATTTTTCTATTTTCCTGCTGCTATCACTGCCCTGCTGTCCTCATCCCACATCAGTTGTGCAGGAATCGCAGGTTATCTTATGAAGAAAGAGGGCAGAGCTGGGGCAAAGAAATAACCCATGGAGAAATATTTTGGTCATCTTCGCCCCCTCACCTTCCACTTCTAAAGTGGGTCAGGAAAAGGTGATATTTTCTCTTAAAATTCATAGTAACTAGGTTAGGGCAGTCCATGCAATACACAGGAAGGCCTGATATTCTGATCTGGAGTACCTGATCACCATTCAGAAAATTGAAATAAATTCCTTTAAGTAATACAGCCATCATATGTAATGAGTTACAGTAATATGAATATTAATGTGCAACAGTAAACTAGTTAATTTTAAAACCTAGTGGTAAATGTTATTCTGTTGAGACTCTGTGAACAAAATGGACTTTGTCCAAAACATATTTATAATTGTGGAGTATACAGACTTCAGAAAACTAAAACATCGTAAGTGCATAAGGAAGACCTAATTATACATTCTCTGTGGCTGTCACTTAAAAAATTGAATGTAATTGCACTCCCATTTGCTCGTTAATGATGCAATTATTTGAAAATCAACCAAGAGGTTGCATGAGTGATCAGATATAGGGAAAGCAGTGTACTTGGTGCAAAACTGAGACATGGGTATCTAAGGTGTGTCGTATCACTCCTGGGTTTTGGTGAGTCCACGTAGGCTTGCTGTGTATTGAGAGTTGTCTGTAAAGCAGGGTTGTGTTTCTGGGATTAAATTACACAAATTTAACACAATTCATTGGCATGTCTGTTTTGGTACCACCTGCGTATTTTTACTCCTGCTGCTTTTTACTGGTTCAGCTGGATTCCCCATGCTGCTTCTAGAAGAGGTAACCACCAGGTAAATATTCCTGCTTCTGTCACAACTTTTGACATTTCCTTCTTCTGGTGTCCCTTTTGGCTTCAGCTGTTTTCCTGGGAATTTAAGGATTTGCCAGGGTTCAATCACTGCTCCTTTGCAGTGTTACACCTCTAATTAAGCTCCGTGATGACCTTCTTGATCAAGAAGGTTTCTTCTTCCATGAGCTGGTGCTTTGGTTTCAAGCTGCCCCTTTGTGAGTCAACAAGGTTTGTCTCTGCAAAGTTGTTTTCGTTTCCCTGTTTCCTTCTTAGGAGGCTCCCTTACTTCAGATCCAACTTCTTCCTGGAGAAAGTAAAATTTATGGATAGTAAGTTTTTATGAGGGGAAAGAAGTTAGGTTTTGGTAGTAAAGAAACAGCCGGTTTATAGTGAAGTCTGTTCCTTTCCTTAGCATGTGTGTGGATGATACGACTGCAGTTTTGAATCATATTTGGTAGACATGCATGTATTGGTTATGTGGGCAGAATAAAAATTGAGTATAAATAGGCAAAGACAATTTCATAATAATTTGTTGTGGAGCTGTTTCTTGGTAGATATTCTTAGTGGTCTCATGTTCCCCTAGCTAACCTTTTTGTCACCAGTCCTGTCAGTGTAGCCATTTTATCTTGCAATGTATGAATTGTTTTTGTAAGCAAATGAGAAAAGAGCACAGTTATAGTACTATGATATTTGTGTTTTCCTTTTTTTTTTTCCCTAATTTCCGTGGTTACCATTCCGAGCACATATGTTCTGTTTCCACCCCCTCAGTTTGTGCACACAGGATGAGAGTCTGACAGCAGAACTATAGGGCTACTTATTTAAAAAACAACATGGCAAGTAATTTTTTCTTCTTCTCTTACTATTCTTATTTCCAGTGCTTCCCCCCCCAAAAAAAAAGAAAGAAACAAAAACATTGTTGTCCACATTTGTGATTATCCAGTGAAGTTTTTGTATTTCTCTTAATTGAGAAACCTTTTTAGCCAAGTATATTGGTTAATATTCAGTCTATAGCTTTCTCTGCCATCATGCCTTCTGGATACTATGATCCAATTGTAAGTAGAAATAATAGATCCTACACAGAATGCCCCCAAAATGGTAAACAACAACAACAAAAGGCAGCTTTATAATATTTTGGTTCAGAGTCACAGTTTAGATATTTCAAAATAAATATTCAAAAACTATACATGATATAAATTTGTATTTCCCATTCAGGAAACAGTTCATGGCATATAATCTGCAAAATATGTCTAATTCTAGGTTAATTGTCTGAAAAAAGGNCCTGGAGAAAGTAAAATTTATGGATAGTAAGTTTTTATGAGGGGAAAGAAGTTAGGTTTTGGTAGTAAAGAAACAGCCGGTTTATAGTGAAGTCTGTTCCTTTCCTTAGCATGTGTGTGGATGATACGACTGCAGTTTTGAATCATATTTGGTAGACATGCATGTATTGGTTATGTGGGCAGAATAAAAATTGAGTATAAATAGGCAAAGACAATTTCATAATAATTTGTTGTGGAGCTGTTTCTTGGTAGATATTCTTAGTGGTCTCATGTTCCCCTAGCTAACCTTTTTGTCACCAGTCCTGTCAGTGTAGCCATTTTATCTTGCAATGTATGAATTGTTTTTGTAAGCAAATGAGAAAAGAGCACAGTTATAGTACTATGATATTTGTGTTTTCCTTTTTTTTTTTCCCTAATTTCCGTGGTTACCATTCCGAGCACATATGTTCTGTTTCCACCCCCTCAGTTTGTGCACACAGGATGAGAGTCTGACAGCAGAACTATAGGGCTACTTATTTAAAAAACAACATGGCAAGTAATTTTTTCTTCTTCTCTTACTATTCTTATTTCCAGTGCTTCCCCCCCCAAAAAAAAAGAAAGAAACAAAAACATTGTTGTCCACATTTGTGATTATCCAGTGAAGTTTTTGTATTTCTCTTAATTGAGAAACCTTTTTAGCCAAGTATATTGGTTAATATTCAGTCTATAGCTTTCTCTGCCATCATGCCTTCTGGATACTATGATCCAATTGTAAGTAGAAATAATAGATCCTACACAGAATGCCCCCAAAATGGTAAACAACAACAACAAAAGGCAGCTTTATAATATTTTGGTTCAGAGTCACAGTTTAGATATTTCAAAATAAATATTCAAAAACTATACATGATATAAATTTGTATTTCCCATTCAGGAAACAGTTCATGGCATATAATCTGCAAAATATGTCTAATTCTAGGTTAATTGTCTGAAAAAAGGTGCACATTTGTTAGCTTTAGGCACTTCCACTGTATTTATCCTTAGCTATCATTTTAAAGACAGTAAATAATGCCAATATCAAGAATCACCAATTTTAATCAGAGTAAACACTTCAATCTCCCTTTCCTGTAGTCATTAGTAAATCTTAACTTGTTTGAGAAAGGGTAGGTGGCCTTTATTATTTTGGTCAGTTCTCAGGGTCATACTTGTCAGCTGAATAAACATGAAAAGAAAACTAAATTTATCTCCTAGTGACTTTTCTTGGAATTTGAGCGGGGATGTCGCACTACTCATTCCAGAGCAAAATAGGTCAACTCTCTTAAGCCTCCATTTCTTTCCCACAACTCCAATATTACTAAGAAATCACATACCTGAAAATTAAATTAGGTACTGGATTTCCTATTAGTTGTGCAACAAGCTTAAGTCTGCAAAAATAAAATAAGCACTACCTTCTGAATTTGTCTTGTAATCGAGTACTACCGTTCCAGTTAATGAAAAGTTAAAACACTTCAAAGTGGTAAATTCTTGTGACTTTTAAAATCTGATCTCACTTGCAGAAGTAAGTAAACCAAGAGATCAAAGAGAACTGTCATACATTGATCTTTCTTTCTGAGGCTCTGCTTTTTTAAATCCATAATGTTATAGAATGGCAATGCAAAGCAAAATGTATCCACTAGATGCACATTAGCTTCAATTGTGCTAGTAACAGTGATTTGAAACCTGCTCTCTCTCTCTGATTTATTCTGTTATGTGATCTGCAAAGGTGTGATTTTGAAATTTTTTATTCTTCTTAACCCATTGTTGCTCAGTATGTGTTGGTTATGGACTTGAGGTGTATACATATGTAATTGAAATCTTCCCTGGCCTTCCCCTACTTCCTCCCCGTTCCTTGTTATCAGTAGAATGGCTGTTTTTACCCAGAGCATATATACACACACACACACACACACATATATATATAGATAGATATACACACATATATATATATGTATATAAAGGAGTAGGTAGGGGTTGGTTAACTACATTAATCTGCAAGTGTGACCATATTTTCAAATAATGATTAACTTTACCGTTTTCATGATTAAAATTCAGATGATGGAATAGTAAAGATGTGATAATGGTACTTGAACATTGTTCACAAATCTAGGCTATTTTTAAGGGAGTTTATGATGTAAATGATATTTTTTTTCAGTGTGTATGCAAATTAGCTGCTTCCAGGGGCTGTGTTTCTTCTTTGACTTTGATCTGAAACAAGGAAATATTGATGGAAGTAGAAAAAAATATTTTATGAAACTTCTGTACTTACTTCTGCTTTATGCTGTGCATCAACAAGGTGTAGCACAGATTCTTTTTGAAGATTTATAAAGAATAGTTTTCATGCTCATCTCCCTTCCATCTTTCTGTGTAAGACTTCAGGCTATCATTTCTTGAGCAAAAGGTCATCTTGGTAATTCTGGGAGCATCATGGGATTTTTTTGTTTTGTTTGCTTGAGGCTTCAATATCAACTGGATTTTTAGTTTAAGAATATATATTTGTATGTGTTTGGATCTGTACCGGAATCTTTTCAGCTTGGGCTTTTCGGGTTTTGTGTATTAGCTCCTGAATTTTGAAGGACTAAACTCCAATTTGAATGATGGTCAAGGAATACCAGCTCTTTGTGTTGAGAGAAGGATTTTGAAGGGTGGAAGAAAATTCTGTGTGTGCAAGTTAGTGATTTTTTCACTTTTCACTTTCTTTGTGTAAGAATTCCAGTCTCTTTTCTTGTAAGAAACATTTTTTTGTCGTCTTTGCTCTAATATCTGTGCAGGTGCTTCCCCTGCCCAGTGCAGCTACACATTTCAGTATGTGGGCTGTTAACACAAAAGCCAATGTAAGGAAGAGTCACCATTATAAATCACAAACCACTTTCGTAACCCCAACAGTCTGGCCCCAAGCTCAAACTATTTCAGTGCTCCTGTTGTCCAAGAATGTTGACATAAGGTCTTGGCATACAGCTCCTAGGTATTTGTTTGTCTAATTTTTTTACTAAATCCGACTGAAGCCAATGGAAGTGTCTGTGAACTTTCGCTATGCTGAACTTTCCCTATCTGTCCTGATACAGATCAGGGTAGTAAATAATAAATGGGTAGTGTTGTTTTGAGCTACTGATGCTTTAGTGTCTTGTTCTGATAGCACCATGTTAGATTATTCGCAGTATGGACTTTTATATACAAATTTTGGGACCTTGTATGATGTGGGCTTTTCTCTCTAAGACTTTTGAGCAAGAGTTAATACGAGCGGGTGACTTTCATATTCACCTAGAAAGCAAGCATCTTAGGCCTGACTCATGAACGAGCTTGCAGTTGTTAGCAGAAGAGAGCTTTCAGCTTCTCAGTTTTTCAGACAAGCTACTATTAGAGGTAGGATAGGAACTATTAGGGAATTAATTTTTCATCGTTCGAAAGAGGGAGCCATGGAAACCTTCCCTGAAAAGTGTTGACTCTGGTGCAAAAGCCACTGCTTCAAGACTTTAAACAGGTGATCAAATAATTTCAAGAAAAGGTTGGATCTTAATATTCATAGTTGATCTGTAAAATTTTTTATGTTTGCACTTTGCAACTACAAGATAGTATACTGATTTTCAATTTTCCATTTTTGTGCCATGACTTAGCAACTGTAACTTGTTCTGTGCTTTATGCTAACTAAACCTTATTTCTGGTGTTCCTTAAGCACTAGACTTAATCAATATAATTTTTCTTTTCTTGACTGTAATGTGAAATTGTAAAAACTCCTCCAGTCTACTGTACTTTTTGGTTAGTCAAGTCCCTAACAGTAAAGCTTGGTCTGTCTAGAAAGTTGTACTTTGTCTGCCTGACAGCAAATCTAAAATTGATGGTTGAGCTATTTCTTAATGAGTGAAGCCCTGAATGAAACTGGTGTGAAGCTGGGAGGGAGACTGACCATGGCATTTGCTGTCTAAATGCCAAGGTGTCTTCATCTAACGTGGAAGTGCAAAAGGCAGCAGTTCCTCTTCTGTAGAGAAACTTCAGGGGAACCCTCACAAAGTGGGTAAGAATAAAGTTTAAGAATCAATTTTTAGCCCAGTGCCTTGCAAGCTTCTTTTGAGTTGGATTTAGCACTTCAGTAACGAAAGTAAGAAGGGAATAAGCAATGGGAAAGGAGCCTTCCTGAATTTTAAGGATCTTTTCATGTACCAAACTCCCTCATTACTTTTGATAATATCCTTAAATATTATCTTTCACTTACTGTGATATCTGACTTTGCGTGACAGCATCTTCTGAAGACTCTTGGTGAGATGCTCAAGTAGGACTTCATAGAAATATGGTTGTCTCCCTTCTGTTTGCACTACTCACCTTTTGCTTGGGAGGGATATGGGCAGGTCCCACAAAGATCTAGTAGAGGAGACTCTAGCGTACTCCAGAGCGTGGGAATGAGTATGTGCCTCCTTGAGCTGGATTTTTGATGCAATTTTACAGTATGGATGTCACCTGAAGTTAAATATTGGTTTGAAATGAGAGGAGGAAGTGAGTAGATAGGTTGAGCATTTTATTTGTTGTTTCTTTCGGTCCTTCAAGTCTGTACATCTTGGGGGATGCAGCTGTCCAGTTACTGTCTGGGCTTGGTTTCCCCTCTTTGCTCTCAATTAGAAAGGAGAGAGGGGAGGGGTCTACCTTTCTTCAGTAACCTCAGTTGTGGTAGACTGTTCAGTGAGATGGTATATATTTATATGTGGTATAAATATATAGGCTGAGCAACTGGTAAGGTGTCACTCATGTCCAATCTCCTGTTTGTCATGTCTTTTTCATCCTGCCTGGAGAAGATGGAATTCTTTCCTTCTTTGGTGTCAGATGGCTTTGCAAGACAGAAGCAACTGGAAGAACATGTGGCTGTTTAAGCAGTTGTCTTTTAGATTAATCAGGCAGAGGAGAGCTCTTTCCAGTCGAGGCAGTCTCAGGACCGTCAAGCTCTTGGTTTAGGAAAAGTTTCAGTGCTGAATTTAATGCAGACACTCTGCTGGTCAGGCACTTTGAGATTTTTCTGTCAACATCATCACATTCCCTCTCAACATTTCTGTGATTAGGCCCTTGTCTCCCTTAGAGGACTGTTCTCTCAATAATGATATTAACTCCACATACTGCCATTGGCTGGCAGGGACATGTGTTGAACATGTCAGGATATCTTTCAGCAGTCTATTCCTGAATATTTCTAGATCTTTAACTAAATGAGGAGAATGGAACAGAAATCTGAGATCAGACTTCTATTTTATGCTTCATTATAGGAATAAGTGGTTTACCAGCAGTGCATAAGGAGCTGCATACACCGAGGTCATTGTTCTGGAGATAAAACACCCCACAGTGCTAGTTGTCTTATGAGAACAGTAAAGGGAAGCACATCTGCAATACAAACTAGAGGATAATGAAGACTCAAATGGTAATATAGAAGTATAAAAAAAGTATTAAGTATTAGGGGGTTTGCATTGCTTTATTCCTAATCCTTCTTTGCCTAACAGTGGCATCAAGCTGCTTCATTTTTTGTACTTAGACCACTTCCAGTAAATTAGTTTGGTTTCTGTGGTCAGAGAAAATAGCATCCACCATGAAAGCATAGCGGGTACTTGTGAAGGCATGTGCCAAAGAGCTTGGATGCAGTAGAGGATCCTGACAGAAGGTAAGCTGCCTGAGAAGGGAGATAAATGAACTTGAATCAGGCAAGCAGATAAGGATGG
This sequence comes from Sclerurus mexicanus, assembly GCA_013396755.1. Lineage (NCBI taxonomy): Eukaryota > Metazoa > Chordata > Aves > Passeriformes > Furnariidae > Sclerurus > Sclerurus mexicanus. The sequence continues at coordinate 537,986 of VWZF01000296.1, read as the reverse complement.
AATTGCCTTTTCCCTCTTCTCATTGATTCCTTTTCACTTCCTTCAGGCACCTGTGCAGTTTCTCCCCTCCCTGCCACTTTGAGGAGGATGTAAGTATGGAAACTGAACCAGGAGCCTGAGCTAAGCTGTTAGAAGCTTCTAAAGGTTCCTATTTTTATGAAATGCTGTTACAGTGAAAATGTTATGTTAGTTTTGGCTTGCTTTGTGAGTCAGGATTTCTAACAGTGCTGTATTTCTTAATGAGGCTATAATGCGTGTTTGCAATTACAGCATGGTAGTAGCCTGGAAGAGATTTGTGTTCTTTCACATTCTTCAGCAGTCATTCATAGAGGGTCCATTGTTTCCTGTTATTCTTGTGTGACCTCTTGGTATGCTGGCAATGTAAGATGTGAAGCTGTAGGAAAGGCAGTTCAGTTGACAGCCTCTGTATTGGGCATGAAGAAATGTGGTGCAGCACTCAGAGTCTGGCTGCATGCATGTAAGTCTGCACCTTTATTACTGCAAAAATACATGTAGCAGTGGTATTACTGGGAAGAGAATGGCTTTGGGAATCTAGATTGCCACCCTAAATACAGAGGACAATTTAGAGTGGTTACATTTCTTATTAAAGACACACTAATTGCAGTAGTTTCTACGTGATTTTGTAAAATGAGAGCATGTAAATAAACTGCATTTTCTTTGTTGGAAGGTTGCTCATTTTATTGTCTTTGGACTGCATAGTGTGTACTTGTTAGAGGAAAGAATTCTGGATGCTGTATGCTCTGGATGGGCAGGAATTCTAAACACCTTGGAGGTGGTAGTCCTACAGAATAGATCCCTAACTGAGATCTGGATACTTTGGTTTATGACACAGTTTGGATTCATAAAAGGGGCATTGAAGTGTTTGATACTGTCCTTCCTAGGGACGAACATGCTGCAGAAATGTTGTGTGGAGTTACTCCCATCTGAGTAGTTTTGGTAGATTATGCTGCTCATGGATTAGCTAGTCTTTGGGAAAACCAGATATTAAATCTGCAGTATGCCAAGTCTTTATTGAAATTGCAGTATTATTTTTTCCTTTATTCTATTGAAATTGAATTTCTATTCTATTTTATTCTATTGAAATACTCAAACATTATTATTATTTTTTTAGCATGCAAAATATGGTCTGCCTTTCCCAACTGGGCCTTGTCTGGGAAACCACTAATTAGTATGTGCAAGTAAGGTAGCATTCAAGTCTTAGCAAAAGGAAGCTTAGTGAAGTACAAATCACTGTGGCATAGCTTTGAGATTCAAAGTTGTTTGCCCTCCTGTCCATTTGCTACTGAGTGAGGCTGACTGTTACCAATCATTTTTTGAAGTTGCTGTGCAAATAAAGATGAGGTCACTAGGAAACCAATTTGTGTATCCCAGTTACTCTGCTTTACCTATATTTTATTCTAAATTCCAAGGAGGAAATTCATCAGTCCTGGTTTGACCCCAGCTGGCCGCTAAATACCATGCAGCTGCTTGCTTGCTCCCTACCTTCCCAGTGGGATGAGGTCAAGAATCACAAGAGTAAAACCCATGGGCTGAGATAAGAACAGTGTAGTAATTAAAATAAAATATAGTAATAATAATCATCATCTTGGCTTAAGATGATTCAATGTTTTTCTTTTTTGTGAGTTTCATTAAATAATGTTTAAATTCAGTAAAGGTGTCCAGTTAATACAGTAGTTGAACATTGCTAAAAAACTGGGTTATCTCCCATGATGGTACATAGTCACACAAGTTATAAATTTCAAAGCTTTTATCATGGCATGTTCTTCCTTGTGGAATCTCGTTAGTATGGCTTAGCAAGATTGTTTTATTTGCATTTTAGTCTATGGTTTAGTGGATTAGTCTGCTATCTATCAGAATCAAAGAAACCAACTAAAATGAAGCAAAACTGTACTGCAGGTGATAAAGATATATCTAAAGGAGATCTTATTTGTACTTACAGGAGAAACTAATGAAGTGTTGTGATTTCTTGTTGGTCTTCCAAACTGCTTCTCCCTATGCCTGAGAGAGCCTGAAACATTAGATTGTGGTTTAAGAAAGAAGTTGGGCCCTTCTTGTATGCATGACATGTTTGGTACCAACATGTCAACTGTTTGAATGGAAAATAGTTGGATCTGTTGGATCCACGAGACTGTGGATCTTGTTGTTTTATTAGACTTTTCATTCCTTATGCTGGTTTTTAGTACTTTTAAATCAAATGAGCGTTTTCAAATCTGTGCTGTTACATCTTTTAAAGACTTTAGATTTCTATGAACTGATAGATTTCTAAACCAAAGAAAAGGCAGTATCTTTACCTTCTAATTGCTATAATTTGCTTTCAGATTTTGAAATGGTAAAAATGCTTCTGCATTTTGAAGCTGCTAGTGTGGAATTACTCTCGTTGATAGTCTCTGCCTGTAATTTACACAGATTAAAAGACTATGTGTGATTTAAAGCTTTTGACATCAATTTAGACTGTTTCTTTTGTTTTATGAAATATGTGGGTTTCCATTATTTTGAATAAGGTGATTAGCTCTGAGAATACTTGAAGTGAGGGTACAAAGCTGATTTATAAATTAAATGGAAATCCAGCTGCCTTACAGGTATGAGATGTCCTAGTAGACCCTGATAACAGAAGGTGGTGCTTGTCCTGCATTTGACAATGCTCCCCTTTCACTAGTGGAAACGAGAAAGTAAGTTGAAATAAAACTCTAACACAATGTGAAACATCATGGTAGAATTATACTTCATTTTTCATTAAATCTGGTTACTTTAGGAAAATATTATTAAAAAACCCTTGTCATTGCAAAGTTACTGCCAAGTCACAGACGTTATAGTGCTTCTGTCCTACACTCTAGACATTTAAACAAAACTTGCATTAAATTACTTACAAGATTCATGGTGATACCAGTCAACTGCTGCAACTTAGTATACGACTAATCCTTGTAATTTAGAGAGTTTTAAGTCATACTGAATTTCTAAGAAACTCTGTGTAAATCTCTGAGGTGATATGATCTATAAATAAATCTCTCAAAGCCATACATCTTCTTTTGCTGTTAATTTTAGTTTTTCTGTATGAGGGTGAAGAAACCATAGCAGCTCTAAACTGTTTGTAAAAAATGCCGTTGTTGTTTAGATTTGTGTGCTTTCTACATTCCTTTTTTGTGATCTTCTGCACATGCATACTAATGTCTGTTCTTTTACATACAATGTGTGATACATTTTGCTGTAATTTCCTTGCCTAATGGGACTTAATATAGGGAATATCTATGTAGGGATCTTTCCTTCTCTCAGCCATCAATATCATTGTATTAAATAGATGCGTGTTTAATTGGAAAAGCCTGGTTAAAAAAGACCAGGATGAGTGAGGGTAAGTCTACTTAATGAGCATAGGTTTTACTGTGGGCTATTTAGAATGTATGGACAGTTACTTGCTTAGATTACAGGAAGAAATAAATAGAGGGGTGGAGTATTTAAAATCATTCTGTGTCACATTTCTGGTTATGTTCTCACATGGTCTTCATGGTTTTTCCTAATTGTAGTGCTACTTAAAGACTTTAGGCTAAAAAGAATAAAAGTTTTCCCTAGGCCAGATAGTGTTAATAATCCCTTCTGGTAATGATAGACCTGAGTAAATTGTCTGAGACTGATAAATGGCATCTTAGAGATGATGTGAAATGCAGTGGAGGCAGTTAAAATTACAAACATGGTTCTTGATTATTGTACTTAACTGCAAATCTCTGCCAAATGCAAATTGGATTGTAACTACATTCTTCCCCAGATATGCTTACCCTTCTGATATTTGTTTGCTAATTTTGTTGGTGAGGCTGAGGGAGAAGTATCCCGATCTCTGAATTCTGTGTTAGATGTCTAGGGCAAAACTATAAAGCTATCAAATAAATGCTTTATTCTAGTTCACTTTCAGAGCAGTTCAGGAAAAGGGTTTTTCATGGCAGCTATTGTTCGATAACCGCATGCTATCTTTCTCAGCACTGAACAGGAAGAATGAGATCAAAAAGCCCTTGTCTGCAAGGTCTCTTGTGGCGAGGCTGCATTATTTAAAAACTTAAGAGCGTGTTAAAGGCAAACTCAGGGAAAACCTGCATTTTCTGGATCTGTCGCTGCTGCTTGTTAAGGTTAATTAAAAAATACGAGGAGATACACCTACTGGTAATTATAACTAATTTGTGCTCAAGTTCACACATGCACATCACTGGTACATTGATCAAGTAAAGCGTTTTTTTTCTCAATCAGACTGTAAATTAACAATGCAATCCCTTCACATAAATAATCTTGCTTTCATCTTGCATTGATTTATGGATCAACTTCAGCTCCATTACATGCTGAGAACCTTTTACTCCAAGCTCATTTCATCATGGGTTTCTCTCTTTTGTTTTGTACCTGCCTTGCATAAATATGTTGTGATTCTCTTTGATATGCTATTCCTAATGAAAGTGATGCTGAATTTGAAGGTTTATGTGATTTAATATTTGAATGGTCTAAATAAGGAATATAATTCAGAATAATTTTTTTACTTATTGTGTGTAAAGATTATGAGGTGCTTATGAATTGCTGTGGCTGGAATGCCCAGTTACACTTAGCATTGCTTGGTAGTTCTTACTAGAAAGCTGCATTTCAAATTTGTTTTTCATTACTCAGAGGACTAAGTTAATGAGTAGGAATTCTGTAAATTGTGGAGTAGATCACTCAAGTGTTGCACTATGGTCAAGTCGCTCTTGCTGCACTTGGAGCAGTGGTTGTTCAGAGTGGTTTGTTGTGGGGAGCTGGTTGGTGGAACGAGGAATGTTTCAGCTTGCATTTTTATTTTTAATTTTGCTGTAACTGAGGGAAAAGTGAGACCTAATTGAGCATGGATGGAGCAGATAGACTTGAATAAACAATTAGTTTTCTGAGGCTTCCAATGTGATAGAATAAATTAAACCTTTATAGGTAGTCTCAGAGTTCATTGCTGAATGTGAATGGAAATAGATTTTATAAAGAACTAAACTGCTTTCACTTCATTAGTATTCATGGTATAACAAACCCCCCCCCCAAAACTAAAAAACAAAACCCACCCAAAACCCTCTTTCCAGAGTATATATATTCCCCTCTGAATTATTTTTTTCCATGAGACGAATGATGATGGTGTCAAAAGCTGATGAAGATGAATAGGCTTCTTTCTCATGTATTTCAATTATTTTTTCTTTCCAATTGAAAGTGACTTTGAAGGTTAGTTTTACTAGATTTTCATCCTAGTTAAGGAGCCAGGAAAAATCTTAAAAGTCTGTGTATGAGCAATGTTTAAAAAAGGGTGTGCCTGTGGATGCCTTCACATGCATGGAGCGTAAATAGATATTTCCATACATTTGTCATGGATTTCTTGAGCTCTAAAAAGGATCATTAAAATAGCTATTTTCTGCTTTCATTGAGAAATTAAGGGAATACTCAATTTGGCTAGTTTAATATTTTTATCTGCAGCAGAACATTGTGCATAGCATTGCTAATGCTACTAAATAGCTCTGCGCAGCCTTAGAAAATTAAAGAACAAAAGCTGCCGAAGAGGGGGCTTTAACCAAGGGAAGATAAGAAAATAGTACTTTGTTATGTATTTTTTTTTAGTGAGGCACAATGTTGATAACTTTCATTTAAACTTGTTGCTGTTTGGTTCCTAGTGTTTCAGCTAAAAACTTGGTTGTCTTTGTTCTCTTCCACTTCTTAAAGTAGATAAACCAGGGAAAACAAAGCAACCCTTTGCAGCGTATGCTTTGTGTAAGGATTTTTGCAACTTGCTCTTCCATTCCCTGCCGAGTAATTTCTTTGTGGTGACATAGCAGGGGTCGGCCACCACTGCTCCTCAGAGAGCCTTGCTGGAAGGACCAGGACTGAAGTGCTTGTGTCGATGCCTACACCTTAAACCTGCAGTGTTGTGTTGTGTCTGAAATGTTGTGTGTGTATGTGTGGTTTTTCTTCTGCTGCAGGTTTCCAGCTGTTGTCCCTTTGCCCCAGCAAAGGTATTTCCCAGACCCCAAGAGATGTCCACCAGGTGTGTGGTTGGGTTGTGTCCCTGATGTCCTCTCAAACTGAAATGGGTGCTTAACCTGCTTTCTGTCAGCTTTCTTTTGCTGCCTCCTGGCTACTCACTGGGTCTTTTGCAACAGACAGACGTGGCAGTAATCACATTGAATTTCAACACTGGGAAACTCTTTTTCCTGCCAAGATGGCCAGCAGGACAGGGACAGGAAGGGAGTATCCTTCCTGCTGCGTAGTGGTGGCACACACCGCTGCACATCTGGGTAGCAAAGGGTGGGTTGTCTTTTTTTATCTTCTTTTATCAGATCCCTTTTAAAACTGTGGAAGCGACGGTAGAACATGAGCACGCTTCCTGATGCCTGGGCAGTGCTCAGAGGAGCTGTACCACTGCAGAAAGGGGGATTTCTTTTTTTCTCTAATGCTACACTTGCAACAGAGCTGAGAGGGTTAGAGGCATTTGAAGTCCTGCTCTCTGTTTTCATGCTTTTTTGAATTACGTTATCAAACAGACTTCCTCACAGAATCTGCTGTATTGAATCTGGTGCCTCTGTGTCATTCCTAGTAGGGCTGACCTGTTGAGCTGCTGCAGCTTCACCCTGGCTCGCAGCCTGTTGTGATGCTTTGACCTCTCTTGCTTTTTGAGAGTGCTAACAGCTTTCCCTAGCTTGGAAATGATTGGTTTTTTTTTTGTCAGAAGCAAAGACCTTAACGCATCTTGTGCGTTCCTGAGAAGATACCTGTCTGACTCAGAATGAAAAAAAAGTCTTGATGCTGCCAGTAAGGAAAATGCCTTATTGTGATCACCTTTAACCATGGGTTGTATTTATTTAGAACTGTGTGTTCCATTTTTTACTCCTGCTTTAAGGCCTTACATGAGGTCTGCTCTTTGTTAATCTTTTAATGTTTGTCAATGCCGGCTGAGTAAATCCAAGGAGACTGAGGGCAGGCTAGTTGTCAGAGGCAGTGTCTTCAATACAAATACTGTTGCTTCCTTTGTTTCCTGGAAAGAGAGCAGTCTATCTCTGAATCTGTGTGTACAGAGGCAGCACACAGGAGGCTTTCAAGAACTGAAGGACTCTGTCATAGTGTAACAAAACTGTTCCATCTTAACCAGGGTATAATTGGCAAAGACAGCAGTGTGCATGCATATTTATAGGCTACTTCTTGGCCTTGTAGAATACTGTGAAGGCTGCACTTCATTTTCTGTGCAATCATATGTAAATATATTTCTGAAAAAGCATTGGATGCAAGCTGATTTTTTTTAACATTACTGTAACTGATTCTTCATATTCCTCTGAGTTGTATTTATTTTTTTAAATTGACAAGACATCAGATTTGTTTTGAAGCAAAATGCAACTGTTTTAAAGGCAGATTAGTATTTCTAGAATGAGTGTGAAGTGGATATCAAAATAATGTGATTATGTCTCTATTAATCCTTAGCAGAATTCTTAAAATATTTCTTTACTACCTAGAATATAATCGGTTAAACCATCCTATAGAAAAGAATGATGAACTTTGTTTGCTGATTCTTTTTATTTATATATCATATGTTAAGCATAATAAACTGGACAATTTTGAACTGTGACTTTAGTTACAAGCATCGTATTTCTGCATATATGTAGGATGTAAAGTCAATAAATAAAGTGGTTAGAAGTGGTGCTTTGTGAATTGCCAAGCTTTACTGTGGATTTCTGCTCTTTCCCTTGGTAAGGACATGTTTGCAGTGCCAGTTGCAGGTTTTATTCATGTGTAAATTGAGTGTTGCTGTATGAATGATTAGCAAATCTACCTGTAAACAATAACTTTTCTGCCTCTTGCCCTTTTTCTTTAACAGGGAGCCTAGGACCTTACTTTTTCTCTGTGAAGTAGCTGAAGGACTGTCCTAACAAGGAAACTGGAGGTCATGGAGGGAAGTGAGATAGTCCAAGGATGGAAGTCTAGTGCCAAAATGACAGATGTCACTAGGCTGGAGAACTAGTGAGAACTTTCAGCCCAAGCTGAGTGAGTTCTTTCCCATGGAAAGGCAATGCTGAATTTAAGAAATGCAGGATGAATAGCTGTCTTCGTGCTTTGTCTGTGGTGGGTTGTTTCCACTTGTTTTTGATGAATTGTACCAAAGAGGGCAAATATTGGGATCCTTCCTTGTCTCTTGAAATCCCTGTGGCCTCTGTATCCACACTTTGCCTTCATTGTCCCTTATCCGTAGCTTCCTGGAAGTAGTGGTAGTTTTTGGAGAAATTTCCTTTTATCTCTGTGTGAAATTAAGTTATTTGTGGTTCTCTGTTCTGCTAAGCAAAGGGTGCTTTGAGAGCTGTGTATGTTCAGAAAAATTGCATAGTTCTCTAAACCTACTCAAAACTGAAATGGCTTAATATTGCTTGTGGGCAAAGGGAATGTAGAATACTTCAACCATCGGGTGATTTAATTGCAATGGCTAGCAGCCTTGTTCCTCTGCTGCGTTTGATACAGGTTTGTGGAGACTCGTATTCACACCTAGTTTGCTCAGATTGCAGGATCCTTCAAAAGCTAATAATGTGACCAAAAGCAGTGGACTCATGTTTGCTGCAGACATGGGTTACTGCAGGGCATCTGTGGAAATTTGTTTTCACCTCTGCTTGTGATGGTACAGTATTACAGACCTCTGGGATATCTGTACTATCCCACTGTAGCATATCCTCTTCAAGTCTAGCTTGGTTCTATTGAGTTCTTATCAAGCATCTGGAGTTATTAAACTGGACTATGCTCTTAATTGAGCAAAATGGCTTTTTAAACGAATTCTAAGGTGCTTTTGGAAGGTATAATCCTGTCTGTTAATAACATCATATACAGTGTTGCTCTCTGTGTTAGTCGAGCTAATCAAAACTTGTGTCTGTGCCAAATATGCCTAGACTTAGGGAGAGTATTTAAGTGATGAGAACAAACATCTTGCCTATGCCCAGTTGAAGTAAGCACGCGTAGCTTGCCTCAAAACAAAAAGAAAAAGTGCTTTGTGGGGCTATTAGGTTTCAGCATCAGTACTTGAAATGTTTGCGAAGGAGCCAGATAGAGAAGCAGCGTGCTGAGGTAAATAAACTGAGCGTGCCAGTGTAAATAACATGAGGAAACTGATTTATAACAGAGCTGACTCCTAGGAACAGAAAGGGTTAATCACTGTTGAACTTGTGGTGGTTCTTAGCACGCTTGCCTCTGGCATAGGTTACATTTGAAGGGGCAAGAGCCACGAGGGGATTTGTGAAACCACTCTCCAATTAATCATTTAACTTTACAAAGATGAGAGTTTTTACTGAACATGTGAATATCTCTTCATCATCAGGGAGTCTTCTATGCTTTTATCTGAATAGGACTGGAGTGTGATGCTTTCCACTCTTGCTTCTTAGACATCTGTGATATTTCTTGACAACATACTTATTAGTGGAATTCTATTTTGGGACTTCAGTTAATGAAAAAAACCCTAAGCAGTAGAAGTATTGTGGATGTTTCTGCTCTTGGTAGACTATATCCAAGAGCTTGCAGGTGATACATCTCTCTTTTGGGTTAGTGGCTGACTGGGGGAGGCTTAAAACGGGTGACAGCGCACAGCATTTTTATGGAAACTTTAGGATTTAATATGCATATGCAACATGACCTGAGGTAGAGTAAAGTTGTGCAGCATTCAGGAGGAAGAAGTAAAATTGCTTAATAGGAAACCTAATTTGTTTTGATAAAACTGAATACTTGACCAGTATTTCCCAGTTTCTGGGGGAAGTAGAAATATTGCCTGTGTAGTGATCAGGCAAGGTTAAAGATGAAATATTTTGGATAGTAAAACTATAGTGGGTGTTTCAAGAAAAAGTGGAGCTGATCAGATGAGTTCAGTTCTCATTTCTGCTCAGTTTTTACTGGAAAAAAGCACACTGTGTTGCAACAATTCTCAGCAGCCCAGAACAACTTATTTTCCTTATCCTGGTGCTGCCAGTGTGATTGCATTCTCTTAGCTTCATTCACCTTCTTGTTGAATTTTCTCTCTTGAAATTAATTTTCTTTCTGACTGCCTCACACCTCATTATGTACTTGGCTCAAATCGTACTCCTAAACACTGATGCAAGGTCTTATTTTGAATCAGTTGTCATGTCCTTAATTTCCATAAGGACATGTGGGCTGACGTACTTGATATGACTATTTGATGATATAATTATCAAGCAGAGAATTCATTCTAGCTGACTAATAAATACATGATGGCAGACAGCTGGATTCAGTGCTACTGAGGGTTTAAAAAATACTAATATAATCCTTTATGAGTAGGTGAGCTGTTAAAAGTCCATGGCTAGTACAGTGTGAGAATGATTTTCTTTGGAAGAATGTAGCTGATTCTATTCACACAGAAAATGAATAGCTTCAAAATATGGAAAAAAAATTGAGGAAAAATTGATTCCTGTATAACTGGAGGAGACTGTCACTCAAATTCCATCCGTTTTTCTATAGGATCTCTTAAATCTACATATAGAAGTCTATGGTAAGGATATTTTGATTATTCTGTTCTATGTAATTTTGAAACCTTTCTCCTCAAATAATTCTGTTCCTTTTTGTAAGGTTCATAGGAGGGAGGGGAACAAACAGGGTTTTGTGAAAGGTGTTATCTTCTAAATTTTACAGTGCCTCGATAGAAATTCATCATACCTCTGACAAAAGCAGGCAGATTTTTTTATTAAATGTATGGGAAAATGGATTGGAAGAAGTGACTGTTGTAGAACAGTATGTTCTTCATACCTTGAAGTGTGCCATGTATTTTCTGTCTTTCAAAGTGCCTTTGTTGAGAAGGTATTATTCAGTATTTAATGTTGGGGGAGGAGGTTTTTAAATAAGTTAACTGTCCATGCGTTGTGAATATTAACAGCAAAGACTGGTGGTGAGATGTGTACTGATTAAAAATCCCTCTCTAAGCAGCTTGTATAGACTCTGTGGCTAACTTAATCCACTTGTACTTTAGATACAGGACAGTCAAATAAACTGGTTTTCATGGTGTTAATTTTTCATTGTTTTAATTTTTTATCTGAAAAAATGACTCCATTGCTCCTTAAGTCACAGACATTTCTTTTAAAAGAGTGTTGAGAGAAGTGTATGCCTGTAGCCTGAGTGCAGTAATAAGACAATGGGCAGAGCATGTGATCGTCAGAACCTTAACGTATAACACGACCAACTGCTGGAAATTGCCTGCAGGGATACAGCTATTGTATGTCTTGCAACTGGCTGTCGAACAAGATTCACTCGTAAAAAAGGTGCAGCCAACCAAACCCTGGTTATCCTGGTGAGGTTTTATGCCAGCCAACATCAGCACATTTCTATATGTAAGCATGAAGTAGATACCACCAGAGTGATGATTGTGGCTGGGAAACTGAGTGCTGAATAGAAGCAGCTTAAGTAGAAGTATTTAAAATGTCTCTGGTAGAATTTCAACTGACCTTCATCCTCAAGATACTTGCGTTGATGTTGTTTTGTGAACAGCAGTGTCCAGTCTGTATCTGATAAGACACACAACCTGAACTTTCATAGTGTTTAGGTTTCCAGGAGATGTTTCAACTATTAACAAGTTTGAGCAGGTCTTGCTATTACTCATTTATTTAAATTTGATATAATCTTCTTATGTAACAGTTGTAGTGTCTCTGACTGAATTAACCACTTTGTGGGATTTGAATACATAACATGTTATGCATCTTCAGAATTGAGTCTGGGTTACAAGGAAACTGAAGCTAAAGTTCTCTGTTTCCTCACTTGCACTTGAATGCTCTGCCTGGCAGGAGAGGAAGGCCATTCTGTTGAAGGCAGAAGAACCTCTTCATTTGCAAAGGCATTTGCTTGAAGTGAGGTCTGCGTGGGGGCTAGAAAACCCCTCTGGTTCTGGTACTTATAGCTGTCTATTTGAGAGCACAGGAAGTTATTCATAGGGAGCCTGCAAGTCTGGCTACTTTCTGCAATCCATTTCCCGCATACTTCCCAGGCATCTAGAGCTGTTAGGTCGAGGCTATTCAAAGGTATATCCTTGCTTACTCTTCTTGGTCTGCTCCTACTTGGTACAAGACTCCTGTCAAATACATGTTTTACATGCTTGCAGGGTGTTTTTTGCCCTTTTGAAGCAAAAGTGAGCCTTTGGGTAGCTTCCAGAAATGCTTTGTTGATAAATTTGTAATTGTTTCTCTAAAACAGGAGTTGGCCAGCAATATGAACACAATAAATTTCATATTTCCATATTCTTTCTCTGTAGTGTTAGAGCTTATAAATGTCTTTTAGTATAGTTGCTTCAGGTGATGAGATGGGGTGCTCTATGTCCAGCTGAAACTGAGCTGACAGATCTGCATAAATGTCATGTACTGTATTGAATTTGACTGTACTGTTTATTAAAATGAACTTCTGCCCTTGAGAAACCCTTGGTGAAACCTAATACATAGCTGTAGTATTTTAGTCCTTAATTTGTCATATGCAAGAATTCTTATTTTTGTATTATCTCCATATAGTAAAGTCATGCTCTCCTTCAACAGGGTCTGAATTCCACCTGTTGTGTTTAAAAATGCAAAACTTCCGAAATTGTATTTCTTTTCCATATATCTCATGTCAGAGGATTGCATACCAACTTTCAAACAAAGGACATTTTGTTGAGGAGCTTTGGTGGGAAGGATCTCTCCCCTCTTTCTTCCCTCCTCAGTCTTGTTTGCAGGAGTGTCTGTATGTAGTATCTCAGGCATGGTCATTTGACATGGGTTGAAATTACTTCCTTTTGGCTGGTAGCTTCTGTCCCAGTGGCCAAGACCCAGCACCCATCTGCATGGAGATACCCTCCATTTCCATGCAAGCCCTTGAGAAAGTTTGTATTGTTGAGACCTTCTGTGCCCAAAGTGGTGCTGGAATCATATCAAACAGAAATTTTAGTTATGGTAGAGTCACTTAGCAACGAGGAGGTACGTTTGTGAGAGAATGCTGCAGGACATTGCATGAGGTAACGGGGGCTAATATTGAAAATCTCTTAGCTTTCAAACATCATACTTTTCCGAAGCTGTCAAAATATCTTCATTATGAGTTGAATACCTGGATTCTACTGTGCTGCTCTGTACTGTAGCACCATCTTAAAGCTGCTTCTAAAACCCTGAAAGCTGTGAAAATGGAGCACAGCTTAATTGGAAATAATTAATTTTGTATATAGACTGCATGTTGTGGAATGCACCACTCCATTCATTGTGGGAGTGGCTCAAACAACCATAAATGTTGAATACGTGATTATATGTAAGAGGACAAGATGAGAGGGTGCAAGATTAATGCTAAGGTGTAGGGAACTTAGTGCATTTGTTGATTATTTTTTCTTTTTTTTTTTTCCCCTTGCTTAAAATTTTGATGAACCCTAGGCCAGGAACAAAGACATTTAAAATGTGGTTTGTTACTTTGAAGTGTGAACCTGTTTTAAGAATATGAATTTTTGACAGTAACTGACCTAAAGTCTTGATGGAATCATGTCATCATTAGATGCTTGGCGTAATTTGGAGTCCACTGAGCAGTCTCTGCCATCCATCAGTCAGTGAGCAGTTTGAGTATTTGCTTTTAGACTCATGTGAAAGACTGTCAAAATAATGTTTTTTTTAGAAGTCAGCTGTTGTCACTCACTTCCTTTTTAAAAGACTAATTTCTACTTAATTTGTAAATTCACCTTTTGAAGTATCTTAGAGGTTGTAAATACAAATAATTGTGATATACCTGTGTTTGTGAAAGATAAATAGCAACAATGGTTAATTAAATCTTCTTTCTGACCCCAAAACCAAACAGTTAAGGAAATTGCTAAAGGCACGGACTCTGAGTGTATCAGTTGCTTCAGGGTCTGTTTTGAACAGGAATGAGTCCTACTATGCTGAAGAAGCAGATTCAGAAATAACTTGTGTTTTTTAATGCTTTAGAAGTGTATATATCTGCAAACACCTCCAAGAAGCTGCAGATTTGATTAAACCTCTAAAAAAACCCCATCTCTAAACAAAACACTTATGACCCTGAAATACTAAATACATAGGAAACTCTAAGCTTGGGATTCAAAATGCTTTGTGGGGAAGACAGTACATTGCTGTGGGATTAACTCTAAGCAAAAATGGGCTTTTCTGTGTCTGTTCATCAGTGTTTCTGGTGACTTTGATTTCCTTCTTTTTAGTGAACAAAGAGAATGAAGCAGTTGGGAATGCAAGTGATCTGTAGAGTTTCTGGCCAATAGGTCTTGGTACATGAATTGTAAAAATCTGAAAGATTTTGATATGCTTGGCTTCTTAAAAAATTGTAGTAAGAGTCAGGGTTTAAATGTTACAGAAAAACATCTCAGTGATTTGCAAAATAGTGATCCCATGCAATCACAGTGGTTTAAGGAGAAGGTTGTAAAACTTTTTGTACTTTGTATGCTTGCACCCCTTCTTCTTCATCCTTACCCTGTATTTGCTCGCATGCTTTTCATCTTGTTTTTATGAATGTAATGAAATGTTGAGAGATTAAATGTATTTTCAAAACTAGGCAGTTAAAATGTCCTGTGAGAGTGATGACAATTTGAAGAACGAGGATCTGTATTTCCACTTATTTCAAAATCAGTGTAAATGAATGCTTGTTTTATAAACAGGATAATTTCTTTTTTCTTCCCCCTGCATCGATAAATCTGTTTGTTAATGTTTTCCTGGACTGGGCACTGGGTTTTCATTTTGTTGATAGTGCAGTGCCATCTAGTGACTGCTCACATGGGACTGGGGAGAAATTGCCAAAGAACAATGTTTGACAAGCAGATCATGTAGGGTTCAAGGTTGGGTGGTGGACAACTGCAACAAGACTCCTTTGTGGAAGATTGAGTAAGCTGAAGTGTGATCCCTTGTACCTTGAGATGGGGCCTCTGCAAAAAGTGCTCCTTGTGTTAGAGTGTAGCTGGAAGTAGTGTGAACTGTACAAGAGGAGGATGGCTTTCTTACACAGCCAGCATAAATCTCACACTTGCTAAATTTTTCATTTCAGTTAGCAAATTAATTACCTTAAGATCTTTGCAAACACTGTTTTTTTTCCTCAATTGCTGTCATAATTGTTACTTGACAGTAACTTAGATTTTTGTTTCTATGAAGGTAAGCATTTAAACAGTATAGTTACTTTTTTTTTTCCTCTCTGTTTCTCTGCAGCTTGATCACATATTGTCCCCCCCACCTATGCCTTTCCGAAAATCCAGCAGTCCTGAAGTCTCTTCTGGCCTTGGAAAGTCTCCTAAATTTAAGAGGCAGTTGAGTGAAGATGGGAGACAGCTCAGAAGAGGAAGTCTTGGAGGAGCTCTGACGGGTGAGTTTGGGATGGGTGTAATGCCACCTGGAGGTTTAGCACTTGTGGAGCTCATGGCACCTTGACTTCTGGTGTTTGCCTTGTGAGCTCCACCTGGAGTTTCCATAAAGTCAGTTTTACATGGACTCCCTGATTGCTAGTTAGTGAGCTCATGGTTGAGGTTCTGCATCCATGGGCTGGTGACAGGTGGCCAAGCACAGCATGAAAAGGACCCATATCTTAAGATTTTCATGAATATGGTATTTATCTTGCCGACTTAGTTTAGCTGCTTTGGGATATGTTCATGTGCATCCATCCGTGGGGCCACATACATTTTGTTTCCTCAGAAGTTGAAGTGTACAGGTGGTCCCTTTATACTTCACTTCATTAAAGAAAAAAGCAGTTTGGCCTCAGAGAGGAGCAAGGGCATTACCAACTAGCCACTGGCTGTGGACTGCAGCTTCTCTGTGGAGCTATGTAGAGGAAACAGGATGGTTCAGAATGGCTTAGGCCCTCTCTGTCCCAAAAGTGTCTGTAGAAGATAGAGGTACCTGGTATCATGACTGTGTAGTGGGAGCTCTGTGACTGCTGCAGTGGTTACTGAAGAGGGATTTTTTTTTTTTTGAGTATGGAACAAATTGAGTATGAAAAAGTCACTAGAATTTGGATGAAGAATGTTCCTAAAGTGCACAGTTACTAATATTTTGAAGAATTCGTTGTACTTGGTGAGAGGGACAGTAGATTTCAGTGAATTTACTGGAAGATACAAATTTGAGACTCAAAATCTTCTTTTATATCTCCAGGTGATGTTGACTGATTTACTATCAAGCAGGTGAAATTTAGGTTAGAGAAAGTTGCTGTGGTATTTATTAGAGATATAAATTTTGTACATTGTTCAGAGCTGGTTTTGCTGGGAATGAAAAATGCCACAGTGGATAGAGCTGACTCTTCTCCCATAAATGTCTAGGAAGTGCTTTTAGAGTATTTGCTCTTCTTTACTTTCCACTCCTCTCCCTAACCTTATGCTGACAGAAGCTCCAAGGAGCTATAGCAATAGCTCTCTTTGTATTCACTAGCTTATAATGACCTACAGTGCTTCTGGTAAGTGACAAATAGTTCATTTTTTAACCTAAGGAACTTAAAAAAATTAAGTTGTCTCGCAGTTTATGTGAAGAAAAAACAGATGCTACTACAGGAATTTTTTTGTATCATATCAGCACATAATCATTACTGTGATTTTTAGTGTCACTAGGGTAAGATTTGCCATTTTCCTTGCAACTGCATTTTTATCAAGAGTTGTATTATGAAGATTTCAGAAACAGTGTAAGAATATTTGTTGTCCATATGGGCTTTCATGAAAGATAAATGACTTACAGCAGGCAAGTGTCAGTTTTGCTAACCATTTTAGTGAACTATGGCATCTCTGGAGTGTTACAGCTCTAAAAGTTTGGAGTGTAAATCAAACTACTGTTTTACTGAAACTGAAACCTTCCAGCGCATTTCTTATTATTTCAGAAGAAGCTGGCATAGGGTTTTAATTTTGTTTTTGTTTAAAGTGGAGTGGTGGTCTTTAAAAACTCATCTTTCCCATATAAGCTCTGCAGATAAAGAGGGAGAAGACAGCCTAATCAAAAACAAACGTAGCAATTGTGCTCTGCTGCCATAGTCTCCGGTCTTTATCTCTGTGCTTGAATTATTGCTTGAGGCCCTTATAAGGTGAAATAGATATGCTTTTTGTCTGCTTTCAATATGTTGTGCAGGGTTTCATGTCAGGATTTGGGAATATAGTGTGCAATGATGTTAAACTCTTTTATTACTAATGCACTTTAAATGAACCTGGATACCCTAGGGCTTTGGTATCTCAAAATAGTTTAAATATCTTAACAGCTTTCATGATACTGATTAAATTAATAAAAGTCATTCTGATGTCAGAAAGTTTTTTATATTCTCTTGGGATTTTTTTAAAAAATTGTTTTAAAGAAACCACTGCAGATAGAGAACTAATTCCCAGAGTTATTTCAGATGCTCAGTAATCTGAAGTTAATAATTGCCTTGGTCTTGTATTTACCTACCTTTTTTTACATACTTAAGTTTTGGGTATTTTTAAGTTTATTTAATGCTTAAGAGTGGTTCGCTCTTCTGGTTTGAAACTACAGGAATCACAATAACATGAAAAAAAAAAAAAAGCAGTGAGGTACCAGAAGGCCTTCCTTTAAAATGGGTGACCTGATTGTGTTTACTTCTGTGCTCTCCCAAATTCCTGTTTCAGTCTTGATGTTTCTGGAAAAATATTCCTGGTCCATAGGGGGAAAAAGTGTTTGGAGACCTGTCATTTGAAAAAGTACTTGATCTTTAAGTACTTAATTTTTAATATCACTAGGTGCTGTCTTCTTGTATTCTTTCTTCTGTTTTGTTGCTTTTAATATACCCTTAAGTGCTAGCTTAACAACGGGCATCAGTCCATCGGGAAGTAGTTCAGGAAGGTATTTTTGAAATTATTTACAGTTCAGTGTGCCGCTGTCTCTAAAAAATGCTCAACTCTGAAAATACTTCAAATGGGAGTAAGTAAAGACATGAGTCCTAGCTTGCAAGTTTGGAGAATATTCCTGTGCTGATGCATGTTGCTTGCTCCAAATGTTAGAAAAGTGAATTGTGCTTTGTATGTTACATTCCCTTTCCCTTTGTTGTTAAAAAACATAATATTATTGAGCTGTAAAGCATAAGCAATATTAACAGTGAAAACAACAATAAAAATTTAATTTGTTTATGTAAAACAGGATAGTTCAATTCCTGCAGAGCTGAATACTAATAGAGGTAAATAGATAGGGTTTTTATCTCTGGGAATAGATCCCAAATAAATGAGTTGATCGGGCTTTACAAGAGGGAATAATGTTATGCAGGACATATGAGAAGAAATAAAATCTATAGTGTTGCAATATATTGGATGAGATTTGCAAAACCGGAAGGATTAGAGTTACTGAGAAACTACTGCCTTGAATTGGCCAAGGTAAATTACAAAACTCTTTATATAGGAATATGAGAAAAATTGAGAATGATGTATAGGGTCTTTCCGGAGGGAAATCAACTCAAGGGAGAAGAGGGTTGGAAACTTGTGGAGGAGATAGAAACTGAAATTATTTTCTACACAGCTTCAGGGAAACTGGAGCCCAGGTTTTTTTCCCCCGAGTTGCACAGTTTTAAGCAATACAACAACCATGTGTTCTCGGTGGCAAGCAAAGAATGCTTTTCAAAGTTGCAGAAAATTAAATCAATGTTTTGAGAATAAATCCGCTATTGCTTCCTGCTGAAAATTGCTAGGGAGCCACTGATACTAAATAAAATTTGGTCATTAAAAGAAATTAATACTGCCTCCTGGAGATATCATGCTGCTATATTTTGGAAAGGACCCTTCAATGTAATTGTTACAACAGTATTGCTTTCCTTAATCTTCATTCCTGAGGAGGAGGAGGAAGACTTTTGGAAAAAGAGAGAATGAGTTTGGAATGAAAAGGGTATATTGAACGTAGCCTGCTATTAGTCTAGCAAATGTACTTTAGTAGTTCTTGTTGTCAAGTGCTAGCAGTACTGCTTAGTAGAAAAAAAGGATGAAAAATAGTATTTCGTAACTGTGGCTGCTAAATGTAAGCATTCATGAGATAAAACAACTTCATGGTAAAAGAATTTGAAAGTAATTCACGACCAGTTAGTCTTTTAATTATAAAGGTCATGTTTCCAAAGGGTTATAAAGTTTTGGGTAGCATAACCACTTACACAGTAATCAGTGTTTGCCTTTTTCTCTTTTGTCTCGTAACTCCTCTCCTGCTCTAGATTCCCTCTTCTCTGCATGCACACATGCCCGTAACAGTGCTTGCCACATCCTTTACCTGGGAGGTAAAGTGGGTCTTTAAAAGTTCTACTTGTGCCATAGGCAGTGTAAAACACAGTCCTTGCGCAGCTTGTTCAACTGCAGAATAAGCCCTGTTGAAAGCTGAGCCGTAGCTACTTGTTTCGTAGCCCTAGGTCAGATACAGAGGGAAAAGAGGATTGTTTCAGAAGGATGCCAGTGCCCTCTGGGTGCAGGGTCATGGGAGGCGTGCTGGATAGAACGGAGAGCAAACTGTGGTTGTGTGAGGTTAGCTCTGCTTTTCTTGAGGCATCTGTGTGTACACACGTATTTAAATGCCTCTTGCTGTAGCCTTAGATTGCCTTCTTAAGGATTCCTAATGGTGCACAGTCTGGGACTTTAAAACTTGTTTCTAATCAGGAGAAAAGATGTTTAATTAAAAAGCTGCTTTTCTGTGGTGGCTGGTTTTCTTGATCTCTGCAAACTTCAAAGGACTGTCTATAGTCGGAGCGTTTTTGGCTTAAATTGTCTACAGATTTTAGTTTGCTGTGTTCAGAGATGCTTAAATAGAATCCATGGCAGAAAATAATGTGAAAGGATGAGAAATTAAATGAGCTTAAACCGTGGAGAGGGTTAACCTGACAAATCACTGGGACAAGCAAAACAAATTGCCCTTACTTTTATGTCCCATCCCTGCTCCTCACTTTGCACTGTGGTGGGTGGTGCAGCTTTGTTCCCTCTTCTCAGCTGCTCTGCTACAGCTTTTGGAGATTGCTATCTCTCTACTTCTGAAAGATATGAGAACACATTGGGAAGAGTTTGTATTTTGGAGAGTGCTACAGTTGGCTCACTTGTCTCTATACTATAATGGCAAGCTCTGCTGTTACATGTAAAGAAAAAAAATTACTATTTGTTACATATAGTTTGAACTTCTTATTTTGCCTCCTGTTATCTATAACTGCCTGGAAACAGACTTCCTGGTGGGCTAATTGTGTCTAATTGTGGAAGGGCTGTTATCCGCTAACCCTAAATTGATCTTATACAAATAAATATACTGGTAACATAGCACATAACAATTTCATTTTATAGAATCTTTAATCAAAAAATCCTAAAGTACTTTATATTAAGGGAGTTAATTCAGAGATCACATATTGCTTACAGATCATGAAGAGCTAAAAATGAAGAAATCTTAAAATTTATATCTTTTTTTTCTTCATATTCTTGCTTTGATCAGCTTTCCACCTCTGACTCATCTGTCATCCAGATATGCTCAACAATTGTTGTTATTCCCATGTAACTAATCTGTTGGCGATCTGAAATGAATTTGGGAATTCTCAGTCTGTTTTTTGCATCGGAGATTCATCACTCTGCTAACACTAATTAGCAGAAAGATCAACAGCTTTATGGGCCATGAAGAACAAGCTGTTCTCTTTTCCATGGGTTGGCATGTGCTAGCAGGAGTTGGAAGAGAAGGTTTTCCCCATTCATACAGGGGAGAAGTTGGCTGTAGCAGAGTTTTCACAAGCATTGTGCTGTATAAGTTTTCATTAATATTGTTGAAAATGGAGATTAGCTCATTAAGCCTTACAGTATCAAATATATGATACAACTTAGTGATGGGGAAAGTTGAGCATAAAATCGCATGACTTGTACTTCGAAATCTCTCTGGGAATGGAACCTTCCCATTACATGCAACTGCTTATCATAACTGTGATGTGATTAGTTTACTGGCAACATCTGAAAAAGATTATTAATGATGGCCAGTTGGTGTAGATAAGAAGGCATGTTCTATATTTCCTGTGTACATGATCAAAATTTCTTTCTGTTATGGTACTAAACGATTATACACGTGCCACCCCATTAAAAGCCCTGTAATTTCATAGCTGTCTCTGGGGATACAGCTTGTTGGACCCTGTTGGCCTGTTTCTGTCCCCAGTGCCAGAAACTGAGGTGCTGTAGGATTTGGGGGAAGGATGACTGCCAGTGCCGAAGCTCTATCAGATGTGCCCTTTTGTAAGAAATCTTACTTCCTGCATTTTCTTCCCCTCACATATCTCAGGAGAAGTATGCTTCAAAATTGCTTTCATTGGGATGCACGACAGGACTAGATATACTCAGTTTAGAAAGCATTTTCAGCTGCAGCTGTCTGAGGGCTCTCCCGGCAGCAGTGGAGGGAGGGTAACAGCCCAGTACTACTGCTAACACCACTTGTTTCCAGGGTACAAAGCGGGGAAGTTTCAGCAGCCAGGTGTGCATGATCACAAGCACAACATGCTCCGTTCAGTAGCACTGCCTACCTGGAGCGTATCTGGGAGTCTTCACTGCCTTCCTTAAAGCACCATACCGTGTGTAAAACTTACTTCAGAATTAATTGAAAGAGATAGAAACAATCTCTTTTATAATTTTTTTTGTTTTGTTTGTGTTTGGTTTTTTTTGGTTTTTTTAGGCATTCAGTATGAAGCTGTTTTCTACAGATAAAGTAGATATATTCTGCTATTAAAGACACATTTTTAGATGATTCTTGGTTCACTGGTGGTTGAGATGACATTAAGTTATATTTGTCATTGTCAGTTACCTTCATCACTTAAGGCTTCAATCAGCCTGCACAGTTGAGTTGATTTTTACTTCCCTGTGTGCCTAGCAAGATAATTTCCATATTCTTTGACATGTCTGGAGTCTGCATCATGTAACAGTCTGAGCCAAGAACAGAAGATATTGTATTCTTGTCTCGTTATTTTGCCTTTAACTCCTCAATTGCTGCTTAATCGTGCTTGTATCATCAGAACATGAGAAGCTGATTGTTGCTGAGATCAAAGTAAACTGTAGCAGTAGAGTGCCTAATTAGCAGATATGTTTGCAAGCTACCTGTTTTGAAGGAGGGAGAAATAGAATTTAACCCTCTTTGAGACACTTATAAAAGCAGCTGGAAAGTTGTTAAGAGTAATTTATCATAGTGAAAAAATAAAGAGTGGAAAAAATTAATCTGCATATTAGATTTCTGAAGTTTGAGCTTGAGGTCCTTAAGAAATACCCTTAGAGCTGTTGGATGAGCTGGCTCAAGTATGGTTAGTAGTGTAACTGTAGAAGCACAGATGAAAGAACTTGCCTGAATTTAGTTAAATGCTTGGGTTTAATCAGCTGATTAACTTAATCTGAGGTCTGTGAGGCTTCAGTCCTGTTGTTGCTAATACCTGAGCTCGTTGTTGCAAAACTGACTGCAGCATGTTTATAAATAAATTATAATTTAACATTAAGAACATATGATCTTTACTCCCAGAGGCTTAAGTCTTCCTGTTTTTTTCCCTGTGGTCTCTTTCTAGTGGATGTTGTAAAGCAAATGATCTGACCCCATACTTGTTTTCTCCAGGTTGGTTGGTCTAACACGAGTTGAATTTATAGATTGAGAAGTGTTTGAGAAGGGGGGGAAAACACTCCTGTGCTTAATCCTTAGAATGAATGTTGAAGATTTGAGTGGAAAAGTTCATAGATGTTTTCCAGTGAAAACAGCAGCAGGCTTTTCTATTAGGAAGCTTTGCCTTTTAAAAATGACTATAAGCATAAAGTGACAAATAATTTCTTTAATTATATGGCATAGCAACACATTCATGAAACAAAAATGGGGTCATAGTGGGGACTGTAGAGAAAGTAGCATGGTGACACAAGTTCATGCTTGTCTTTCTTAATGTCAGTTAGGAATTGCTGGGTGTTTTCATCAGGGCAATAGGAGACTTTTGTTTCTTATCATAAATTTTATTGACCAAGTAGCAAAAAACCAAATGTTGAGGTGGTGCAGAGTTGAGAGCCAGGAGTACTGGCGACTGGCTGAAGTAGTTGTTCACATAATGTTTGAACTGAGCAACAGTGAATTTTTGGAGTTCCTCAAAATTAGAGCATGTGTATTCTAGTCACAGCTTTGTTGCAAGTGTGCCAGTATTTAGAGTTGCAGATAGGAGCTATCTCTGAGCTCTTAGTGTGCAGGATTCTTGGTTTTGCAAAATTGACTGTATTTCAGAAGGAATTCTGTCTCATTATCACTTAGATGTAGTTTAATTTGCTTTTCATAGCATTGTGTCTGGTGTGAATTCTAAATTTCTGATTTTTTCCACTTTTTATCCAAATTTCAGAACTGGACCTTCATATTGTTCTAGAACAGGTGTAAACTGGAAAAAAGGGTGAAAGGGAAGCAGTAATATCTGTGTCTTAGGGTTGTGTTGTAGAATGGACTATCAGTTTACAAGTTTTTGGAGCTACATGTGAGAAGTATGGGAAATAGACTTCTATTGTGGTATGATAAAGAAAAGGAAGCAGCAGAATGTTCCATCTCTTAACTCACTGATAAATATCAGCAACTAATTATTTTGCTGAGTTGTATTTCAGTAGACTTGGGAGGTAGGGAAGTAGCATTGTGAATGATAACTTCAGGCTGTATGGTGTTTTTATCATGTAGTTATTAGTGTCACTGGTTGGCTAACACTGCTATTGCTTTAGGTATTTTTGGTATGGAAAACTGAAAAAATACCCCAAGCAAACAGACAAAACTGAAGCTCCCCAAACCATCCTTACCCTCCCAATCTAATTAAAACTAGAGAGACTTGCTGGTCATTCCAAGTGCCTTTCAAATATTTTATTAGTGTTAGAGTATTTCAATAATAGATGGCAAATAATCAAAATAGAATTGTAACTGCAGTGAATATTTGTTAGCAAAGGAACTCTGAGTAATTTCCATATAAGCAAAATTCTGTATTGGCTTTTAAGTGACTTACAGTGAGAGAATTTTGTTCCAAGCATGAAAATGATATTTGTTTCTGGGATGAAAGGTAACTGTATGTGATGACTTATTCTTGCTAATTGACTTATAAACAGTCTTGATTCTGAATCCCTTTGTCGTTAATGGAAGCTTGATTTTCTTATATATATGTATTCTTGCAAACTACTGCATCCAACTAATTTGTGCTTCAAAACTGGATATGCCCTTTTCCAGTTCCAGTTCTGCCAATATTGATGAAATTTTAAGATAGATATTGCTGCTTTTTTTTATTATTTAAAGTTCATAATCTCACCCCAAATTTTTGCCTTTAGTGGGACATATTTATTTCATGCATGGCCAGACAGAATCAAAGACTCGTAGAATATCCTGAGTTGGAAGGGATCTGTAAGGATCATTGAGTCCAGCTCCTGGTCCTGCACAGGATAAACCCAAGAATCACACCATGTACCTGAGTGCACCACTTTTCGTCTAGTATTAGAGTGAAACCAATATAGAACATTTTAGGAGATTTTCTGGTACATCAACAAGTGAAAAAAACTGTTGTGAGTGTAATTGGATTTTTTTACAAAGGCTTCTTGTACAGTAACGAATTGTAATTGAGTCAGTTGTACTGTATGCTTACCTGAATAATGTTATGTTTAGAGGACAGAGTGGTTGAAAGAAGAATTTCACTCCTGCATTGGCATTGTTATTAACTTCAACCATGTGTAGCTAAGTAATATGCAAAACATGCTCTTTTTCTCCAAGTTCTGAGCAATAAATGAAGCATTAATAAAATAGTAAACCTTTTTTTTTTCCATGCTGGTAGTCATTTGAAATTTAAGTAGTTTGATGCAGGCACAGTGGAATAAGGGGAAATATTGAGAAGTTTTCTAGTGATGACTTGGAATTCATCCCCTCTTCTTTTGCCTTCCAGTTACAGCTAGTGGGAATTATAGGCTTTACTTTTGTAAAGGCAAAAACTTACTCGGATGCTGGAAGATTTTCTCAATCATATACGATTGTTTAATTATCAGAGTGCTGAACATTTGAGACAGAGTTATTTTTAAATTTTAACTGAAAATGGAAGATTTCTAGGTATTAGATTTAAGCTCATTTAGTAATAGCCATCCTATGGGATACATATTTGGGAGGGGCAGAGAAAGGAGAATAATACCGCAGCAGTAGGAAAGATTTTTCTATTTAGAATAAAGCAAAGCCCACCTTTTTTGACTGATCTTTGAGGAAGTATTATGTGGCTTTTATTCTCTTTTGGACTTACACAGCAAGGCATACAACAAATATGCACACACTGAAGGCAGCAGAAGTAAGAAATAAAAAAGATTCCATTTGGACCTTCTACAAATATCCATTACAAAGAAAGCTAGACATATGAGAGGCAAGTTCAAGGGGACGATGATGCTGAACTGCAGTGATATATTAGCTATGTCCACCAATGATGAGGTAATACTACTAAGTAATGCTGTTATTACCATTATGCGATCAGCTCAAGCCACCTTTTATCGAAATGCATTTTGATAAATGTGCTGCACTAACAAGGATTGCATTCAGATATGAGAAGCGATGGCATTGGTTACGGTGTTGTGACTTCAGGCTGTCGTGGTAGTCTCAGGCACAGGAAGGGTGGTAAAGATACCAGAAAGCCTCTGCAGAGGAAGTGGGGGAGGAAGCCAAAGACTGTTTTGAGATTGAAGAGGACAGAAGTAGAGGACCTGCATGAGTCAAATGCTCATCTGTATCAATATCTGATAAAAGTAACATGAAAATTACTACCAGTGTGGCAATGGGCTGGATGCTGTCAGTGTTATGTGCGGTGTATAGGCCAAAATACTGAATTGAGGTGGAAGGGATGAGGTGAAGTTGAAGCCTTCCTCTCTGTCCCTCACAAGTCAGTTCACTCAAAAAGGAAAGTAGTTCCTTGAGGCATTAATCTTGAAGGCAGAAATGAATGCAGTGTGAAAATCAGTAATGCATTTCAGCTCTAGTTTTATATGTAATACTGGTATTTAAATCACTTAACAACAAGGGAAGGTGTGGATTTGTGTAAATTCAAGGAGTTATTAAAAAATGTAAAAGGGGAAAATGCGTGCAGTTATGAATGAAACTGTAGCAGGAAATGTGTAGGAGTACGATAATGGCAAGAGAAGGAGGGGATAGTCTGAGGGGATTTTTTTTTTTTTTTTAAATGTAAGAATCCAGGGAGAGTTGCTGACTAACTCACTGTGGGAAGGGACTGTTTTATTGTGTTGTGGTTTAATGCAGTGGTATCCTAATCCCTTAAGGAAGGCAAACTGAATTTTACAAGAACTTTTTTTTCTGTAGAAAACATTGATGTTCCATTTGCTTTGAAAATGAAAAGGCATTTTTATTGCAGTCCTGTGTAGTATGTCCAACATTTTCTTTTTTGAGAAGCACAGTATTAAAAGTACCATTATTATTTTCCAGATATTTTGTTGCAGTTGGCTATTGTCCTGGTAGTATCTCTGCATAAAGATTAGCATTATTCCCACATAAGAGGTATTTATCTCTTACCATCTTTTTGTCTATGCTATGACTATTTTTCTTTCTATAGAAAACAGATCTATTATATGTCATTTCTCTGCTTAAAAGCCTGTGTACTGTGAAGAGTTTGAGCTCTAGACAGTCTGCTCGCCTTAATTTCAGTGTGTTACCAAAACCATGGTACCTTTAAGGCTTCTGTGGTAAGGATAGGAGGAGAAGTCATTCCAGTATCACACATGCTCATGATTTCATTGGCAATTTTGATTGTGTTTACTGCCTAAGTAGCTTTTCAACAGCCTCCCCAACATTATTTTAAATATTTCTAGATGTTAATCTTGCAAGAAAAATAATGAAATATTAAGTGAATTCTTACAGTGCAGACACTGACCTTGATGTTAAGTTAATCTACTCTGCTTTCCTGTCAGTCAGGCAAAATATTACTGTTGAAGGAAGGACTTAGTACGTTGTGAAGAGTAGGGTTGCCTCTCCTTTAGGCTCTGTACTAAGATATCTTAGCCTTTCTTTCAAATGTTTGAACAAGATAAAAAAGGAAGTACAATACAGATTAATGTAAAGCACAAATAGTAAAGGTGACTGTTAGAGATGCACTGCATGTGGTAAGGTACAGAATGCTCTGTATTATGTGAATAAGAATCACAGTATTAACTGTCCATGTTTTGCATCTGGTGCACATTTAAAATAAAAAGTAAGTACAAGCATTAATAATAGCACTTATTTCTCATGTACCTTTCTCCTTGTAGACTAAACTGTCTTGTTATTTAAACCTTTTTGGCTTGAGATCCAAACCAAAACAAAACTATATTAATCTGTGGACAAAATACAAATGATTGCCTTCCATTTTTTGTTCTTGGGAAGCTCAGTGGGATTCATCTGAATTGAAAATAAATGCTGTCAGGAGAAGGCCTAGTCTCTGACAATGGATTTTCAGGCTAGTTTTGAACCCCTGTGTTGTAGTTGCAGCCAGGACAGAGTTAATTTTTTTTTTTTTTTTACAGTAGCTGGGCATGCCTGTAGTTCCAGCTGCCAGGGAGGCTGAGTTGGTGGGATTGCTGGAGCCCAGGAGTTCTGGGCTGCAGTGTGTTGTGCCGAGTGGGCATGGCTAAGGCCCGAATGTTATTTAATACTGTCTGGCATCATTGCCAGGGTGTTGTGGAAAGGAACTCTTTCTCTTGATTCATGGCGAAAGCATGGCAGGCAGAGGGTCAGTCTGCCATTGTTTTTCATTGTCCTGGGTCTGGTGTGCATTTTTGCGCCCTCTCTTTCTACATTTTTGTTGCGAGTGTTGTTGCTGTTGTTTGTTTTCTTACCTCGTTGCTGTTTTCAGTAAATTTTTATCTCAATCCATGATCTCTCCCTTTTGTATCTCCTACTGGAGAAGGAGGGGAACAGCTTGTGCTTTTCTTTTTAGTGGGAGCACTAAATTGGGGAAGGGCGTTCCTAACCTATGGCACCCTATGAGGAAGTGCACTGGTTAACTGATAATGTTCTCCAGTTTTGGAAAAACTTTATTTAAAAAACACCTATTTTTTTTTCCCATGAATTCTCTGTTATTTTAAGAATCAGGGAAAAATTCTTACTGCTTTTGAAGTATTGATTCTTGTGATGATAAAATGCCCTAAGTTTACGATACAATCCTGAAGTTGAAAACTGTTTAGCCTAATTTTCCTGATGCCTTCTAGGCTGGGTTATTACAGAGTTTCTAAGAGGGTTTTTTGTAAGGTATGTCTCCTTGACAAAATAGGTATTGCTGAATGGTGGTGTCTCATTTGGAGCGTCTTGATGTTGCTGGAATTCTGGAAGCCTTCTTGCAGTTTCTTTGTAGTATTTGTAGTTTGCATTCTACCCTGAGAGATTTTTGTAGTCAGGAAAACCAGCACTAGGAAATGTCTGATTTTACCCAAGAACTTCATCTTACCATTGAGTGTGGAACAGAGTCAAAAGCAAGTAAAGCAAAGGCAAAGACCTCTTTTTATGTGGAAAACGTTGACGAAATAAAATATACCTGTTGAAATGGAAGGTTTATATAACTTAGTTTTTTGCACTCACTTTTTCTCTTTTTCCTGTCCAGATGAGAAGGAATTAACCTTTTGAGATGATAGATATAAAGCTCGTCCTGTCTGCGTATGTCATACTGGTACATTTCAGGATTGACATCAATGGAATATCAAAGATGTGTATGTTGCAATCAGTGCCTTAAGCTTTTTATGGCATCCTCTTAGTTGATAATGATGGGAGTCCATGTAGAAAGAGAACCCGAATTTTATAGAAACAGTCAGAGAGAGAAGATGGGAAATTAATTCAGGTTTTCCAGTTCTTGGAAATGTTATCCTAGATAATTGGGCAAGAAACCACAGCTTTGTTGTACCTTCTTCTAGTCTCGGGCAGGCTGTTAGCAAATTGAGTGAAAAAATGTTTGTGTTCTGCTTTACCAGTGTCACAAAGGACACTAGCACATTTTGAAGACTAATTGGGAAGTGCTAAGGACTATTGTGTGCTGCTGCTTGGGAACTCTCTGGCTCCCAAGACAGTCACTTCCCAGACACCTCAGTAACTCTCTGTGGATCTTCTGTTAAAAATAAGGTTATGAAGCTGAGCCTCCTTGATTTTCTGGTAAACTTGTGCTTATCTATCAGACTACAAATCCTTTGTCAGTGGTTACACACATACCCATAGTTGTCTGAGGTGAAAAGATTAATGAGGCGGGAATTAATGATTTCAGGAAACAAATATTTAGGCCATGTGGTTTGGAGATGTTTTTCATTTGATCTGTTCAGTCAAAATCTTGCATTGTATATTTGAACCTAGATTTGATTAAAAATAGAAAGTCTTTTGAATTTTTGCTTTGTGTCACCTTGTTGGTCTTCTAAGAGAAGTCGGCTGCTTTAGTAGTGTGATTGTCTCACTTTTGTGTAGTTTGCAGAGATAACTAAGAACTCAAGGTTTATTGGTACGACATATTGGATAGCCTCTTGTCCTCTTTGTTGACAGTGGCTGAAAGTAAGCAGAAATGAACAATATCATTACATGCTTTTCCTTTTAATGTAATTCCCTGAATATTTTTGCTGCTTGTTCATAGTTCAGGGGCTTCACGAACTGGAGGTGTGGTCTGCCTAATTAGTACCTGTGGGGAGACAGTCCATACTGAGTGGCAGTACTCTGACTGGGGTCTGACCCTCTGTGGGACTGGGCCTGAGCTTTCCTTCCCACAACAAAGTGACGCTGCTAAGTGGTGAGGAGAGGCAGGCACTGGAGAGGTATATGCGCTGGTCCCTGAGAGCCCCATGTGAGTGCCCCTGAGGATTGGCTGGCCTGAACTTTGGTGATCTCCCCTTACCTGGGGCACTGGATAAAGATATTTTCTTGGGAATTGAGTGATACCTATTAGGTAGATTATAAGAAGTTTTGAAATAGAAGCAAAATAGTCCTCACAGAATATTGTAATTGTTGTCCGTATAGCAGGTGTCTTATTCCAATAAACCTCACTTTGTCCCTCAGACTTGGAACCTTATTCCTTCAAGGAATAGGTAGAGGCATACTTTTGTGTATTTTTTTTATTTTTTCTTAGCTTTCAGAATTTAGGCTTCTTTTGGCTCAGAACCACCATTCTTAATATTTTTATCTGTTGTTCCTTTATTTGTGTTTCTATGTAGGAAAAAGGTACATTTGTGAGAATACTGAAAAAATTAATTTGCCTATGAAAGTGTAGCTTGTGGAAGGGTGATGCGAAAGATTAGCAAGTAAATAGTAGGAATTCTGTTCTGATAGAATCACTTCTGGTCAGGGCTGTAGAGTTTTAGGGTGGCAAGAGCGTTATAGTAAACTTTGTCTATTGCATTGCCTCATCTGTGATGTCTCCTGTTTCAACTCACTCTTTCTTAACTTGACAGGCAAGTATTTGCTTCCCAGTGCAACTGGACAGCAGCTGTGGCAACCTGTAGAAACCTCTAATCTTGTTCGCATGCGCTACCAAACACTTGGACAGTCAGCACCTTCACTTACTGCTAGTTTGGTGAGTAATCTTTTTCAAAGCTAGAAATGTACCAAAAAAATTTGTATCTCTGTATCTATTAGTAGGGAGAGGGAGATCAAATCAGAGTTTATTTTCAGACAATCTCTCTTCCTTAAGCAGTGTTTTTAAAATACCTAATGCATGCCTCCATACATTACTTAATATGTTGAGTGCAGCTGAATAACAATTATGGTAGCAGTAACTCTGAATTGGGTTACTGGATTCTACATAAAGTCTGAGCTAAATGTTGTATTAATACAGCTGTTTGCATTTTAAACAATCTCTTTCCTTAAAAAAAAAAAAAAGCAGCATATTTTTTCAGACAGGACGGCCGCCCTCTATTGCTTTCTCCTGAACATTGTTTTCTGTCAGTGTCTTTCCACTTCCTGCAGTACTCTGTCCTTAGGAGGACATAGATGTATGAAGCATGAGCTTAATGAAGTTTTTTGGATAAAATGATAAGGAAAGAGAAAGGGAAAGAGATGCATTGTACACATGAACTTTCAACTTTTTGTTTTCAAGCATCCATTTAGCTGCTTTTTGCTTCTGTATACCAATATATTAAGAAGTGTTGAAATTTAAAGCAGGACATGGTATACTAGCCTATACTTTTCTTCAAAGAGTTGCTTTAATGTCGTTCTTGTTGTATAAAAAATTAAAAAAAAATTGTTAGCTTTTTGCTTCCCCTCTTTCCTGCCTTTTGGACGGTTATTAAAACTTTGTTGATCCATGTCTACCTCCCAGGGGAAGCTTGTTTTGTGGTTTGTTTTGGATTTTTTTTTTTTTAATGCAATATTCAGGTTGAATGCAGCTATGGTCATCCAATGCTGAACAAATAGCACCATGACAGTTTTGCGTATTGTATTGATATGGCTGTTTTCTCCATGATCTGTCTGAAATAATATTTTATTTCAAATGCAGCAAATCTTCACCTGTAAATCTAATCCTGGTTTCTACTTAGTGGTAGTACTGTTTGTGGCCCTTTGGGGCAGATATGGTTTATTGGACTTCACACTTATTAAGAACACTGGATTCTACTGGCACTTCTGTGCTTTGAACCCTAATATTTTCTAGGAAACTAAGTATCAACTTGTGTATTTTTTTATCTAGTCTACTAAGAGAATCATTGTGAAGGAAGTATTTGGATTATGTATAATTGAAAGGAAAAAGAAATTGGATGAATGGTTAGAAATCAATTTAAATTGCATCAAAACTGTACATTTTTTCCTTCTTTTCTGCATTTGTGAATAAAAAGTAATTTCTTCTAAGTTAATTTAAAAGGTGTTGTGTTGCTATTTGATTCTCTGTTTTTGTTTGCATGACATGCTGCTGGGTGTTTTGTTTAGGTGACATGCTGCTAGCAATATTGTGCTTTTGGTGTGGTGCTTAAACTGTAGGAAGAGGAAGAGCGGCAGCATTTTGGCAAAAAGTACTTTAAATGGTCATAAAACAACAGACTAATGAAAAATTCAGTGAGCCATGCTTCCTTAAGGGCCTTTCACTCATCACCTATCTAGTTTTATGGCATATCTGTCTGCCACAGGCTTCTTCCTTCCTGTCTCTCCACATCTTTTATCTGTGCCTGACTGCAGTTTCTTTTATGCTGGTGCAAAAGCAGGCAAGAGCTGTCTAAGCAGATCTGAGCAGATTGTGCACAGGGTGGAGGTGCTGGTTCCTCAGAGGTATTTATTTCTTATCTGGGACTGCTGATCAGACTTGTCTTCTAAGGAGGTTAATGTTAGTGTCACATAGGCAGAGCTCTTCTCAAGCCTGTGTTGATAAATACTTTGCTGTCAGGCTTCTGAAAGACTCTGGCCTTTGCTTAAAAGGGGTCATAAGTTAGGGATCACTCAACCTCCTTGCTCTTTTTTATTTTTTGCATTTGTGTGTCTTTTTGTCTTGGTGCTGTGATTTGACAGAGTTGAATTTGGGAAGCCTATTTTTAGATTCTAGTTAGGGGAGCGTTTAATTATATTTAGGGAAGTGTTTACCTTATGCAGAAGAGATTTGTGTGACGAATTTTCTGTAGCTGTTCACTGTCTCAGTTGAAATTATTTTACATGTATTTTCTCACTCATTTGCAAAATTATTAGCTTATTATTAGTTCCTCTCCTAGGACTGATCAGTCTCGCTGAGGTTGATACTCAGCTGATGTGGATCGGACTGAGCAGTGATTATGTGACCATATAGACAAGAGTGGCAAGCAAACAGGTCAGGACACATGCTAGTGTTTAGTGCAATTGCAAAAAGGGTACAAAAGACATATTTTTCCCTTCTGTCAATAATTTGTAAAAATGTCACAAAGTCACTTACTGGGTCACAGATGTAAAATATTTCTGTAGGAAACTATAGATTTCTAAGTGACTTACAGAATATTGATTAAAAATGGGCTGCAGGTGTTGCTTTTTATGGAGTTCAATAGCTATGCATGATTCACTCCTGCAGTTGGACTATAAGTTAAAAATATAGTTTCCATGTAGACCCATATAACTGGGTTAAAGTTATGTTAAAGATTTTTTAGATGAATGGGTAGTGTATTGGATTTGATGTGGGCTCTTAATTCAGAGGTAGCTAAGTGATAGTCTTGTTACTCTGCAGTTTCTGGCAGGAGCATTTTGAGCTGTCCACAACAGGCGGTTTCTGTGGTCTTAACACAGATGATGGGAGTCTGCAGAGTGTATTAATAGTATTAAAAACTCTTAGAAAATGATACAGAATGTCTTCAAGACTAAATAGAAAGTGGAAGCTGAGGTGTGGAGTGATTCTGCTTTAGGATGTTTTCACAGGTCATGCTGGTCTGGTCAGTCTCTTCCTCTCCACAGTTAGTGGACGATAATACGCGCTCCCGGAAGGCCATTCAGTGTGTGTTTCAGTACTCAGTTCTGCAGGAGTGTAGAGAAACTGTGGTAGAGCTAGTTTGACTCTCCTTGGCTGTTGGCTCTTACTGTAGGCTGACGGTTGTCTTGTCTGATTTCAGGGTAGGAGGGATTCGCCTCTGAAAGTGCTTATTTTCTACTGAAGTAGTTTGGGAGTCAACCTTGAGTTGCCGCCTCATTTGTTATCCAAAGTTTAGGAGTAACTCTCCTGTTGTCTGCCAGCCCCCTGCCACCCACAAGTATTTACAAATATCATTTATGAGTGTAATGTTTTGACTTGTCCATTTCTATTACTGCTATCAGAATTTTTGGAAAACAGTTCAAAATAAATTGAAATAAAGCCAATTTTGTGAATATCTCATTGTAATAAGCTGATGTGCTTAAAATTATAATAACAAACCTGGAACTGTCTGAGCTTAGAAACTTAGTTTTATAGTCAGAAAGGCATTTTGTCTCAGTGACACAGATGGAACAGAGTTCCTGATTTTAACATTTTCTAGTTAGCTGCATATATAAAAGCAGTGGAAACCTGAACATAAAGTATCCTTATGATACATGATGATAAATGACTAGGTGAAAAGAATTTGACAAAATGAATTGGGTAAAATGTTTGTAAATTTGTTTTGGCTTTGTCATGGTTTGGTGTCAAATTCTTGTTTTGAGTTTTATTTATGTATGTTTGCTTGTCTATGTGGTGTTTTGTTTTGTTGGGTTTTTTCCCTAATTTAAAAAAAGTAATCTCCTACTTTAAGAAGCATGACATCTCTCATTTTGTTTATCTGTTTTATATGAATTAAAAAACCTCTACACCACAAGAAAGATTTCTCACAGTCCAGAGAGATTTTTAAGACAGCATATTTCATGTCTACTTTATGGTTACTTTATGAAATATTCACATAAAAAAACACTAAAAACAAGATCCTCGAATGAAATATTTACATTTTAATACGCTTGGCTTTTAAATTCTGTCAAGACTGGTTGTGGGATTTCAGCTTTATGTCAAGTATTGAGCTCAGGTTGGCTAGTCCTTTTGTTGTTGAAGATGAATATGCAGTATGAAGTAAATCAGACTCTGAAAGGCATGCTGTTTCTTCTTGGAAATGTGAAAGATGTCAGCAAAATGACTTAATTTTTACTTATTCAAAGATTTTCCACTATTATACTATTTGGAAGTAGTTTCTAGTAGCATGAAAAATAGAAAAGCAGTAAACAGTAGTCTTTGTGAATGGCTTATGTCCTTTCCTGCTAAGCAGCGAAGGGGTGTTTTGTCTAGGTATGACTAGAAGCATTTGCTACTTTTTAGCATACTATTTAGTATTTTCAGTTTAGTTTTTTCAGGATTTACCTCTTGATTTCCTCTCCCCCAAACCACACATTCCCCTGCAAACTGCCAAAATATTGTTGCCTTCCCCAAAACAACAGACGACTGAATTTGCAAGCATCTGTATTTTGGTTTACTTGGTTTTTATGGCCATTTTATCAGTGTTAATTTGTAAGAATGGTTTTACAGAAACTGGAGGTTGGTAGTTTATAAAGTACTGGTTTATAAGTTGGATTGCTGAAAGGAAACAATATAAGAAATGTTCAGTGTCTGTCAAAGGCAGTTCTACTTCTTCCGAAAGAGTTTTGCCTCTTTCTTTCTTTTAAATAGTATAATACTATTTATGAAATGAGTAAAAATGAAAATGAGTAAGTGTGTCTTTGTTAAATATGCCATTAACTTCAGCTAAATTGACATAATGTTGACAGTTATTATGAGAACTGTTTCAAAACTAATTATGCTAATTAGAACTTAACTACCAGTAATTGCATGTATTCAAACAGCACACCAACACCCTTTTGTGTGTTTTATTTCCCAGATGTAAGACAGCCATTTGTTGTCTCAGAAGCTGCAAAATTACAGCGTAGATAATAAATGATTGAGAACAAATAAAACACATTCTTTAGAAACACTAATTGGTTAGATAAGTGAATGACAGTATCAATTGTGTTTGGTCAAATCACATAATTTAAAAAAAGGCCTTTATTTAAATGTTATATTTTGGAATTGTAAGAAATTTTTCAAATCATGAATTGTCTGTGTTCAGTTTTATCTGGTGAGTATCAGGAATAGCTGAATTTATTTTTAAGTAAACTTACTAGAGAATAAGAGGAACCTGCATCTGAAACTTGGGTTGCTTTAATTTTCAGTTCTTTCTGTCCTGGGAGTCAGGTCTTAAATGCCTAAGTGTGAGCAGCTAATTAATACTCTGCAAATTAATGAGCAAGTATTTGGATGGCACTTGTAAGAAGCAAAAAGAAGATGTAATAGAAATTGCCAAAGTAGCTAATCCTGGCTCTATCTCTAAAATCTCCCCCAAATGGCTAGATTTCAGAAAGACTGAGTCTGAACTGAGGATGTTACTTGAATGCTAAACCATTGTATAGAGTTTAAAACTGTACTCTTGTTAGACTTAAAACCAGCTTAAACATCTAAGACTCATCACTGGAAATCTTTTTAAAATGGAAAGTTTTTATTCCTAGGAAATGCTAAAATTGTCAAGTATATGGTAGTGGGTTCTCTGTGCTTTGGTTGCTTCTAACTTTTAAGACTAGAGCGTTGTTCTCCCTTGTGTATTTTATTTCATTAATTCCTCATCCATGAATATGTATTTGCATTCATATTTCTTTGTCTGTATTTGCCTTCTAACAAATACTTAATTGCAGTTCTACTCCAGTAGATAGATCTAATTTAGTAGTAGAGAGAGGGAAGTAAACATCCATCTTCATAGACATGCCTATGTACTCCATATTTGTACATAGCAGAAAGCTGGGATAGACCTGGTCCAGAGCTGTGAAACTGTATTACCTTGACAAGCTGATGTGAGAAGGTGATGACTGGGTGCTCTGTTTTGCAAATATAGATATATCTCAGTCTGTCTTTATTATTGTTTTCAAAATAGTCTTGGCATACTTGGATTTAAAACAAAACTGTAGATTTAGTTGCTTGACGGAGTTCTAGATGTTGACGCCTTTCCTAAGTTGTCTGATTACAACAAGTTGCTTTATTAATTCTTGTGCTTTTCATGCTCGTTCTTGAATGCTGATACAATACAGACATGGTGATGGCCAGGGTTAACCTTCCTCCCAGAGAGAGCTTTCAATTTCTCAAAACTGAGAACACATCTAATGCTGAAAACTGTCATTAGCTTCCATTAGAAAAATGGAAAAAGTCTGTCATAGAAGACTGACTTTAAAAGGTCTTGTGATCCAGCGTGTCTTCCAAACAGGCCTACTTTGTGGTGATGTAGGTCTCTTCCTTCCCATCAGCCTCAGTAAGCTTCCAGCTTTTAGGATCTATTTAAGCATAATCTAGAACTGAAAGAGATATTGCAGTTTACTAGAGCTGAATGTAGGTATAGCCCTCTTCTGTATCCTATTGATGGTGCAAAACTGGTAGAGATCAAATGTGTGTAGGAGCTAAGCAATACATCCTGGTTTTGCATGAGTACCACACTTCTGTTTTCCAGGCATCTGTATAATGGTCTTTCTCCTTTATGAGAGACTTTGTCTGAACAGTGAAAAGACTTACTAGGACTAGTTTCTACTTCTCAATAATGAAGAATTTAGGGCTGTTAAAATTACCCACACAGTTGAGGACAGTAAGCTTGGCTAAATGTAATTCTTCACGCCTAGAACTGAAACTTGTGACTCTGTGTTAGTAGTGACTCTGAATAAGGGTTTATTCTTGTCTGCTGTGATACTTGAGTGGTCTGTGTGTGGTATTAGTGATGGTTATATTAAAATGTCATCTAGAATTGTTGTGCCAGTATTGTTTAAAAAGAAAAACATAGGAAAAGTGGAAAGTGTTCCAAAAGTGAGGCCATGAATGTTTCATGCTGGTAAAACTTGCCACATGAGAAACAAAGGAGTAGTGGTGTTTGGCAATAAACTACAAGACTAGAAGAAATTGATGTGTTATCATTCATACTGTTTGAAGTCTAGGTGCCTTTCTGGGAATAACGGCTTTCTCAGCTTGTTGTTGGGCTTTGCTTAGAGGATAAGTGAACAAATTACAATCTGTGATTAACAAGAATAAGATACAGGAATATAGTGCTGGACGTTTCTCACCTTAGAGCAAAAGCTTCTGCAACTCCTTGAAAGATTTATAGGTGTGGAAATGGAAGGCGGGATAAAGAGGCTAAAAAGGACATGGAGAGTAGGAAGAAACTGGAAAAATTACTGACACTTGAAAGGATCTAGGAAAATGTACCTATAATGGTGTTTCCTGGTCACCATCACAAAGAGCAGACTACTGTGAATTCATTGTCTATCAGTTAACATGTTGATTCAAACACCATTCATCCATAGTTTTTCACATTTAATGAGAAAATATTAACAAATCGCAAGGACATTCTCCTTTGCTTGAGGAATGTGTGCTGATGCGCAAATCTGATTTTAATGGTCTGATTTCCATTCTTAGAAGAATGTAATAAAAGTTTAAATTAATTTCACTTACGGCTCTGACTTTAAAACAAATTGAGATAAAGTGGGCATGGGGAATACCATTATTAACGTAGGAAAACTATTGTCTACACTTCTGTCCATATTCAGGATCTGAAGGCATAGTGATAGGTGTTGATAACTTCAGACTGAATGCTCCCTGTGTGGCATAGGTGAGTAATAATAGGTTAGGGTGTTACTTGCTGTTCTTAAGAGGCAGTTAAAATTTCTTTGACTGTTCTTAGCAGTCTTAGAAATCTGGTACTTATGCATAATTCAGATAGGATGATTTAAAAAAATGCTGTAGATGATAAGGTACTGCTCCACTGACCTGAATTTTAATAGTGATACTTGATATTGCAAAGAAACTTGATTTTTAACATTGTAGAAACTTTTTCCTAGTGCTGCTAGGCTTGATTGCTCCTGTGGCAGTTTCAATTAACAGAAATGTAAATAATGAAATTCTGTGAACTTCCTAGTGAAGTTTGGCCTAAAATGGTGCGAGTGTTCAGAAGCTGATGAGTTGTATTCCTTTTTGCTCTTTTTTTTCTTTCCTGTGGAGCAGTATCCTTATATTAAAGGCTAACTAAATAGGGCATAATTCTAAATTGATGAAGTAACATTTTTGTTTTCCTCTCTGTAAGTTGGCATTCTCATGCCCATGGTACTTGCAAAGTGATTGTAATGTAGCAGAGGGTGGAAGCAGACGGTATGGTAACAATAGCTCTTATCCTTGAAGCTGAAGTACTCCCATGGTTCTGATGATAGCTGTAACTCTCTAAACAAAAGAGACTCAAACTGGTTTGAATGACACTGCTGACTTGTAGGCACTGGAGGAGAAAGGGGAAATGTAGTTTATCCAGATCTCTCTGGGGGAAATGAACATTCCTCCTCTTTGTTATATTATTTTTTTTTAAATTCCAAAACCCAAAAGTGTCTAGCAAGAATTTGTCTGCAGGTGTTTTTCAATTTGAGAACATATAAAGTACTTCTGTGTTGGATGGTACAGTGCTGCTTC
This sequence comes from Sclerurus mexicanus, assembly GCA_013396755.1. Taxonomy (NCBI): domain Eukaryota; kingdom Metazoa; phylum Chordata; class Aves; order Passeriformes; family Furnariidae; genus Sclerurus; species Sclerurus mexicanus. Next base: position 499,154 of record VWZF01000296.1, on the reverse strand, counting down.
TAATCTCCTACATTTCCAGGTTTAAAAGCAGATCTGAAACTTTAAGTGGGTTGACCGTCACAGTTGGCTTTGGCACATGCTGCTGGGTGATTTTACCTCTGGTTTTCAGTCAGACTTTCTTGTACATTCATGTGGAATCAGAGGTCTTATTGTAAAATGCACTTCTGCCCCATGGAAGCAGATGGGAATGTGGACTTGGATATTTTTTACTATACCTTACCTATTAGTATTTGTGCGGTCCCTCCCTTGTCCTGATAAATGCTGATTTAAATTGGTCTGACTTCACTGGTGTGATGCCGTCACCATGTTTGTTTCCCTATTCTGTACGCTGCCACAGTGGACTGATGACTTTTAGCATCAACTATTATCATCTCAGTAAAGCTAGAAAGCATTCTTGCTTTTCTCTTTTATCATAATATGCCATATTATGGTGCATATGTCTATATCCAGTTATGTCAGATTTTTAGTAAAGCAATAGTACAGTAGGATCATTGCATCTATTAAGGATTTTCTTTCATGGTGTTGTGGAGATTAAGAAACCAGTTAAGTGCTCAAGTCGACCTAATGTCACTTGACTAAAAGATATAATAATCAGCAGGAGATTGGTTAACTGCTACTCTCATGAATACATTTAACCTCTTGATCATTGCTGGATATCTGAAATTATGTGATGCCTTGGAAGATAGTATTTGGTCAGTTAAATTCAGAAATGATGGTTTGCTTTGTAATGCATGGAATAATTTCATAGCAATATACACTTGGCTGATCACGGATTTCTAATTAACTCTGTTAGATTGTCTATTTGAGAGAGGATAAAGGTTGATAGTAAGAAACAAAGTGAATTATAAGATTGCCTGCTGTAAATAAAGGAGGAAACACAGCTGAAATTAAGGAAGAGAACTAACCAACAACTAAAGTAGAGTTAGATCTCAGTATATTTCATCAATTTCCTGTCCAGTAAAAGCATATCCTGAACAAACTTCCATCACATGATGCTGCTTTTCCAGAAGCCTGTAGCTGTGAATAAATGTTTTTTGTTAAGCTTGTTATATGTGCTCTACTTATCAAATACGGAATTGCAACTAGTGATCAGCAGGAGAACATTCCTTTCTATTCCAGACTTCCTTACTTTGCTGGTTTGTAATGGAATTTCCATCCATGGGGAGTCAAAACTTCAGCAAGATGAACTATCTTCTGAATTAATATGAGTGGTGAAAGGCTTAACTATTGCTCTCTAATGAAGGAGGGTGCTCTTGAGAAACAGAAGGACCATATGTAGTGGAAAGTGTTGAATGTTAGTGTGGAAGAAACAGTTAAAAGACATTAAGAAGAATTATGCCTCTTGAAGAAAAAGTACATTCATATATTTTCTCATTGCGAAAATATGACGTGATTACAAGTGTTGATATTAAATGATTCTAAAAAGGAAAATGGGGCATTGCTCATAGCTGTAGTGTTGTTCAGAGTGATTTCAAAATAAAGCAAGAACTTAACACCATGCCAAAGTTTAATCAGTCTGCTTGGAATGCAGCTTGCCTATTACTGATTTCACTTGAGAATCAAACTTCTAAACATCTAAGGGGGATTATTCAGCATATAATTGCTATTGTTACTGTTTCACCATTTTTTAATTTTTTTAATTTTTTAAAGAATTTGCTTCCCTTTCCATATACAGAATGTAAAGTATGCCATTTAACTGATTGCTATAAAATACCTCAACTGAGACAGTTCTTTGTTTGTTCTCTGAAAATGTGGTTAGATATGTGATGTTTCAAATACTAAGATTTAAAATGGCATAAGTCCTGTACGTTTGATGTTTGGCATGCCCTGGGGAGATGCTGAGACAAGTAGTTCAGCAACTTTTGAAAAAAGGAGGAACATTATAGTATGTCTCAGTTCTTGTTGAAAAGAGATCCCTGAGAGAAACAGACTGTACTTATGATGTGCCTGTGTTTTCAGAAAGGAATTTGTTCTATGCTATTGTGTAATTACAGAAAACCTAGAAAATTGGAGGGCTGGGTACCTTGGTTTGATTGGTGATCCACCTATGCTTTTTGATGCAGTAAGGAATAATATTTGATGCAAAAGGCAAAAGATATGTAGCTGGCACGTCTCTTGTAACCAGTCTTCTCATGTATGTTCTGAGATTGAAAGACAGGTTGGTTACTTATTTAAAACTTATTAAAAAAATCATTTGCTTTTGCAACAATTTTTTTTTTAGTATTTTAATTACTGATTTTTTACCTTTCTAAGGTAATAAATAAGCCCTCTGAATGATTGGCAAACCCAGAAATGAGTTGGTGTAAGTAGGATTTTGTCCAGCAGGTGGCATGAAGACCCAGTGTGTACCTATACTCTCCATGGAATGTGGCCATTCCTACAAGTGTAATCGCGACTGTTGGCAAGGTAGATGTGCTTTAGTATGAAAAAGTAGTTTATTTTCAAGAATCCTAAAGTCAATAGTACATTCTTTATTGAAGAAACAGCAACAATGAACTCCCTTACATGTAAGAAATTGTTGCACCCTGTGCTAACCTGTGGCTTGCCACTTGTGTGCAAGTTTTGTCAGCTCCAGAAGAAGAGAATTAGAGTTTTGGTAACTAAGGAATCTTGAATTTCTCCCTGCTTGTGAATCTCTTCTGAGCAATACACAATATCTCAGGAGAATAGTAAAGTATCTTTTAGTGCATTGATGGATCTGGTAGTCAGAGTTCTTTCTTGGTTACACAGCAAACCAGCTTGGCTTATCTGGATGCTTTTTTGTGTAATGTGGTGAAGTGGAACACAAATTCAGTAGTGCTCCATCAATCCATGAAATTATTATTGCCCACAAGTCTTTACTTCTGAAGTACAAAAGAGATGTAAAAGTATCAATATACTTGTGAGAGTGTGTGTGTGTGTGTGTGTGATTGTAATACTGAAGGAGGATAGAGGGAAAAAAACTGGTAAGAGCTCACAGTTCTGTTGTCAGTCCAGCAATGCCTTCTTCAGTGCTGTAGTGGGGTACTGAGAGGAAGCAGTGCCTTGAAAGCATTTGGCTGGTGAAGCATGTCTGTATTCTTCTCCTGAGGGGTGCTGGTTGTCATGTTGCGCCCTGAAAGGAAGCTGTTGGTTTCCCGTGGAGTATTCATTTCATACTTTTTCTAAGTCCTTAGAAGGGACATTAGACAAATGTATACAGGAACATAAATGGCTGTGTAGACGAAATACTGCTACTTTTGCCCTTTGAATCATAAAAATATATATAATTTACAGTGTCTAAAATTGTATACTAATTATTAGGTTTTATTAGTAGTTGATGTTGTTGTAGATGTTACTTGATTCTGTTAAATTCATTAGTTTCTCAGAATTTCAGTTTATGCTAATAATTATTAATAAATTGTCTTTATCAATCTCAATTTTAGACAAGGCAACTTTAGCCCCTAACACTCTAAAATGGGAGAATTGTTTCCTAAAGTAATGTGCAAGTTCATATGATATCACTGCATAGCTTCTCTGGGTAAATGAGATCTCAGAAAGTAAATCATGAAAGCCAAGTGGTGGATTTTTATTATCCCATTCAAGTAATTTGTGATAAAGCTGGCCTATGTTCCCTCATTGACTGAATATCCTAAATATGCTTTACTCTGAATATCAAAACAAACAAGCCTTCTTGTGGTTGTATGAGGAAATTCTTGCTGAATATATTGCAGAGCTGCAGTTCTCTCTGCTAGTCTGTATGTACAGACTAAAAAGGTATCTGCTGCTTTGAGTGGAATACAGCTTCCCTTATCTCGGTGATGATGTTAGGTGTGGGTCTGTCAATTTTTGCTGCGAAGTTTGACAAAACATCTCACTTCCAATGCTGTAGCCAATTTCAGTGACTTTGCAGATAATAGAGCTTTCAGAATTTAAATGGAACAAGAGGCAGATGGATAGTGTTGTTTCCATAACCTTTTTCCCCTCAGAAAACATTAAAAACATTGCATTAAAGAAAACTCTCGGGTAATCCAACACTAGGTAGTGATACTGTAAGTTTCTGACTTATGTAAGATGGCTAGATATTGATCTAGATATTGATGAAATTCTTTAAAGATGATCTTCATTTTGATTCACTTCCAGAATGATTTTTCAAACCAATGTAAGAAATACATGCACATCTTTCAGGTCCCAGTATCATACATGGCTTTTGCTTTCATGCTTCTGTGGCTTTACTAGATGATGATCTGGTATGCATTATGATTTCTAATGAAATCCCTTTTTCCCACAGCATTGTGGAGAGACAATATGGATGATTTGCTGTGGATGTATATGTATGGGAGTGTTGAACACTTTTGTGTGATAGTTGTTTTGCAGATTTTTTTCTTTCCTTTTTTTTTTTTTTTCCCTGGGGAATAGAAAAAAATGTACCATGTCTGCATAGGGTGTTTGAAATTCAGTGTAAAACATTGGGGGTAAATTCCTTTAGGAACTGAAACTGTTTTCAGAATGCTACAGAACAGAAGTGTGATTTCTGTTATGATTTCTTAATCATATTCAGAGTACAATTACTTTGGTGTGGCACATAAAGATGGCTCAGTTTCTCCTACAACTATTCAGAAAAATAACCTCAGACTCACTTATGGAATTGTAGTGTTATCTCCCCTTGGCAATTTATGCTCTGAACTATTACAAATTCACAGAATATCCTGAGTGGGAAGGGACCCACAAGGATCATTGAGTCCAACTCCTGGCCTTGTGCAGGACAATCCCAAGAATCGCACCACGTACCTGAGGGAGTTGTCCAAATGCTTCTTGAACTCTGTCAGGCTTGGTGCCATGACCACTTCCCTGGGGAACCTGTTCCAGTGCTCAGCTGCTCTCTGGTTGAAAAACCTTTTCCTTATATCCAAGCTGTATTTCCCCTGACTCAGCTTCATGCCACTTCCTCGAGTCCTGTCACTGGTCCTGAGTATGAAGAGATCAGTGCCTGCCCCTCCTCTTCCCCTCACAAGGAAGTTGTAACTGCAATGAGGTCTCCCCTCAGCCTCCTCTTCTCCAGAATGAACACACCAATTCCCCTCAGCCACTCCCTGTCTGGCTTCCCCTCCAGACCCTTCACCATTTTTGTTGCCCTCCTTTGGATACTCTCTAACAGCTTAATATCTTCCTTATATTGTGGATCCCAAAACTGCCCACAATATCCAAGGTGAGGCCGCCCAAGTGCAGAGCAGAGTGGGACAATCCCCTCCCTTGACCTGCTCGAAATGCTTTGCCCGATGCCCCCAGGACATGGATGGCCCTCCTGACTGCCATTGACTCCAAGCTCTCTTACTGTAGGGCTGCTCTCCATTCAAAACCACAAAAGCAGTATTTGCAGAGTTTGTTTCAAAACCATTATAACTACAGCATCCAAGGGGACACACTCTGGTATGCTCTAATTGTTCTTTCTTCTCTAATGTGCTTAAAGAAAGGCTGCATAGGAAGTAATGTTTAACAGTTCCAAATTTTTCTATTCCTGTGCTTGTATCTGTAGTTACAGTTTGTCCACTTACCTGGATTTCTGAAAATATGGCATGTATGATATTTTGATTTTTCTACTAAACCACTTGAATAGCTTATCAGTGGACAAAAGTAGAATGAAAAGCTCCCTTTTTACTAGTACTAGGAAAAAGTTCCTATTATTCCATTTATCAGAATGTGAGACCATTATTTCGTTGCATGCTATCTCTTCTAAGCATTGGAATATTCACCTTTAGGAAGAAAATAATTATTTTTAAAACTTGATGATGGTGATTGGATGCTGTAGAGTATTTAAGGTACAGGAAGCACCTCTGACAGAGATAGATTTATGGGCAGAGTACAAGTGAATTGGTACATGGTGCATAATAAATATGATTTGTTCAGTGCTATCACCACCTGTAGTATGAAAGTGGCAGCTACACATTTTATCTGGTTGATATCAGTAATCACAGTGATTTCTAAATTCTCCTGATTTTGCCAGTTAATACTGTTTTCTGAGTGAAGCAGTAGGACTAATGCAAAAAAGGGCAGTTGAATGAGGATAAAAGCTTCCTAAATTTGTGTAATTGTCCTGAAAACTGTGTTCTACCATGTGTATTTTCAGCTTTAAAGGAACATGTACTTACAGGTATGTGTTTAAGTTAATTCTGAAACATCCTTCCAATTTAGTTATGTCTAATGCTTCATATATAGGGAAGAAAGATTTTTTGGTAAAATTTGAGGTTATTGACTGCCTGTCTTAAAATAATTTTGCCTTCCCTGCTAGGCAGGAAGGGGTGAAAAGGATGTTTCTTTGTTCATGCATTGTACACATGTGCTGTTTTGTGATGCATGTACAACTAAACTGTGCCTTTCTGCTGCACGTGATGTGAAAGAATCTGTGAAGCATTTTGCTGTATTTCATATGTATATATTCATTTATCTATATATAAATGTAAGTAATATTAAAATGTTTCAAAGAGTAAGCTTATATGTCATGATTTTCTTTCTAAAACACAACTTTTACCATACCATAATCTGGTCTGCCATGGTTTTTGTAGTGAATAAAACTGAAATAAGAATCTGAAAAATAATGAAAGCCTCCAGAAAAAAAACTTGCAGGCTTTACACATTTTTAAACACATAGATGCACCTTTGGCAATGTCTAAAAAGATTCATAGGTTGTGAGAAAATGTAGTTGATGCTTCACTTGTTAGCTGCAAACCTCTGCCTTTCAGTTCTTTCTAATACACCTTTATAAATTGCAGCACAAGCCGAGGAAAGCGGCATTTCTCTAATTGACAGTAAATGCACTTTTCACTGAAAGGTAGTTTTATACTTTTCTATTTGAGATGTATCTCATCTTCCGCTGGAAGGCAGTCTTCTCTTTGTTTCATTCTCTTGCCTTCCAGTATTACTTAGGTAGCTGTACTTCTTTAGCTTATTGCAAAACAAAGTAATACTTGCACTCTGTAATTGAATAGTTTCTTCATGCATATATGTCGGTGCTTTTTCTGCTTCTGATCCTTTCTGTAAGTTGTCCTTGTACAAAATCACAGCTTCTGTGATACTTGAGGTATTTTGTTAGGTTATGGGCTTTTTGCATCTGTGCCTGTCATCTTACATTATGTGAAGGTATGACTTTTTTGTGCTGTTGTTCAAGTAATGACCTCTCAGCTAGTGGGATAGGGCACTTTTAATTCATACATATATATTGGACACTTATGTATAGTTAGATGGCATAAAATGATTGTTGGAACAGGACTACACTTCAGTATTATTTACATTTAAAGGAACTGAGAAATTGAGATTTAGGAGGTTTTGTATTGCAGTGATTAAAATAAATTGTGTAAATATGTATTTAGATTGGATATGTAAATGCAAACAACCTTGTAGCTGAAACCTGTGGTGTGCCATGAGAGACAAATGCTAACATTTTCCCTCTTACCCTTGAAACTTGACAGTCTCTGGCTAATTAATTTTTGCCACCCTCATTGGAAGCATAACAGCAGCATTTAAATTGTCATCCGTTTGCATCTGTCTTTAGAAACAGAGAAACATAGAAAAGAATGTGAGGACATACGGTTGTGAGTGATTGGGACAAAGTTTTAAAGTGTTAACAAAGAAGAAGGGAGAGTACATTTTGAAAAGGCAAGTAGGAGTATTGGGAAGAACCCAAAGGACACGTGTGTGTCCTTAATGTAACTTTCCCCCCTTTCTTTCAGACTGATGAGGGATCTGGTTGCTTTTCAGTTTGATTCTGTACAGAAAAAATGTTTTCACTAGGGTCAGCGTGCTGCTTAAAGAGATGATACACTTGAAAAATTAATTCAGGAGGATTGAGTAGCCTTTGTTACAGAGGTCAGACTTGACGGGTACAACACCTCCTTCTGGCCTACCAATCTGTAAAGCTATCCTTGTGTTTGATTTTTCTTGTCTCCCTCTTGTGGAACTGGAGTTTTGGTCAGTACAAGCATCTCCTTTCTTTCTGAACTGACATGCAGCTCTAATCCTGTAACTGAACCCAGTGAAGGGCTAAGTTCTAAACCACTGACCCAGAGTGATGGACGCATTTGGAGCTGGAGACACGGAGAGACAGGGAAGGGGAAACATGTTCAGTTAATGTGTAACTCGGATAAAAAATTGACTGTTTTCTTAGAATGATACAGTTGCAGATCTCAGAAAAATTTAGCTGAGTGAGAGTGCTGATTTTTTTTTCAATTGTAGCAAGTGTAAAACAGTAATTTTAATGCATTCCAGTCATATGAAGAAAACCTAGGGGTGGTGGCAGGGAGTACAGCCGCCTTTTCTTTCTTTCTTTCTCTGTTCTTTAGATAAGCTGTTACTGCTCAGCTTTATCCTTTCAGCAATTCTTCAATTCTTCTCCTTTTT
>VWZF01000296.1:478681-489951 GCA_013396755.1 Sclerurus mexicanus | reverse complement strand
TGCCGACAGGGACAAAGTTTGGCCGGCGCCCGGCGCTCCGGGGCTGCGGCGCACTTTGGAGAGCGGCGGGGCGGGCGCATCTGCCCCTCCCGGGCGGCTTTGGGATGACTTTTCCGCTGGCGTTCCTAAACTCCAGAAAATGCCGTGTCTCAAAGGAAGTGTAGGTCATGGCACAGTGTTGGTACCGTATGTTGTTTGAGCCCTAGACTTGAACCGTATACTCTCTTAGGAGAATGCATTAAATGCTCCGATTTTTTTTTTTTTGGGAAGTGTATTAGTATAGAACATGTGACCACTGTGGAATACAGGGTGCAGTTACTTTTTTACCATTTCACCAAAATGGAGCGCCACCTCAAACTACATCATTATTGCCCATTGTTCAGAAAGCCCCTTTGCTCAAGTCGATCTCAGCGATGAATGTACTTCCTTTCTTTTGTTTTCCTCCACATCCGCAATTTCAATGGGAGGAGGGTGAAGAGGAAAGCCTCCTTACACTTGGGATCGTTATTCTTAAGTAACATAAAACCTCTTAAAATGTTGAAGATGCACTGAACTTGCACAGTTGTGAACTTTTTGGGAAGATGCCCTTTCTGATCAGTGGTTTCAGCTTAGTACTGATCCAGTGTGACAGTTTCTGTTACAGAGATGAAGGCAAGTAGAATTTGTAGCCTATATTCTTACATAGCATACAGAAGTCCTGAAACTCTCTTGGGCCTCTTAGTATTTTAAGAATCCATTAGCTTTTCTTTAACTTTTTGTGTGGTAACATTTGCCTGTGGAAAGTGAATAACTTCTGTATAAAGATTTTGATACATTATTCAGTCGTTATAGCCTAAGTATTTTCTATTAATTGATTGTAAAGTGGGAAAGAGGATCTCTGCTGCAGGTTGAAACTGTGGATGACAGCTTTGAAAGGAGAGGATATAAAACTTTTAAGAGGTAGATCTTCACAGCAAAACTGGATTTCCTCCTGTTAAACCTGCTGTAATCCATTCAGTAGGGTAAACCGGATTTCTGCCTTTTGACAAAAATTAAACAGCAGTCTGGTCTGGTTAAGGGGTAACTTAAACCTTCATATGAAAGAAATGCATCCAGTTCTGCATGTTATTTTTATCTTATTTTCTGTAACTTTAACAAAGTAATTTTGAATAAATACCAAATTAGTTCACAGAATTGCTTACGGTCACTTAAGAGTATTAAAAGCTACACAGTGAATAATCCTCGTACCAGAAAGGCCAATTCACACTTGCAATGCATGCAGTAATAAATTGTTTTTGAAGGTGCGTGCCTCATGACTGTTAATTAGAATCTCATCCTAGAGTGGAGAAAATTAGCCAGTGGTCAGAAGAGTTCAAGTTGATGTACTATCATCTAGAGAAAGATGGAAAGGGGAGAAATTCTATTTACACTCAAGTGGTGTTCATTAGACCTTTAAACTGAATCTGTCTTTATATTGTCCTCTCGCTCCCGCTATGTTGTTCTGTTGCTCTGTTTTTGTCTTCGTCTGTTGTCCTTGCAACTTGCCTAGAGAATTTGTGAGCTAGAAAGCAGATGATATATGTGACAAGGAGTGTTGCTGCTGAGTTCTGTTAATAAATACTAAGTCTCTGACTTGTTTGCTTTGTCTTGATTTTATAGTACATCCCAAAGTAGTGACTTGGTTATTTTATAGTGGTAGTATATGCTTTTACCATTGAAAGAAACAACTGTAAATAATTCTCCTGCCATTGTTTTCTGTGGGAGTAATCCATGTATTTTGTCCCCTCTTCTTTTTCATATGTTAACTGTTGTGTATATTCTGAAAGGGATTTAAAAAAAACCCAACAAACAAATAAACAAAAAACCCTACAACAACAAAACCAACAAAAACCCCAACCAAACAATAAAAAGAGCCCCCAAACCCAAATAAAAACCACCCCCCCCAAGAAAAACAAAACAAAACAACAAAACCCCCCCAAGAAAAACAATGGGGAAAAAGGTCTGAGTTAAAACTGTCCTGAAATAGCCATGATCTTCAAAATAAAGTTAGATAACTTCATAGGACTTAGTCAGATCTCTCGCTTAGAAGTAGAAATGTTAAAAGCAGGTAAATCTGCTTAAAAGCTTTTTTAGATTAAGTTGCGTTTAAATTAAGCCAGCACACGTTTGAATTAAAAGACAAACTTGTGTAACTGCTGGGGTTTTTTTCCTCTTTGTACACAATTTGCTTCAGAACTTGATTTACAGGACACACAAACCATTTCCTTTTAGACGGGAACCTGATGTAGTTGTGTTTAATGCCATGTTCCATCATGCTGTATTTAAAAAAAAGCCAGGAAGCAGTTTGAATTGAATCTCAAAACGTAAACCTTAAATAAATATGTAGACTTGGATAAATCTTGCTTTGGGTTGATATGTAAAAGGTTTTTCTGGTGCTCAGGCTTCTGAGAGAAACTGAGCCTTTAATTTGTTGCATCCTGAATACATACTTCTATTTAATCTTACTGCAACCTATTTCTAATGTCCAGTTACTTGTCTTGGTTGTATTCATAGAAAAATAAAAGCTTTTGAATCTACAGTATGTGCTCATTTTTGGTGAGCAGATTTGGAAGCCTTAATGGCAAAGAATACTTTTTTTGGTAAGAAACATCAGGATAAAATTGAGCATTTCTTTAAATTTGTAATTTAATTTACTATAGATTGCAATAGTTACCTCTTGAAAATTAGTTTAAAAATATGAAAACAGCTATTACATATTGTAATTACAGTTCTTGATTGCATTCTGCTAACAGCCTATGTTTCACCTTTCTTCCATAAATTTGTCTAATTGTTCAGCCAAGCAGTGTTCTTTATATTGTCTTAGACCAAGGACTCTGAACCCACACAATGATGGATAAAAGTAGTGCATATTTCCTTGAATCTCAAAGAAGGGTATGGGAATGTCGGAGAAACCTTACTGCCAGATGCAGCCAGCTTCAGTCATGCTTCTAGCACTGGTTAAGCTTTCACTTTGCCAGACAGATGCTTTGGGCCTTCACTTTTCCTTTTGCTAATTTCAGTTCGCTGGAAGTGGCTGGTAAACAGTGTCTTGTAACTTTGGGTAATTACATAAGCTATTTTAATTAGACTTGCAGAGAAATTGACCAACAGCAGAGAAATGAGCTGTATATGAAACCTACCAAAAGTCAGAGAAAATGCTGTGTTTATTTCTTGTCTTGTCTCTAAGTATATATACTTTTTTTTTTTTTTTTTTTGGCCTGGAAAATTTTCATAGGGAATCTAAGGGTTCCTTCAATTCAAGTGACTGTACTGCATTGTTTGCAGGGGTATGATTATAACCAAGATGGAAAATTCCCATGGAAAATCTAATAAGTGCATTTGAGGGGGATAGGGTGTCAGGTAAAAATAATTGAATCAGACAATTCAGACTTATTGCTGTAGAAGTGGAAGTAGGCAGTGTAAATGAAAATGTGGTGTAAATGGAGTGTTGCTATTTTTGCAGAGTTGAGGAAATCAGTTTATACCAATGCCATACATTCCTAGAAAAGATGGCAAGGGGCACAGTCATGTAAGCGTTGACTTACTCCTTTCTTCTCCCTTCAGTACAGGAAAACAGTTACCTTTTGTAGACAGATGTTTTGAAATTTGGTACACAAAGACCTTTGCAAACAGTAAAACCTTAGAGATTTTTCCAAGTTCTTGCTTACTGGCTCACCTAAAATCACATTCTGAGAAATCAGAAAGGACATAATATCCAAGGAAAAATGGCCTTATTTGCAGCTCCTAAACAGGTGAGAGTTCTTTGGTGTAGAAGATTTCATGAAAATAATTATTTTGAAATACTGAAAACTGATGTGAAGTAGAAGGGTCATCTGGGAAGGCACACTCTGCAGGAGAGAAAAGGAAATAGGGAGACTGTAATTGTATCTTTTGTGGATGCAGTTCATGCTTGTGAATGTGTTCTTCGTACAGTCTGCTGAGACAAAAATGATGATAGAATTGTGCTCTATTAATTGGACTTTGCCCATTGTTGCAAACTGAAGAAAAAGTGTGGAAAAGTCAGCTTTACAGGTGAGATTCTGGAGAGGTTCGTAATCACTGGTTTGAATGCTGGGTACATCAGTGTTCTCCTCTAGGCAAAAGGAATCTGATCTGTTTTCTCGGCTGGTGTTTCTGTATCGGTGGAAATGGTTCCACAGTGTGAAAGAAGAGTTGTGTAATTATAAATCAGGTCTGATACGTGTCTCTGCCTTTTGGTGAGTCTGTGGAAAAACAAGTCTGTGTCAGAAAAAGTCCGTGGAGGGTGTGGAACCAAAAAAGGATTAAAAAGAAAAAAAATTGCACTTTGCAGTTTCCAGTAGGTTCAGATTAATCAGTTGAGAAGAAGACAGGATATACATCTTCTGGTGCTGTATGGGAATAGCTGTGTGTCTGCACACTGCATTCATCCTCTGCCTAGTAGTTGTGTCCAGTCCTCTCTAACAGGGGACACATTTGCAAACTAAAGCTCAGAACTATTTGAATTGTGACACTTGCTCTTTCATTTTATGAGGGTTTTTTTTTTTCATGAACAACCTACATAGCTGTAAAATGTTAAAAAAAGCCAAACAAAATTTTGCATAATCTTCATGAATTTTTTTTTTTCCAGATAGAGCCATCTTTAAGTCATTCTATGCACTGTTGTAGGAAACAGGGCATTTTAAATCTGCTTTTGTTGTAGGGAGAGAGATGTGCAAGTTAGAATAGATTTTTTTTGTGCTTAAATAGTGATAAGCAGTGATAGTTGCCTTTAGAAAGCAAAGGACCAGCCTTCTGAGAGGAGAGACAGTGATGTAAAGAACACTTTTCCTCTCCTCCTTAGCTGTCACTTGTGCAGGCCTAATAGAATGTACAATCTCTTGATCAGTTTATTCACTCTCTTTTCCAGTCATTCATGCATTGTTATGTATTTGTCAGGTCCTCTACAATGCTTTATGTCAGACATATTTTGCTATTATTTGAGATGTGAAAGCTTTTCTGAAGGGGTTAATATTTTTTTTCTCCTCTTTGTTTCTCTAGATGTTGTGGTCACTGTATTTCAGGGTTGAAAATAAAGAAAAATAAAAGTGAAAAAAAAAGAAAAGAAAAGAAAAAAGCACTCCATGCTGCATTCAGGGCTAAAATATTTGGTGTGGGGCCAAACTTAGTGTCTGTCGCCCATACTACACTTCTTACTAATGCTTTCTGATAATTGTAGCAACGTTTCTTGATAATGTCTACAGTATGTCACAAAGTTGAGTGTTTTATGTTAGGTTGGGAAGGCAAACCATAAACTTAACATTCTTCTTGTCACACCCTTTGGTGAGCTCAGTGGTGGAATCTGTAATGATTTGAACTGATCTTGGTTGTGTTCTAAGAGTCATAAAAAATGAGGCTTTGGCAACCTTTGTGCACTCATTAGCTTCTGTTCCTGAGTCACTTGGCTTATCTCCAAAATCTGCTTGTGTGGGGGCTTTTTTGTTTATTTGTTTGGTTTTTTTCTTTGTTTGGTTGGTAACAGCAGAAATAATAGCTGCATGAAGAACAGTAACTTCTCATTCAAACAGTTTTTTTCAGCTCTATGTGATGCCCTTCGTTTGACAAATATTTTTAACCAGCTTGTTACAACTAATGAAACTGGTAGTTTTCCATATTTTGTTTTTGAAATTTTGTAAGATTCTTCCTTTGAGTTTGATGCAGTTTTGACTGTGATGCTGCTTCATGTGTCATGTTTAACATAATGATTTGATATTTATTTTCACCAATGGACTACATTTGCTTTAAAAGTCTAAAGTTTTCCATTTAGTAAGTCAATGTTTTTATCAAGATTGTCCACAGGCTTTGAGATGCTATTAATTCCTTTTCCTATTAGGTTGAAACACTACCCTTTTTTTTTCTTCTAACACTGCCAGTTATCCATCTGAACATAAAATATAACATAAAAATCTGTAAGATATGTTTTGTGGGGATAAATGTCACGTTGCAATTCTTCTGATAGTATTTTAGCCCTAGAAAGCTAGAAATTGAAGCATGCACTTTTTTTGCATGTGTTTTATCTATTTGAATATTCTTGTTCTCTAAAGATAAATGATGCAATATCAAATACAGAAACATATCTGAAGATTTTTTCCACTAATGCAAGTTTCTCTGCTGTCCCACAATGTAACTTTCTATGTGAAAAACAAGAGATGTGCTTAAAAATGTATAAAGTCTGTGCTTGCATTAACTTTTGTTTTGAGTTCTTTGATGTGAAAGGTTTTTTTTTTTAATGTATTTTACCACTTTGCTTTAAATTGTGCCTCTGGAAGGATGCCACTTCAGTTGCTCTAGAAAAGCCTAGTTGTACACAAGTTTTGCAGATACATTAGGGAATTTAGCAGTCAGAATTTATGTGCGGAAGAATCTGGAAATATTCCCTTAACACTTATATTTTCTGAATGCATCACTCAGGAGTACAGGAGCACAGCTGGAAAATCCAGGCTATGAGAGGAAAATTGATTTTAGGACTCCAGTGCCCCTTGTGAACACAGCTTTCTATTTTTTCATTACTTCAAATTTTTTGAGATTTTAGTAAATGTAGAGAATTGCAAGAAATGAAGACGTAATATAGATGAAAAATTAAGAAGAGCAAATGTTTATGACCAGGTTAGGAGCTGTATTTCATGTTACTCTGATTATTAGTTCATGTGCTGTTTTCTCTTTCAGTTCTTCAAGACACAGTAGTGTGCTTATGTTTTAGCATAAAAGATTACCATAGTTTATTTGGTGTAAGCACAGTAGTGATCAAATATGTTATATTATTAGGCTGGTTCTGTGACTGTTTGTCAATGTTAAATAGCAGATTTTAACACTCAAGCTGGAAGGTGAATAGCATTTTCATGTTTTGTCTCTTTTGCCATGAATATTTGCTCTTGTCTGAAAGCAGCAGTTTAAAATTGTTCTTAGGAGAGGGTGGCCAAAATCTACAATTTTCTTGAGTTGGTTTGCAACAGAGGAACTAATGTAAAGCATATCATGTTTATCACTGAGAAGGGGCTGTTAATGCATTTACATGCTTTGCTTTGCAGTTGTGATAAGAGATTTGACTCTTAACAAATTTCTTTGTATGAGATGGGTCCAAAGACCTCACTGTATTTCTCCCTGATCTTTTGAAGAGACCAGTGCCTGCTAAATTGTGCACCATCTTGATTGACTGTTAAGTTGCTTCCATTTAATTTATCAAATAATACTTGTCTTTCTTGTCTGTGCTCTTAGGACCCTGCATAGATCCTCATATTTCAGCATAGATTTTTTATCCATGAGTCTTTGGATTTTGGTTTATGTTGTGTGCAATTTGTCTTACCAGTATTGCCAGCCTTGTTTTTATCTTGTTTATGTTTTGGTTTTCTTACATTATCTTTATGATTACAGCAAAATGTTATTCTTTTCTGATTAGAGATAGCAGCTGAGGACTTGCATATTTTTCAGTGTCTGTGACAAAACTGTGAAAGAACTGATTTTGTTGTCTCATTTTATAAGGTAGTTTGGTGCTTTAGAATAGAACTCTGACAGAACAACCACCTTTTTTTTGTGCATGCATTTTATTTTCTTCAGTTCCTGTATGTTTATTTTTGTGTGTTTAGGGCTGATATCTTTTAATGGTTTCTGTAACACTTTATGCTCATTCCTTTGTTTTAACAGTAAGAATGGGACATTCCAGTTAGTTTTCTTAGCACTGTTGCAAAACATACTAGTGTATGCTCTTTGATTGCCTGCTTCACCCTAAAGACACTGTCAATTATTTCAATATAATTTCTTTCTGAGTGGAGTCTATCTGACAAATCAATACTAAGCTCTGATGCTGAATCCAGTAGTGGTGGTCAGGCTTATAGGTATGTGAAGTGTGTTTTCCTGTCTTCAGGCTCTGAGATGCAGGTCACCCTGATTCAGTCACTTTTAAATGGATTAGTTTCTGCAATGGAGCTATTCTAGAAAAAAGATCATATTTAAAGCACCTGTTTTTCAGGTGCCTTCTCTCTAGCACCACTGAGGAAAAGCAGTCATCTATGAGAATCCTGTCAGATGTTAGTTCTTGCCCTTTTCTCCTTCAAAATAGCCCAGTGTTCTGTGTTCAAATGCTGTAATGATTGTGTACAACAGGATGCAGTTAGGGAGAAAGGGGGCAGTACCATAGCTAGCATTGCTAATGGGAGAGTATCCAGCACACTAATGAGTAGACTGGTAAAAAATCTGAGGAAACGCATTAGTTACATGTTTTTTTAACGTCTATGGCTGTGCTGCAAGAATGGGATACAAGAAGTTTCCTAAGGTGAATTTTTCCTTTGCCAGTAATTTCTGTTGCTGAACAGCTTAATTGGTGCAAGATGCAGTCCTGGCCTTTGATTTGTGTTCTCTTTGGGAGATAGATTTCAGTTTGAGTTTGTCTGAGATAGTTTGTTTTCTTACTCTTCAGAATTGAAGCTACTCATGCACATTGCTTTTTATTGACTTGATTTTTTGCCTTTGCTGTAAGGATTGTCAGATACACCATAATGTGACATGCTTTGTCAAATAACTGGCAACTCATTACTTGAGTACTATACCTAGATAGAAATCTTTCTTACTTACTGTGCTTTGGCTTTGCTGAGAGAGATGGCTCTCAGCAGAAGGAGTTTTCTTGATCAGCCTGTAGAGCTTGGCGCAGAGCCTAGTTAAGTATTACACTGAAGTTCTAAATTTGGGTCAGTGGTGATCAGCAAGAAATGAACATCTAACTAGTTAAAAACCAAAACCAGCCCAGCCCACCCCTCTGTTGCAGTAAATCCCCAAATATTTTACACTTTCTTGAATCTGAAGCTGAGAGGGAAGAACTATGTGTTAGAATTTTTAACTTGGTCCAGCCTCCATGCTTGGCATTCTGAATTCTCTACTATCTGTTGGTCTGTTTTACAGAAATAAGTAATTTGAATTCAGTATACTTTGAACTCATGGAGACTTATGATGAGAGAATATACTATGGTTTTTGTTACCACTGATGCCAGTGCAAGGGTTTGCATACGTTTTTGTCTGATATTGTTTTGTCAGAAAGTTCCAAGCTTCTGAATCTCTGCTAAAGTCCATCTCTGCCTAACTGATCCTCTTAGTTTTGTCATCGATCTGTTGCATGACATCCTGAGTAATTCAGTTTTCTGCACTGTATATCCATTGGTGAGTTTCAGTATCATGTCATGTAAGCAGAGTATGTTTTGCTATCTAGTTGTGTGAATTTTTGTGGGAATAGAATGTGTGCAATCTCCATCCCTCTCTGCACATCCCAGCAACCTCTTTCATCTTATGGACTATCAAATTCTTTTAATGAGTTAAATTAAGCTTTATGAGAAAAAGACTCACAGTGCCTGTAAAGACAATACTCCTCTTTACTTTTCCTTAATAATGAAAAGCTGATTAACCAATCTGCAGCTCTAACACTAAAAACTTCAGTTTACTTTTTGTCTCCCTATATTTTTCTTTTTTTCTTCTATCAAAGTGTCATATTATTGTTGAAATGGGAATAGCATTTCATGATCTCTTTGCTAAGTTGAGACATAGAGACATTTATTTGTATGAGACTGCAAGGCTGGTGACCTTGGATTTACTGATTGTCTCTTGTTACCATGAACCCATAACCTCAGAAGAGATAGAACATTATAGAATAAAGAGAGATGTCGAAGTTTCTTCTTCTAATACAGTTCAAGAACTAAGTGTGCTAAGTATGAAATTACTGTAATACCTGGACAGACCCTGTCTAATCACCAGTAGTTATTACCAAACTAGAATCTGATAGAGATGGTATTGGTAGTGTTCACAGATCTGTTCAGCACGTAACCAATTCCAGGAAGCTGTGCATATGAAGAAATGCTAATGTAGTATGCTGACTTTCTGAATGGTGCCATATAAATAATAAAAGCATAACTGATTAAGGTGGTGAATTAGTGTTGCAGTGATACTATTGAAGTTTTTAGTAATGTACAATGACTTGGTTTTCTATCCATCTCACAATATTTACTACTTCCTTTACTACATCCTAAAACTATCGAGCTATCAGAATTTGAATGGTGTTCTTTGATTGTGGTATCTGGGTGCCTGTGAAGCAATAGAGAGAAAAATTAGACCAAACCAAGATTTTTGTTTCTAATTTTCTTATGTTCTTTGTCTTTTTCATTCTATTTTCACTGTACTACCAGAGCTGTATTTACTTAGCTCTCCTAAGTAAATGAGTAACAGTGGAAATGTAATGTTGTGAAGGACTTTTGAAATATTTTTACTTTAGAATAAAAAGAAAAAAAATGAAATCTTTGGAGCATTTAAAAATATGCAGTGTAGTGGTTTGGTAATTGAATGGAACAGCTACATCTAGTATGAGACACTGTAGAACTGGAGGTAGATCGCCATATGTAAAGAAAAGAAAAAAATAGTCATATATGGTCTTAGCCATAGGAGCAGGCCTTGACCGTGAGCTTTGCTGCAGCTTTTGCTGGACTCAAATGCCAAGATGCTCAGGCTGGAGTGTAGGACACTGAAGGATGTGGCAGGGACTTAAGTCTTAGGCACAGATGTATCTGGAGGAAATAGCCCAGGGTTAGTCTTGGAGGAGGAAACATGCTTAAAGATCATGATTTGAGGGTATGTGAGGAGGTGTTCTTCAGTATCACAATAATGTAAAAACATTGGGATAGTCTTGTTGGCGTTAGGGTTTGTCCAGCTGGATGTGGATGGAGTTGTTGTTGTTGTGATTTTTTTTATTTTTTCTTCAGTACTGAATACTTGCAAAACTGTCTGGGATCAGCTATGGTGTTTGTTGATGAATTCAACTCCTCTGAATGGAATTACTGTGACTTGTTTTGAGTCTTGGTCTGGCAGCTCATAGAAATGGAGAGAAAAAAACCCAAGAGGTCTGTGGCCACTTCAGTCTCAAAGTAGAAATCTCTTCAGATAAGACCAGATGCATGTGTCACTTGCTATTCTTGCTTGTCCCATGATACTGCCGTTTTCCCGAGAACAGCTATGCGGTTAATGGTAGCTGCTCTTTATGGAAACTGCTTTTGATATCAGTATTAAAGCCTTCACATTGTTGAATTAGCTACCAGCCCCTGCAGCTAGTGACATGTTTTCTTCTCACAACTGCTTTCAGGCTTCTGTGTCTTCAGAAGTAAACTACATAGTATGAGCAATACTTGTCCCTATCTGGCGGTTTTTTGAGGTTTTTTTGTGGGGTGTGTGTTTGGTTTTTTGTGTTGTTGCATTGTTTTTTTGTT
>VWZF01000296.1:402714-478609 GCA_013396755.1 Sclerurus mexicanus | reverse complement strand
CACAAGGTTGTTTCTTGGATTGCTCACCTGTTAAATGAAATAATTCTCTCATTCTTTCTGCTCCCTTGCCAATTTTCTGTATGCTATCTAGCCTAAAATATCTTACCGTAAATGAAAATTATTTAGGATCACTCTGATTTTCCTTGAGCAGTCCTTCTGATGTAGTTTTATTATGTCAACTTATAATTGCAGCTGACTTGTTCCTATGTAAAGGACATTCACCCTTTGATGGTATCTTGGATCCACTGCATGTGCTTTGCTGGTAATAACTGCAGTTACGCTGAATGCACAGTCTTTTCAGTGTGTAGATTTTTTTTTTATTTTATTTTTTGCTTTTGAAGTGAAAGATTGCTGTGTCTCTGTGACACTGACACTGATCCTAGCCTTTTTCTGTGGATTGTCCGCCCTTATTAGACAGTCCTGCGTGGAGCAGTACATCAGCTGACATTGGCAGAAGGTTTCTGTTTTATCAGCTGAAATGCAATACTAATGGACATGGTGTTATGGTGTTATGAAAAACCTTATACATACAATCTAATGTCTCCGCCTGCTTCAAATGCTCTGTGTTGAACTTTTCCATAGTGAAAGAACTGGCTTCAATTTACCCTCATGTTGATTCTATTATCTAAATCTGTTTGCTTGTTTGTTTCTTTTTTATTTTTTATTTTTGCATGCACTGTTGTCCCAGCAGCTTTTTTTAATCTCTTGCTGATCTCAGTTGAACCTTCATGGGGGTTCTCTTCACATTTTCTGATGATACACTTCCGTCCCTACTTGGGACAGTATTGCGTCAGGTCTACCCATCTGATTATTTTGTGCTAATAAAAGGAATGGTTAATATACTGATTCAGAATGTTGTAGTGGTGTATCAACATAGCTGGTGTAATTGAAGGCACAGCCCACATAAACGTTTAATAGTCTGAAGACTTTCCTTTGTCATGGGAATAATCACATCGATTTAGGTAAACATACACGCTTCTGAAATGGTACATGTGATGTACTGGGATTTTTCCGGGTATAAACAGTATTTGTCCTAGCTTCATAACTGCTCCTAAAATGCATTCTGAAGGGAAGACAGGAAAGAAAGAAAAATGCCAGTAAGAGAAGAATTCCAAGCTTCTCAGTTTGGTAGAGGATTGCATGTTAGATGGGTTAATAACCTTAATGTGAGACAAGATAGGGCCTCTGGAGATTAGCACTCTTCCTAGCTAATGTCAGGATTAAGCCAAACCTACCATTGTTTCCAAGATGTGATAGAAAGGAGATCCTTTTCATCCATTCATTTTTAACTGTATTAATGTTTATGTTAGCTTATAATGGGAAAGGCACTGAGAAATTTAAGAAGACTTTATTAAAGTTTTCAAGAATATCTCCCAAAAGGAGAAGTAATAAGGTCATCTAGACCTAGTACTTACTGCTAATTTCAGTCAATGACATCAGTAATTTAAGAGAGTATTATCAAAAGACATTACTATCAGCAAAAAAGTCGTCTGCAGTTGCAACCAAATGTTTATACAAGTGTTGATAACTAATTCTTCTGTAATGCTGGTTCTATTAATTAGGATTAGTTTTCATTACTCTGACTATTTTGGATTTGGTGAATTATGATATAATCTTCCCAAGGTGTCTGTAATCTTTGATTGTTTTCACCAGATCTTTTGAGTTACAGAGCTGGCTCTGTCTGCATGGTGTCATGCTGAGAGTGGAAGCCTTTTTGTTAAGGAGGTGTAAAAACTAGTTTTCTAAAAAGAGTCTTGAAAGCTTGAAAAATATTTGCCAAGTTGATCAGAATTTTCTTTTCATTTGAAGAACCCTGTGGATATCTTTTCAGAATTAGGAGCAAGTCTGTCTTAGATTTGTAAAATATTGTGATTTATTTTTCAGAGAAGACTCTTAGAAGAATTGAGTATTGGTTCTGAAAGTGAAAGAGTCTCATGAATTTTCATCCTCTACCTCCTGTGATTTGAAGCAGGCTCTTTACCCTTATCTTTTCACCTTCAAACACATACCTGAAATAGCAGACTGTAGAGTTCATACTTGCTACAGCAATGAGGGACTGTCCAAATTGGAAAGTTTGTGGAAAGAGATTGAGACAGACTATTTAAAGTATCTTTGGGTAGAAACTAAAAGTAGGTTTTCTATCTTCTGGTATTCAGCAGGTGGAGGATTATGAACCAGTGTTTCATATCCTGGAAAAATCCTCTGTTGTGTTGTGTGGGATATGGACAGCACTGTGTAAATGCCTTTTGTCTTCTTTTCTCTCTGAGTTCAATAACAGTGTTCCATGTTCCGTATTAATTAAATTTTGCTTTTCTCACCACCAAAAAGTGGTGAAGAGAGCACAAGGCCAAAAGGGGAAACTATTCAATTGATCGAAGTTCTTTGACCAGGAACAACACTGTATTTTAAAAGTAGGATCTGGGATGTGCACTGTACACCTGTCTGGATTTGTAGGGAATCTTTTGTCCTCTGAAAAGATTGTCTCCAGTAGGGCTAATTCTCTTAAGCATCCGATACCTTGTTCCATCGTGTTCCACTGTCCCTGCTGTACGTGGAGGTCCTCCTTACAAAGATATCTCTCCCTCACGCTTGACAACAGTCGCTGCCAGAGGCTGAGAGTTTCCTGCCTCTTTCCAATGCCCTGATCAATGACCACATATTGAGACAGGGATCCCAGTTGCCTTGCTTCACTCCTCTCTAGAATTGTATCATTAGCCGTGGCATCCCAGATTCGGAGCAGCCAGGTCAGAAGGGACTCGTTTGCCTGTTGCGTGAACTCTCTCCGCAGCTCACACAGCTTGCCCTGGGATAGGGACCGAGGGATGNTGTATAACCTCTGTAGGTTAATTTTCTCCAGTATTCTTCGATGAGCTCAAGTTTTGTATTTTCATTTTGCAATAGTAAACTGATGTAGGAGAAAAACAACTAAAATAGCATGAGTTCAGGCCTTAGTTGATTAAAATATAACTCTCTACAAGGGTCAGAGCCCACTAAATTCCTAAGCTATCTGAGATGAAGTCATATCTCTCTTCCAATCTCCCAGTTAATACATACTTCATGAATACTTTCACAGTTTTTCATACTGTTCATGTTTGAGCATGATGTGTAGGCTTAACACTCAAGATGCTAAAACCTTTAACTTATACCAAAACACAGAATTAACTATTGTGAGAATCACAATTACAAACAGTAAAATCAACAGGGTGGATTAGTACATTCAAAACCTGAGTTGCTGATGGGAACTTGTCTACAAACATTTTCCCCTGGCAATATTTCCTGTTTTGTTTGACTTGTTTGAAGATTTGATGAATTTTTTTCTATATCATGTTGGACTGTGACTAGAGTCTTGTGGCCACGTTCTCAAACGGGTTTTAGTAGCTGTTGCAGGTCCTTGTGATGTAACAACATTCCAAGCAACATATGGTTCATTGCAGTGAGGGTAGGCTGTAAATCGTGAAACAACATATAGTCAGATCATAACAGCGAGTATGGAACTACTGGAGCTGTATAATTAAAATCACACCCTTCAATGCTGACAAAATTGCAAAAACAAATATTAGAATGGTTAGTAGTGATTACAATGTGTTTATCTACGTACAAGAAGTTAAGAGGGTTCACAAACAAGTACACCTTTTACTTGTATAGGCAATTACAGTTTCTGGGTTTTCATATGGAAGTATTTCAAAATGACAAATGCTTTGTTCCATGTTTAAACAGATCTCTTGTATTCTGATAGTGTTACTCTCACAGATGAATCCTCATTGCTCCTGCACAGTGCATGCCTCTGTCAATTTTTTGCCATTTATTTTTATTTTTCTGTGTCCACACTTTATGTTCTAGTGGTTGAAGTACACTTCCGTTATAGTTTGCTCCCAGTGCAGCAATTGGGTAGATTTTCTTAATTTGTGCTTTCTGTATTGTTAAAACGTAGTCTGTGGCTGTGCTTTTGACAGGGTTATAGCTAAAGTTAACCAGTTTCCACCATGATTGAAANCTACAAGGGTCAGAGCCCACTAAATTCCTAAGCTATCTGAGATGAAGTCATATCTCTCTTCCAATCTCCCAGTTAATACATACTTCATGAATACTTTCACAGTTTTTCATACTGTTCATGTTTGAGCATGATGTGTAGGCTTAACACTCAAGATGCTAAAACCTTTAACTTATACCAAAACACAGAATTAACTATTGTGAGAATCACAATTACAAACAGTAAAATCAACAGGGTGGATTAGTACATTCAAAACCTGAGTTGCTGATGGGAACTTGTCTACAAACATTTTCCCCTGGCAATATTTCCTGTTTTGTTTGACTTGTTTGAAGATTTGATGAATTTTTTTCTATATCATGTTGGACTGTGACTAGAGTCTTGTGGCCACGTTCTCAAACGGGTTTTAGTAGCTGTTGCAGGTCCTTGTGATGTAACAACATTCCAAGCAACATATGGTTCATTGCAGTGAGGGTAGGCTGTAAATCGTGAAACAACATATAGTCAGATCATAACAGCGAGTATGGAACTACTGGAGCTGTATAATTAAAATCACACCCTTCAATGCTGACAAAATTGCAAAAACAAATATTAGAATGGTTAGTAGTGATTACAATGTGTTTATCTACGTACAAGAAGTTAAGAGGGTTCACAAACAAGTACACCTTTTACTTGTATAGGCAATTACAGTTTCTGGGTTTTCATATGGAAGTATTTCAAAATGACAAATGCTTTGTTCCATGTTTAAACAGATCTCTTGTATTCTGATAGTGTTACTCTCACAGATGAATCCTCATTGCTCCTGCACAGTGCATGCCTCTGTCAATTTTTTGCCATTTATTTTTATTTTTCTGTGTCCACACTTTATGTTCTAGTGGTTGAAGTACACTTCCGTTATAGTTTGCTCCCAGTGCAGCAATTGGGTAGATTTTCTTAATTTGTGCTTTCTGTATTGTTAAAACGTAGTCTGTGGCTGTGCTTTTGACAGGGTTATAGCTAAAGTTAACCAGTTTCCACCATGATTGAAACTCTCTTTCAAACTTTTTTGCATTCTGCCAAATCACTGCTCGTATTTCTGTTGGTAAAATGTCACCTTCACCTTCTCTGATGGCTGCCATCATTGTTTATACTCAAGCTTTTGCTTGAATACAGCTCAGTTCTAGAGAAACATTGGCCTGCAATGTTCCCAAAGCACTGACAATTAGCTGGTGGTCCTTTTCATTAGTTTCTTCCCAGGGGAGCAATACATCTGACACCCTCTGAAGGCTCCTTAAAGCCAAAAGTGAAAACCTTAAAGGGTGTTGCAACTGATTCAAATTGCTGGTCACTATTTCTAGCTTATTCATTCATATTTCTGAGTCTGTGCTGTTCAAAATTCCCAGTCCAGAGCCTAATGCTATATCTCTTCTAATTCAACCGTCGGAAATGAGTGTTCATTTTCGTAACCAGGCTCTCCATCCTGTGTGTGAAGTTTTAAGGAAAGGTGAACAGGATGGTTGAACTGTGGAGATGTCAGTTTGTATTTTTAGTTCTACTCATTTAAGAGACCGTGTTGGGTTGAATATCATTTATTGTTGTTCTGTATATTTGACTACATAAGGTCCAATGCTATAAATTTAAGGAATAGGCTTTTGCACTGTGGGAGGTTGTGTCATTGGAGCACTTGTCTTAATATCTATTATGAATCTCCTTGATAGATTTCCTTCTTTGAATGACTAATTACAGACTACACAAACTGGTTTGTCTATGATGAAGGGGTACCAACATTGGTCAGATTCACAGACACACTGACTAACCATATTTCCATACAACACAGGATGAATGTTTATGTCAGAGAATCCTACGCAATAGTTTTAGGTGTCCAGTTTTCTCATAAAGGTGATTTGAACGCTCTACATCCTACTCGTACCTCTGCCCCAACTATTCCAGTCAGGATACTTGCAGCATAGTTTTGATTTTGCCATCCTTTCAGAACTTTTTTATCTCCTTGTAGGACTACAGACAGACACATTATATTTGTCTATTTGGGCGCGGTTGTTTATGTAGTCAAGACTTAGACTAGAGAACCCAAAATAAGCTTGGGACCATGGCAGAAGTCTTACTTAAAGTCATTATACTTACCAAAGTTTTGAAAATCGGTGTCGAGAGAACTTGAGGGTAGATGGTCCCACTGGTGCTGATGTTGATGCTCTTTCAGGTGCCTTCTTTACTCATGAACAATGAATCCAGACAGGCTGCTTTCCAATCTTGATTGCAGTGAAGGTTGCCAGCAGCACCTAGTAGGGTCCACTCAACTTCCCTTCCAAAGGCTGACCTGAAAGGGCTTTAACATATGCCCGGTCTCCAGGCTTGAAACAATGAATTGCATTATTTTAGACTTCCAGGTCTGGTTCCAAGAGTTCTTTTATTTATTTTGTCTGTTTCCCCAAGGCTTGTACTGCCTTAACTATCCTTTTCTTATTTGGCTAAGTTCTTCCATTTGGTAAGGCCTTCTGTACAACATTTCAAACAGACTTAGACGTTCTCTTAAATCTTGGTTTGTCTCTAATCCTGAATAGGGCAAGTGGTAATGCTTGATTCCAACACAGGTTGCCGTCTTGGCTGATTTTTGCTAAATCATTTGATTAAACAGCAGTTATCTTCTCCATTTGCCCACTGGCTTGCGGACAGTAGGGAGTATTGCCAGTCCCTCCCCAAGGCTTTGCTAACTTATTGAACTGCTTGTGCGCAAAAATGTGTGCCTCTGTTCGAGGAGATTATTGCTGCTGCCCCAAATCGGGGTATGATCTCATGCAGAATTGCCTTGATAACTTCTCTGGACCTATTTGTTCCANTGCTGGATTTGCTTACTTTGGGTGGTAAGCAGTCCCTTTTCTTTCCAGACAGCCCCAAATGCATACTTAGGATCTGTCCATATGTTAATCTTCTGTCCTTGTGCCAACTCCAGGGCTTGTATTACAGCAATTATTTCTGCTTTCTGAGTGGATGTCCCTGCAGGTAATAGCTTTGCCTTTATTAGCTTGTAAGCAGTGGTCACCACATATCTCGCTTTATGAGTCCCTACTCTCACAAAGCTGCTTCCATCTGTGAACCAGGAGTCCTCTGCAACTTCCAGAGTTTCTTCTTTCAGGTCAGGTCTGCTAGAGTACACCACTTTGATGGTTTCCCAGCAGTCATGTGTCACTGGTTCCAGTGTGATTGCAGCTTACTAAGGAGAGATGCTGGGTTGACAGTGTTTCTTGTCACAATATTAACATCCTATTTCACCAGTATAGCTTGGTACTTCAGAAACTGAGATGAGGAGAGCCAATGACTCCCCTTCTGCTCTAACATAGACTGTGTGGGAAATTAGCAGAGTCACTGTCTGGCCCACAGTGAATTGGCGAGCTTCTTGGATGTTGAGAACAACTGCTGCAACACCAGATTGTGGGGCTATTTTTGAACCCCTGGGGGAGAACTGTTCAGATAAGCTGACTTCTTTGTCCTGTATGAGGATTTGCCCATTCAAAAGCAAAAAACCCTTTGACTGTTTTTTGCTAGGGCTAGGCAGAAAAAGACATTTTTTAGATCCAGTATNCCTGTTTGGCCTCTTGGTCTGCCAGTCAGTTTTCCAGCTCTTGTTCAGTATTTCCCTTTAGATGGCCTTTGCAGTGCAGGATTGCTTCTTGCTCTGGTAGGTTTACAGCTTCCAATAGCTGTAGAATTTCTTCAGCATGCTGGATTTGCTTACTTTGGGTGGTAAGCAGTCCCTTTTCTTTCCAGACAGCCCCAAATGCATACTTAGGATCTGTCCATATGTTAATCTTCTGTCCTTGTGCCAACTCCAGGGCTTGTATTACAGCANCCCCCCCTTAAATCTTGTACTAATCTGTGGCTTTTAGTATCTGGTTTCTTTACGGACAGAACTGGAGTATTGTATTCTGATTCACATTCTATTAACAATCCAAATTTTAGAAAATTGTCCATTATTTATTCTATTCCTAGTCAATCTTCTAACTTCAAAGGGTATTGTTTGACTGTAATAGGTTTAGCTCTTGGCTTTAATTTTATTTCTACTGATTCTGCATTTTTTGCCTTACCTGAAACTCCAGATGCCCATACACCTGGGTACATTTGGCCCCAAACCTCTTGTGGTATTTTGCCTTTCATGCAGGTTGAGATAATGACAGACTTAGTATTTCAGTAATTTGATTTTCCTTTACTTTAAATTCAGAGTTTCCTTGTTTTAAAGTTATTTTGACTCTTAATTGTTCCAGCACATCTCAACCTAAGAGGGGTTTTGAAAATTCTGGCATGTATAGAAATTTCTATATCCCTACTTGTTTTCCCAATTGATACCTTTTTCATTTTAAAAAGTACGCTTTTTCCAGCTGACCGGTTGCCTCAACTACATTGATGAAATCTTCATCTGCTGGCATGAGTGTTTGATTTAGTATTGAATACGCATCCTGATTGAACACTGAGAATGTGGCTGTTGTATCTATCAAGAAATCAACTTTTTGTTTCTCTTTCCCCAGCTCTGTTATAACCAGTGGATCTACTGGAGTAAGATCTTCTGGTGTTTGCCACTCACTTCTAAGTTCTGCTTGTACACAGGGTAGCTGTTGAAACCCTTGTTTGCCTTCGGACAAATGCCCTATTTCTTTACAGTAAGCACCCTGATTTGCTTCTAACCTGCTTGGGGGTAGCTGATTTACTCCTGACTTAGCCAGAGGGGGTGGTCTTCCTCCTCTACCCAGAGGGTATCCCCCTTTGTCAAGCTGCTCTTTTGGACCCTTGCCCAAGGACTCTCACAGTAGCAGTGGCTATTGCCCTACCTAATTTCTTTTTTTTTTCACCGTGTCCCTGTTTTGATAAACTCTCCAAGCTTCCACTATTAGCTTTTCATTTCTCTCTGATCTTCACGTTTCAATTTTTGTAGTTTCTTTCTAATACCATCTGAAGACTGGCCCAGAAGCAGAGACACCAATTGTTTCTTTCCCTCCGGAGATTTAAAAGTAGTATACTTTCTCGTGGCTTCTCTTAAGCACCCAAAAATTTGGTGCATGTCTGTATTGCCTTTTGTTTTACACAAAACAGAGCTCCTCAGTTTACTGATTTTGGAATCGTGTTTTCTAAACCGAACTTTACCCATGATTGGTACTGTTTTATTTTTTTGTAATCACCCAGTACATTGTAGTTTCAGTTTGGTTGATTTTTAGGCACATAGTCATCTGGATTTCTTCTAATAGTTCCAGCAGCTATCTGAGCCTCAACATGAGTCTGGGCTGTTTTTAGAATTAATCCTTTTTCTTCGTTTATCAGACCATCCAGCATCAAATTTGTATCGTCTCAATCAGGATCCAATGCCTTCACAAATTCTGCAAATCTCTTAGCTACTCTGGAGGGATCATCCCAGTATTTCTTAGCTCTGTCTTTCCAACTATCCAGGTGTTCTATCAGGAAATTCACTTTAAGCCTTACCGGACCTTCTTGTCCCATTGTCTATCTCAAAGGTAATTGCATAACCATTCCCTTTCTGCTTGTTCCTTTTTTGCAACGTGTCACTGGTGGAGTAAAGGGAGAAGCTTTAGCCTTAGCTTTAACTTTTACCTTTTCTTCCCCTTTGCTGCCCTTGCTTCTTTCTCTATATCATCTTTCTCATTTGTCTCTGTCTTGACAGGAGTAGAGTCAGCTTCTGCCTCAGCAGCAGCCTCTGCTTTGACAGCACTATCTGCAACTTGTGCTGCTCCTGCTCTGAATGGACTTACATAATCTTCTAATTTGTCCTCTGGTTCCCAGTTCCAGAGTTTTAAGCACCTCTGGCCTATATTTCAAGCTGGGAAACAGCGTCCCAATTGTACTATTCCTTTCCTTTGAT
Source organism: Sclerurus mexicanus (assembly GCA_013396755.1). Classification (NCBI taxonomy): domain Eukaryota; kingdom Metazoa; phylum Chordata; class Aves; order Passeriformes; family Furnariidae; genus Sclerurus; species Sclerurus mexicanus. The sequence goes on along the minus strand of VWZF01000296.1, from coordinate 468,761 downwards.
TTTTCTTCTCAAGACCCAGTATAAATGGATCTCTAGGGGCTAAATTTATTCTCCATGCTTTCTGCCATTTGGGACACCTTTTCAAGACGAGAACATATCTAGTTGTATCACTTCATCCCACTTTTCCTCACATCTTAAAAACGCTATCAGCTGTAACAGTCTGTCATATTTAAGACTGCCATTAATTGCCACTTTTTGTCATCACTTAATGTATAAAGTGGCCACCACAAACTACAATACTTTATTAAAGTTTTCCAACTGACACTTCCCCCCGGGCAGTTCCCCAGTTTCTTCCAACATACCAGAATACAACCCAAGGGGCTTTTCTGGGGTATTTCTTCACTCTGTTGGTTTCCTATCTTTTACTGTTGCCTATGGCTTTGTTCTCACTCAGCCACACCCCTCGTGGGATCACAGAACTGCATATCTGAGCTCCACACTTGCTTTGTGCATGATTGCACATCTCCCACCACAATCAAAACACTCGTTCAACTATGTTTGCTGTATTGCTCTCACCTGAGATGTAAGTTCTTGGCAAGTTACATAAGTGAGCTTAAATTTTATTGTATTATCTCCCCCGTATTTTTCCCCAGTTTAAAAGCATCCACAGTGAATTCGGCTACACTGCTGATCATGTCCCTAGCTTAGGTCCACTTAAATGAGCCCTGAACAATCTTCTTATTCACCTGGAGCAAGGATAACCAGCAGGTACTCTTTACAAAGGTGACAAAGCGTTGGAAAAGCCTCTTTGGTAACTAAGGAACCTATGCTTTCTGTAATAGAACTAATAACACCAGGCATATATTTTCAAGATTTCTGGAGTGTGAGTGAGCAACAACAACAAATTCCTGTCCGTTCCACCCTTCTCACTGTGGCAGTGAGTGATTAGAGTTGCCTGGCAGTCCCACAGTCTGCAGATAGGCAGGAAGCTTTTACTCAGGAAAGGCACACTGCTTAATCTCGTCTTGGTGAATTCAATATTTATTGACATACAACATACGGATGCATTATACTTTTGGGTGGTGATGGGTATTAATCACCTAGAGGTAATTGCAGTGGGCACAACCTAATTCAGATCCCACTGATAAAGAAACTTTTCATATGTACTACACTGCCAAACTCCCCCAAACTGAAGTCAGCTAAAATAAGCGCACGAAAATTAACTATGTTCTGGGCATCCAGCCAGTACAAGGGGTTGACACTTTTGGCAAACACTACAAACAGTCATTCACACACATACACAGGCAGCACTAGGAAAATTAGCACTGGTTTTAAAGCAACAGTACACCCAAATAAGAATTACAGCACATACAACTCCAAGCCTAAAACCAAGTCCGTAAGCTGACAAAAACATTAATCCAAAATCAGAAGACCACATTACAAACAAAATTCAACATAATTCCAAGTGCAGATACCAGATATGTGTGTCAGAAGTGCTAACAGCTTGACACACAGCTATCTTGCGTTTTGTATATAACATCTTATGGATAGCAACCCAAAGACCAGTCCCCTAACCAAAAACCTGAAAGCAGTGTCCTTATCTGAGGCCAGGAATATCTGCTCCCGGAAGAACCAGCTGGCTGAGGGAGGCTCACTGGAGAAAAACTCTAAGGGGCTACCCTCGAGTGTTCTTGTCACCAAGAGGGTCCCCTCGCTGAACAGAGGGGTCCATCTGGGGTGCCCGCTGAAAAAAGGAATGGAACCCAAAAACAGAGAGTCATTGAATTGAACATTCCTTTTAATTCAGCCAGCTGGGGACATTGGGAATAATTCACCGTACACATCCGTCCTTGCTACAATCGTTTGAGGTATTTATCCATAGTAACTTTCAAAAGCTACACCCAAAGAGTCTTCCTCTCTCGTTGCATCATGGATGTTCTCAGTTTTCTTCTTGCTGTTCTTTCATGGAGCAAGATTACCATCTAGTGTCCCTTTCTCTGGTAGAAGAATGTGGGGAAGGGGCATTGAGTGGCTTCTTGCATCTTCTTCGTAATGGAGTCTTGCTCGCGTTGGCAGGTTTTGTGGCACGTGTGATTAATTCTTGCTGAGCTCTGACTTCCTGTCTGATTGTTCTAGTTCTTACTAAGACACTTACATTTTGTCATTAGTTAATGTAAGTCTAGATTGTTCTCTACTTAAACAATTCTCTATTGAATTTACCTCTTAGCAAAAACAATCTTTATTGACTAAGTTCTGTGAAGTGTATAACCTTAGTAAGTTAATTTCCTCCAGGTGCACTACTCTAGTATTCTTTGATTAGCTCAAGTTTTCTATCTTCATTTTGTGATATTAAACTGATTTAGGAGAAAATCAACTAAAATAGCATGAGTCCAAGCCTTAGTTGATTAAAATACAACTCTCTACAAGGGTCAGAGCCCACTAAATTCCTAAGCTATCTGAGATGAAGTCATATCTCTTCAGATTATTAATGAGGCCCCAGAGGTAGCAACCCAGACCAGGACAAACGAACAAGACTGAGTATACATTCCAAATGAAATTCACTGCCTCTGGTGTTATTATGACATAAACACAGTATATCAACAAAGCAACCTTGATTCCTCTCCCTGATCTTAAAAAGATCATCATATGTGGAAATATATGCAGGCTCAAGTAGAGTATCCACGGGAATACACTGAGCAACATGATGATCAGGGAGTTTCTGTATGCAAATACAGAAATGCTTAGAATGAAATTGTAATTCCATCTTCTTTCATGCCTCATGTTGGGTGCCAAAAGATATGCTGTTCTAAAAGTAAACTGATNTTGCATCATGGATGTTCTCAGTTTTCTTCTTGCTGTTCTTTCATGGAGCAAGATTACCATCTAGTGTCCCTTTCTCTGGTAGAAGAATGTGGGGAAGGGGCATTGAGTGGCTTCTTGCATCTTCTTCGTAATGGAGTCTTGCTCGCGTTGGCAGGTTTTGTGGCACGTGTGATTAATTCTTGCTGAGCTCTGACTTCCTGTCTGATTGTTCTAGTTCTTACTAAGACACTTACATTTTGTCATTAGTTAATGTAAGTCTAGATTGTTCTCTACTTAAACAATTCTCTATTGAATTTACCTCTTAGCAAAACCAGTGTCTATTGATGATGTTTTGTGGAGTGTATAACCTCTGTAGGTTAATTTTCTCCAGTATTCTTCGATGAGCTCAAGTTTTGTATTTTCATTTTGCAATAGTAAACTGATGTAGGAGAAAAACAACTAAAATAGCATGAGTTCAGGCCTTAGTTGATTAAAATATAACTCTCTACAAGGGTCAGAGCCCACTAAATTCCTAAGCTATCTGAGATGAAGTCATATCTCTTCAGATTATTAATGAGGCCCCAGAGGTAGCAACCCAGACCAGGACAAACGAACAAGACTGAGTATACATTCCAAATGAAATTCACTGCCTCTGGTGTTATTATGACATAAACACAGTATATCAACAAAGCAACCTTGATTCCTCTCCCTGATCTTAAAAAGATCATCATATGTGGAAATATATGCAGGCTCAAGTAGAGTATCCACGGGAATACACTGAGCAACATGATGATCAGGGAGTTTCTGTATGCAAATACAGAAATGCTTAGAATGAAATTGTAATTCCATCTTCTTTCATGCCTCATGTTGGGTGCCAAAAGATATGCTGTTCTAAAAGTAAACTGATGGGAGAAATGAACCCAACTCCAGAGACTTTACAAGTCAGTTATAATTCACTAAAAAGAATAGAATAAATAGAGCAATTCAGAGAAAACTGGGTTTAACTTACAAAGACAGATATATAATGCAGCACCCTGGGACAGGAACAGGAGGGTGTTTGTTATCCCCTGTGCTGAGCACCACATGGTCCCCCTGAGTGCAAAACAAAAGGGAAAGAAATTTGTTGGTGAGGATGATGGTCGCAGTCCTGTTGAGGTTCTGGTCCTCCTCTGGATCCAACAAGTGGTATCCGAAGTCCCAAAACCCCAAGATTATATATGCTCACGTTCAGCTGGGAATCCCCAGTACCTCCACCAGGATGTGGAGTTTCACAATGGATGATTTAACTCTGTGAGTCATGGGATATTTTTGGAATCCTTGATGGTCTGGGTCATTGCAGCTGCCTATTGTGCCAGTCCCTAATGGCCCATTAGCAGAGGTGACGCCTCAGGCTGGGTGTGAAGGTGGTAATGCTTCTCTGGAGGGGAGTTACCACAGCTGAGTCACTGGTGTGAAAACAAATACTGCCCTGCCCCACAGGGTTCTTTAGCACCCATTTTGTAGCCTGAGGTGTCAGGTGTGCCCTGGGCAACTGCTGCAAACGATCCATTATTAACAGTCCATTAGAAATGACATAGAGGGTGTAGAATACACAGTCTTGGTTACACCCACACAGTGATAAGCCAGTCCCAGGTGCTGTAACTAGGATAGACAGAAGTGGTTGATAGTGTGTTGATAGTCTGGGTGGAGAATGTGAATCTAAAAAGTCTTATTTTCTTAGAGGAGATTCTGGTGTTTGTCTTAGAGCCTGAATCCAGCTGGATGGGATGGCTGCTGGGTTGGAGTTTTTTGTGTATAACTTAAGTTTATACAGAAAATGTTTGTATTTGGGAAGCATGAAATGAATGTTTGACTTCAATGTGTGTATCTAGAAGTGAAGCAGACATTTCTACATGTGTGTGTCTCCATTAATTTATAGGATATGGTGTCATTAAATGCATGTTAATAATGCTTGTAGAAAAGCCCCATGAGGCTGCTTCTTGCAAAAGCTTAATTTTCTTTCTGGTATTTGTTCTGTGGTATTACTGAAATTGGTTTAATAAAGCTTTTTCAAAGTTAGTGAAAGTACAGTTCAGTTAAATACTCTCCCTCTCCCCTCTCCAACATCCTCCATTCCATCCCCTCCACAATCCATTTCCCTCCTTTTCTCTGTTCTTCTTTTTCTCCTTTCTTCGTTCACTGTCAGGAAGGGACGCCTCAGAAGAGTCATTTCAGCTCAGCACGCCACCGTCAGAGACTAGTGGAACCATCAGCTACAAAAGTGAGTGCCTTTATTGAAGGACCATTTCTAAACCTGAATGTTGTGTCAGCAGAGGATTTGTTGCTAAAGAGAAGCTCTTCTTTGTGCCTGGTGTGAGAGTTTGTTACTTTTACTCATCTGCAAGTGATATAATCATTATCTCTTAAGGTGAACTTCAGCACTGAATTGATTCATACTCAAGTGCAGCTGTTGTTTTTTAACTTTAAAAAGTTGGGTGAGATTTCTTTTGTGTCTGCAAATTGAAATAGAACCTGTATGAAATGTTCCACTTTGGGTATATTACTTCTTGTGATACATTTTTCTAAATACATGTGCAATTCATTTGTCTAATTCTTAAACAAAAAGCTTTCATTGAATAAAAAAGTTGGCAAGGATGTGGAAAATAGTTAAACACTTTTTATCAAGCGTTACGGAGCAATGTGAAATTCCAGAGTAAAAAAGTAGAATCAAAAGATGATGTTAGCAGATAAAATAGTAGTATTCTTTGGTTCATAAAGTTGTTCCACCCTTGGTAGAGATGTACTCAGAGAGCTTGATAGGTTCAGTGAAGGTAATGTTATTATGTAAATTTTTAAAATGTACTATAATGCATATTTTAGAGTATTAGTGCTCAACTGTATTTATTTTTTGCTGCTTTTTGTAAGAGCAAAAATGAAACTGTGTATCCATTACTACTACCTCCCAGGAACCCCATTCTCCCTTTTCTTAAAAATGCTTGCAGAATTGATTCCCATAATTACATATAATTTTTGACACAGGATAAAGTAGATCAGTGGTAATAGTTGGTCTTGAAAGAAAAACCCTGGTGTTACACTGTGGCTTGTCAGACAGCACTTGTCAGACTGATTCTTCCTGTTCCTAAATGTGTTGACTGGTTAGGTATTAGTTATGTTGACTTTTACTGTTCCTTTTAACATTTAACAACATTATCAATACTAAGATATCATTTTGAGGATCTGGAGAAGGGCATTTGGAGATTGCAGAAGCGAAAGTAAGTCAAATATATATATATATATTTATGCCTATTCTCTTCATAAGCCACTTTCTGTGTGCATTAATCATGGGATTCACTCCAAGTAATTTTCTCAATATGTAGAGCTGAAGGAAAAATGCATACTGATGTGCAATTCTGTGGACATAACTGCTAGTTTTTGCTCCTTCCTCTTACCTAGTTTTCCTGCAGTTTTTCACCATGCCCTAGTGTTCTACTGTTCCTCTGGATGCACCTTGTCAAAGGTAGGTGTGTTGTCTAAATGTCAGTGTGGTAGCTAAAGTATTTTCTAAGTATTTCCCAGTATTTTCACTTGTTTGGGATGGAAGGACCAGAAGGTTCTAGGTTGGTGTTTCCAAGGTCCTAAGCTGCGACGGACAAAGACACACACTCACACTCAGGATGTTGGCAAGAAACAATTAACAACAACTTTATTAACAGAAGGCTTGTCTTTATAGTCTGCTTTGTCTGTCCACGTGCATATATGCTACATCTCATTGGCTAGGTATTCTTGTCCATGAGCCTTAGACCATCTTCCGATAGGTAGTCTTCATCTCTCCTCGTGCTGTAAGTCTCAAAACACATCTTGTTATTCACGCTTGTTTTTCTTAGTTGTTTTTCTCCTTTCTTCTACTTTCTCATGCCTGATACAAGGCCACAGGTGTTTCTTTCCTGCTTTCTCATGCTTACAGCTGCATCTTCTCAAGGTCAAAGCTGTCTTCAGCTCAGTAGTCTTCCACGTTAAGCTGCTGTGCTTCAGTCAGTGTGTTTGATGCTGGGAGGGCATCCTAATGCACTGGGAGCAGTCAGTTAGCAGCCCAGCAGTGCTGGATACCAGCCCAGCATCCAGAGGCAGGCTATTACCACAGAGCACATCATACTCCACCTCTCTCCCTACAATTGGCAGCAGCTTCAGAATGACCATCTGCTTAGCAAAGACTCATAAGCATGTAGTAGGAACATAGCTCTGGCTGAGTGTTCTGTTTTGATTAAAATGTGTCTGAAGAGAGACATGAAGGGAAGAGAAAGAAGGCAAACAGGAAGCATTGCTTCACTGCCAATAGTATGGGATGGAAGAGAAAAACTGCAAGTTTAGTGGTCTTCAGGTTACCCACATAATCTTTTCCCTCGTTGTCCAGGCAAGAGAGTGGTGAAAATCTGAAACAGTAGTCTTCTGAGTCTGTTCTTGGATAGCATTTCACTGAGTGGGTGGTACTTCAACATGACAAGCCTATAAAACTAACAGGCACCTATACCCATCTGTGCTGACAGCCATGCCTTGCCTTCTTGTCTGGTACACATTTCTCAGTGGAGAATAGGTGCTGTGTTTTGTGTCCTAAATACATATGCCTTTTTTTCTCACTCACCACCCTTGCTATGTACTTGAAATCAGCTACTACAGGTGAAAGGACAGTACATCCCTGGTCCCACTGAGGTAACTTGAGGTGTTATTTTCTTCATGGCTCCTGCTCCTTTCCTGGATGCCTTTCCCTTTTTCTGTGCATGGCTTGGATTATGTGGTTTGGGCTCATGGAATCATAGAATTATTGAAGTTGGAAAATACCTCAAAGATCATCAAGTCCAACTGTTAACCCAGCACTGCCATGTTCACCACTAAACCATGTCCCCAGGTGCCACATCTACATGCCTCTTGAACACTTCCAGGATGGTGATTCTACTGCTTCCCTGGGCTGCTTGTTCCAATGCCTGACCACCCTTTCAGTGTGGAAATTTTTCCTTGTACTCAATCTAAACTTCCCCTGGTGCCACTTGTGTCTCATACTTCTCTAGGTCTCAGGTCTGGGAAATGTCATGTTAACCTGTGATCAGACCCCACTCTGGCTGGCCCAGCTGATGGAATATGAGATCTGGAATTTGCCTTGGTAGCTCAATAGCTTCCCTTAAGTAAGAAGTTTTGGAGTAGGGATATTGACTGATGATTATGGGACAAGGTGGCATAGTTTGCTGCTATGCATGGGACAGACAGGTCCGAGAAGTGGACCTGAAAGCAGTGACAAGGCTGTGCTCAGTACCTTTCCTTAGGACTGTTGGGACTGTATTGGGCTGCTACTCCATGGACTGAGACTTCTCAAGAGAAGGAATGAAGACAAATCTGTCGTGCAGCAGCTGCTACAGCTAATTGTAAACTGGTGGGAGGAGTAGCCCTGAGCAGATTTGGTTGGGGAGAAGTGTAGCAGGCTGCACTGTGTAACAAGCAGTGGTGACACACTGTATTCTTCACAGGCTCCTCTGTGTTGTAAGGATGTACTTCAGGCAGTGTGAGATTCTCAGTATTTGCCATTTAGATCACTCTGAAAGCAGAGTAGTGAAGTGCTCTTAGCACAGAGCCTCTGAGAGATAAACTATGTTTTTCCATTGTACACTCTTTCCACTTGGTGAAATGCTGTTTTCTGTCAGTCACCTGCAGACTGCTGCAAGGCAGTAGGAGTCTCATCAGAGTCTGTCTTTCCTGTTGAGTGGCATGACCACCCCACCAGTAGTTGCTGTGACAACCTGACCAGCGCTCTGCTTAAGGGAATCCATTTGCTGATGAAGAAAGTGTATAACTTTCTCTTACAGAAGTGTGAAAAAGTTGGAACTCCAGTCATCTCAAAAGGGAACAGCAGTGCAGCTTGTCTCACAGTCCAGCCAAAGATTTAGTCTACATACTCCATGTACCTGTGCAGACACACCTCCTGCAGTACCCTTTTGGCAGCCCCTTCCACCATTGGGCCCTCCAGGTCATTGATCCTTCATTCTTGGGCTGTGGGAACCAAGGTTGCTCTCCTGATCAAGACTAGGAGGACAGGAGCGAGAGTCAGCTGTGCAGGTAATTCCAGAGTAGGAAGTTGTAGAAAGGCAAGACTGGCAGAACTTTGCCAGATGCTTGTTTTGTCACACTCATTTATTGCCTCAGGAAGAGCTACCAGTTGTTTCTTCTAGCAGAGGTACACAAAGATGCCAGTGTCATGGTGGTGGTCATCCTAAAACAAGAGGTACTTTGCCTGCTGCTTTTAGACTAAAGATGGCAAATTGCCATCAACAGAGCTCACATGCCATTCTATAAGCTTTTTGAGTTCTTCCTAGTTTAGAAAAAATCAAAACACACATAGAGAAACATAAAAAACCCAAACACAAAAACCCCCAAACAAAAATGCCAAACCAAACAAACTTGCTATTTTGAAATGGTATGTTGTAAAGACTGGTGGAATCCCTTTTATTCCTTTTGCCTTCCTGTGCTGCAGCTGTTTGCCCAGGTGGCAGGATGTAATAGAAGCTCAGGCTGCACAGCTTGCAGGGACTGTTGCCTGTGTCAGGGATGCTATTTAAGGCTGGGGGGAAGACCATCACAAACTTGTAAATGAATACTGGTTTTGTGCCTACAAAGGCATCCTGCTGGGCTTGTACAGGTGTTTCATTCTGCATATCTGGTTCTGGGTTTCCTGCATCTGCCTCCTAACCTCATGGTTATGGGAGAACAATTATATTTGGGAGACTTGGAAGCAAGGCAGTATGTCTCATAAAAGCAGCAGCTGTGCTCAGTGATTCAGAGGACATCGGGGTACAACTTGCCTGGAAAATCCTTGACCTATGGTCAGCTGATACAAGGGTTCCCTTGCATCTCAGCACTCCTTCTGCTTGTCCTGGACCTGGATGAAGTGCTTTTTTGGGTCAATGATATGTGTGACCCAAAGCAGCAAAAGGACATGCTGTATTGACTTATTGGAGACTAATGTTTCCTGAGGCAAGATGATCTTGGCCTGTCCTGGAAAAAGATAGTAGAGTTTTAAAGATAAGGTGCTGTGAACTTGGCCAGCTGTGAGCTCGTGTTGGATCTGATGCAAGTCAGGGAAAGCTAGGCTTCAAACAGTTACAGAATCATAAAATGGTTTGGATCGGAAGGGACTTTCAAGATCATCTAGTTCCAATCCCCCTGCCATAGGCAGGGACTGCCTTCTACTAGGTCAGATTGCTCAGAGCCCCATCCAGCCAGGCCTTGAACACTTCCAAGGATGTGGCATCCACAGATTTTCTGGGCAACCTGTTCCAGTGCCTCACCAACCTCATATGAAAGAATTTTTTCCTAATGTCCAATTTAAACCTGCCCTCTTTCAGTTTGAAGCTATTGGCGTTTGTCCTCTTACTACACACCTTGTAAAAAGNGCACACAATCCCTTTGTCTGTTGTCATTAACAAAGACATTAAATAACACTGGTCCCATTAAGGACCTCTGAGAGATACCACTTGTCACTTTCCGTCCAGACTGAGCCATTGTCCACTACTCTCTGGCTGTAGAGACTGTCCAACCGATGCCTTATCCACCTAACAGTCCACTCACTGAATCCATCTCNCCCTTCTCTGGACTTGCTCCACAGATCCATGTCCTTCCTGTGATGGAGACCCCAGAGCTGGATGTAGCACTCCAGGTGGGGTCTCACCAGAGCAGAGCAAAGGTGCAGAATCCCCTCCCTTGCCCTGCTGACCACACTGCTTTTGATGCAGCCCAGGACACAGTTGGCTTTCTGGGCTGGGAGTGCACATTGCTGGGTCATGTCCAGTCTCTCAACCATCAGCACATCCAAGTCCTTCTTGGCAGGGCAGCTCTTGATCTGTTCATCGCCCAGCCTAGACTGATACCAGGGCTGCTCTGATCCAAGTGTAACACTTCGCACTTGGTCTTGTTAAACCTCATGAGATTCCCGTGTGCCCCCTTCTCAAGCCTGTCCAGGTCCCTCTGAATGGCATCCAGCCCTTCAGGTGTTTTAACTGGATCACTCATCTTGGTGTAACCTGCAAATTTTCTAAGGTTGCACACAATCCCTTTGTCTGTTGTCATTAACAAAGACATTAAATAACACTGGTCCCATTAAGGACCTCTGAGAGATACCACTTGTCACTTTCCGTCCAGACTGAGCCATTGTCCACTACTCTCTGGCTGTAGAGACTGTCCAACCGATGCCTTATCCACCTAACAGTCCACTCACTGAATCCATCTCCAGTGTAGAGAGAAGGATGTTGTGGGGAACTGCATCAAAGGCGTTATAGAAGTGCAGATAAATGGTATCTGTGACCCTTCCCTTGTCCAGTGATGTAGTTGTGGATCCTAACTAGTCTGCTTGACCCACAGAGCAGGGTTTGTTCTCAGATATACGTGGAAAACAATATAGATATAGTCTCTAAATAGCTTTTGCTGTATATATTACATTAGTTGGTGTTGCCTTGAAACAGGAAAATAATTTAAAGGGTTTCTAGATATTTTGTTTGCTGGAATTTCTTAGTGGGTAACAAATGTGGACACAGGTAGACAAAGTTGAAGAAAGTGCTCCAGGAGTAATGAACTGAAAGACAACATAAAACATGCTTTTTATAAAGCACTGAAAGTTAACAGTTGAATAAAAATCAACTTGAGCGGGAAGCATGGAGATTGAGAAGGATTTATAAAGCAAAGCAGTCAGACTATTTTGAAACTCTTTGTATTGCAATGCATAATAAGAATAAAGCTGTATTCTACTTAGGCTGCTGGTACAAATTAGGAACAGCTGTCTAACAATTATGAAGATTACTTAGAATTTTGTTAGCTTGGGAAGAACAGAATGAAAAAAACCCTGACAGAATGAAATAAACTCCTGACTGATTGTGAAAAGAGAGGACATTTTGGCAGAGATATAATTTGTTTGCTTTTACATGCATTCTTTTGTGAATACGTTATCAATTATATGACAGAGGAAAGTATCTTTCCTCAACTCATATCGAACAATTTCTGCAGCAATTTGGAAAAAAAACCAAAACAAGACCCCAGACTTTCTTGCTCATGAAGTAATTTCTGAATTTACAGTAGTCACGCATTGTACTTTTTAAGCTTATAAAAGTTTTCTAGAACTGTTTTTTCTGTCTACCTCAGTGACTCGTGATTGTAAAGGAAAGTTTGTTGTTGAGAACCATGTCACCACCTGCTAAACCTAGGCTGAAGTCTTAAATACAGGAGAAGTCTCATTAAAAATAATGAGTTACTTACGGCTATTGATAATAAATGGCTAGATGGATCAGATGCTATTGCGTATGTTGACAGGCTCCATCTTAATTATATTTTAAACCCACATTTGTAGACTTTTACTGCTTTTCACCCTAAAATCAACACAAATCAAAGTGTCTATGGCAAGAGTAGGATATTAGAGTAAGTGGTTCATGACAGAATCTGCACATATAAAAAGAAATTGTCCAGTAAGCAGAGGAATACATAGGATGAAGCACTGTTCCCTAGCACTCCTCTTTGGGCAACAGCTGACAGAAGGTTGATTTGATAGCCAATTGATTGCTAGAATGTTGTGTTTGCCAAAGGTTAGAGAGTCTGGCAGATGTATAAATAGAAGCAGAAGATCATTTGCAGTCAGGTATTACACATGGATCCTCCCTGGCAAGTTAAGATTGTCTTCCTTATAAAATTAATCTCCTGAGCAAGTCGGTCTGTTAGTAGTGTAATATTCATTGCACTAGATAAGTTTTAGAACATTCTACACCAAATTGTGGGAAAAAAAAATCCATAGTACTCTCTCTTCTTCTTACTAATAATTTAGTTCTGCAGAAGGCAACACCAAGTTATACTTAGGTATTTTCAGCTGTTACTTCAGATGTGTGATCTTCGTCTCAGTGGTGCTTACATTCTTCCCAATTGTTTAAAAATAGAAATAGCTGTGGCAGAAATTACTACTATAAATAGCTTGGCCAGCATAAATGCTAGTATGTATGCAAAAGAATATTACAGAACTGTAAAGTCAGTCTTAAGACATGGTTAAATTGGAGAACATAATCCTTATTTAGGTGTGGGATATCTGCATAGTGAGGACAAAAAAAAGGGGTGGAGTGGGAACAAATTGTGAACCAGAATTTGAAATATTTACCAAGAACTGGGATGGGGGTAGTGTTTAGTCACACCAGTGTTGGGAGGTATTTCAACCATCCTGAGGGAAGATACATGTCATCAAAAAGACAGTTGGGCTTTCCCCCCCTCCCTGAGAACTGTTTTGTTCACAGAACCATTCAGTTTGGAAAAGACCTCTAAGAGATCATTAGGTCGGACCTTTGATCACTACCTTGACAACTGCGTGCCACATCCAGTCATTTCCTGAATACTCTAGGGATGGTGACTCTGCTACCTCTCTGGGTTGTGAACCAATGGTTAGGAACCCTTTCCATGAAGAAATTCTTTTTGATGTCCAACCTGAACCTCCCCTGGTGCAGCTTGAGACTGTGTCCTCTCACCCACTGCCTGGGAGAAGAGACCAGCCCTTGCCTAGCTTCACCTTCCTTTCAGGTAGTTGTAGAGAGTAATAAGGTCTCCTCTGAGCCTCCATTTCTCCAAGCTAAACAACCCTGGCTCCCTCAGCTGCTTCTCATAGGGCTCATTCTCTAGCCTCTTTGCCATCTCTGTTGTTCTTCTCTGGACTTGCTCCAGCACATCAGTGTCTCTTGAATTGAGGGACCCAGAACTGAACACAGGTCTCAAGGTGCAGCCTCACCACTGCTGAGTACAGAGGGACAGTCACTTCCCTGGTAGCCACACTATTTTTGATCCAAGCCAGGATGCTGTTGACCTTCTTGGCCACGTGGGCACTGCTGGCTCATGTTCAGCTGCTGTTGATGAGCACCACCAGGTCCTTTTCCCCTGGGCAATTTTCCAGCTGCTCTTCCCCCAGCCTGTAGTGCTGCTTCTTCTTGTTGTGCCCTAAGGGCAAGATCCAGTCCTTGGTCTTGTTGAACCTCATACAATTGGCTTGGCCTATTAATCCAGCTGGTCCAGATCCCTCTGCACACCCTTCCTACCCTCCAGCAGATCAACACTCCCACCTAACTTAGTGTTGTCCATGAACTTGCTGAGGGTACACCTGCTCCCCTGATCCAGATGATCTGTAAGATATTAAACAGGATTGGACCTTGGGGAACACCCCTAGTGATTGGCTGTGAACTGGATGTGATACTGTTGTCCCTAAAAATGTCAGCTGGTGTGCAGTCAACCAGTCTCACACACAGAGCTGATACCTTTGTTAATTCTGTATTTGTGCAAAGATGGGTGCTAGATGGTAAGTCTGCGAAGCTAGCACACCAATTCTCAAAAGGTTACACTATACACTTTAGCAAACAAAAAAATCGTGATTGATTGCCTACAAGTTGCCNAGGATTGTACAGAGATAGCGCTGATGGAAGTGTTCGAGGAGTCGCAGGTGGTGGCGGTAGATGACTCATGATTCAGACCCATATAGCAGAGTAGACAGTGCAATGGCTCTGTAGGCACTAATCTTTGTACTTTACAAGTTGCCTATTTCTCTTATTAATTAGCATTTTACCTTCTGTTGATTGAATGATTCTCTTGTGTGTCATGCTACTTAGTATGTATGCTCAGTGTTTCTATTGTTTTGAATTGGTGAGTTTCTTGATTCAGTGGTCCATGAGTTGGTGGCTGCAGTCTTTCCCTGCAGGAATTACCTTTTACCCAGTTGTCTCAGTGTGCAGCTGCAGATTGAGCTTGAGGTCATGGGCGCTTGAGGCAAGACGCTGTGAACTGGCACTGATCTCTTGCATTACAAAGTGCATGGGGCCTGTGGCACCAGCCAGGTGATAAGAGACCCAGCGGGAGCCGGTGACTCATCAGAAAGATCCCAGTGTGTTGGTTTTGGATAAAGGAACAGGAGAAATGGAATTCTAAAATATGCCCCCCCCTTTTTTGTTTCAACCTCTCCCAGCTTCCTCCAATAATGAAGAGACAATATGAAGAGATATAAGTAAAAAATAACAATTTACTAAAGGAAGTAGCAGTAACTACAAAGAGACCATTTCAACCAACAAAGGCAGGAATGGTTTGCTAGCTCCCCAGCCCCCAAGGCAAAAATGAGACAAAAAATGGCCACAGCCTAGTGGTTTCCCCAGGCCAAGACAAGCTGTCTGAGAGGCCTGCCCCCCAGCCTGAAACCAGTGGAAAACAGGGACAAGGCAAAACCTGCTCGGACCTGACAGGACCCTGGAACAAGTCAGGGAGCTGTTATCCTGGGTTTGCTGGAAGCAAAGCGGTAGCTCTGGTGGCAACTGGGACTCATGGAGCTGCTTCTGCAGCATCTGGGACTCACAGAGCAGCTCCAACCCATGGCAAAACCCTCTCTCGAACTCCCCCATGTTGGGTGGAAGAGTGGCCCCTTGTGGTGGTACGAAGATTCATTGCTAAAGGCCCACCTCCTGACTTTTAACCATAGCATTATCCACCCCTTATTCTATACCATCTACATCACACCCAGATTTACATATTTGAACTACATATGTGTATGTATATATATATATATATATATATGCGCATTTCAATACTCACCAACCATTCCCCCAGGATGTTTTGTTGAGTCCCTTTAGGCCATGGTGTGTACAGTTTATAATGGCAGTGTCATTCAGCAACCAGTATTATATCTGCAGTTCAATACTACAGATGGTTCTCACGCAAAATCAGGTCCCCCTGAGGTACACATCATGTTTCCCCGTCTTTCTGCATAACACAGCAATTGCACCCAAGTCCCTGAGCAAAAACAATCCCATGGATGGGTTTGCCTTTGCTTGAGGCAGGACTAATCCAAACTTTGTTAGGACTTTCCTAAGATGTTTTTCATATGCACTACGGGGACTTTATCTACAGTATGTAAGGGTTCTGATTTGGCAGTGTTGTCTAAATTGGTAGAACCTTGGGTGTTAACTAACCAGGTGGCCTTCACTAAATTCAGATCTCTGTGTATGAAAGTCCCACTGCCCATTCCTTTGAATGTGTTTTTTTAACAGTCTGTTGTACTATTCAAGTTTCTCAGAGGCTGGTGCATGATAGATACACCCACTGAATAACCTGTTCTCTGGCCCAGGTGGTTGTGAGGCTGTTTTTGAAATGAGTCCTATTATCCACCTCAGTTCTTTCTGAGGTGCCATGTCGCCACAGGACTTGCTTTCCAAGGCCCAAGATGGTGTTCTGGGCAGTGGTGTGAGGCACAGGGTGTGTCTCCAGCCATCCAGTGGTTGTTTCTCCCCTTGTCAGCACTTAATGCTGGCGTTGGCGGGTTTGTGTGGGTATGATGTAATCAATCTGCCACGCCGCCCCATATGCATATTTTGACCATCACCCCTAATACCACAGGGGCTTTACCCGCTTGGCCTGCTTGATTGCAGCATGTGTTTCACAGTTATGGATAATCTGGGAGATATGTCCATGGTTAAATCCACCCCTTGGTCATGAGCCCATCTGTATGTCACATCTCTGCCCTGGTGACCAGACGCATCGCAGGCCCACTGAGCCAGAAATAACTCTCCTTCGTGACACTTTAATCTTGGCAGCTCAATCTGTCTGTCTGTTCCTGTGATGTTCTTCAGTAGTCCAACTCTTTGGTACATGTGCATCTACATGATGGACTTTCACAGCCAACTTCTGTACTCAGGCCACAATTCAGCAGCCCAGGTGGGTTTTCCTCTGCACTGACAATTGGCCTTTTTCCATTGGTTGAGTCACCCCCACAGAGCATTTGCCACCATCCATGAGTCAGTGTAGAGGTAGTGTTGGCCCTGTCTCTTGTTCAGCAATATCTAAATCCATCTGGATGTCTTTGAGTTCTTCCATCTGACTTGATCCACTGTGTCCCTCAGTGGCTTCTGTGACTTGCTACATAAGGCTCCATATGGCAGCTTTCCATTTTTTATTTGTCCCTGTGATAGAGCAGGAGCCATCAGTGAAGAGAGCATGTTGCCTTTCATTGTCTGGTGGGGGATTATATGGTAGGGCCTTCTCAACAAGTGTCACCTGCTTGTCTTCCTCTTCTGAATTTTCACCTTCAGGCCAATTTGTGATGATCTTCAAGATCCCTGAATGATTAGGATTTCCTGTCTGAGCTTGTTGTGTGATCAGAGCAATCCACTTACTCCACATGCCATCAGTGGTGTGATGTGTTAAAGGAATTTTTCACTTGAATATCCAGCCGAGCACTGGCAGTCAGGGTGCCAGAAGGAGCTGTACTTCACTGCCAATCACTTCTGAGATGGCTCAACCCCCTCCATAAGCTGCTAAGATCTCATTTTCATTTGGGGTGTGTCTGGCCTCAGATCCTTTGTATCTCTGACTCCAGAACCCCAGAGAGCATCCTTGAGTCTCCCCAGGTACTTTTTTGCCAGAGGCTCCAGGAAGGACCATTTTCCCTGTCTGCAGTGTAGAGCACATTTTTTACATCCTGTCTTATCATGGACAAGGGCTTCTGCATGAGCAGTCTCTTGTTTGATCTGTTCAAAGACTTGCTGTTGCTCAGGGCCCCATTTGAAATCCTTCTGTGTCACATGATAGGGCTTATAATCTGACTGTACTCTGGGATATACATTCTCCAAAAACCCACAGCGCCTAGGAAAGCTCTCCAGTTCATGAATCATCTGATGGATGGAAATCACGGAGTCTTTGTTGGCATGGTATTGGTGATGATGCACTGTAGGTGGTGGTGATTCAACCCTTAGCAGTCCCACAGCAGAAGGGTCCTCTGAGGGACCAGGCTATCTTGTGTCTTCTGTCTCCACAGCAACTATCCCAAAAGTCCAACGATGCCCTTTGGGGTTGTCTTGGTTTAATGACAATATGTTCTGGAGGTGAGACCTCTACTGAGATAGCCCTCCTTTTTATTTCTTTTATTTTCATCCCTTCCGAATATTTATGAATTACAAATTACAAGGAATCTGTTTGAAGAAGGAAAATGACAGTAAGAATTTTACTAAAAATTGAAAGAAACAAACAACAATGGCAAAAAAAATGTTACCTGGCTACCCTGTCCCCCCCCTCCCCCTCCCCCCATTAAAAGCAAAATCTGGAAGGAATCTTTCATCCAAAGAAAAAAAAGTCCTGTGGAACCAAGGCAGTAGTGTGGATTCTGGTATAGAATGACATAGGGTGACAATGGCAGGGCTAACCTGTCCTGGTGCGATGCTGGTGCTGGTGGAGTCCCAATCTGATGCAAAAGGCAGCTGCTGCTGTTTGTGTTGGGATGATTCACCTGGGAACAGGGGTATTCCTGAGCTGATGGTAAGGGCAGCTGCTGCTGAGGTGGAAAAACAGCCACAGCTGAGGTAGGTTGGTCCCTAGGGAAAAGGCTCCAGTGAGCAAAAACCCAGGTACCAAGACAGCCAGTTCTGAAAGCAATGGAGGGTTTTGTCCTTTCTCTCCTGAGTTCCTGTGGTGCTTCATTTCAGGGATACTCCCCTCCCTCTTTTTGGCAGGTTACCAGTGCTGGGGACAGTCCCTCCCCTGGTCAGCTCGAACAGGACATGGGCAGAGTCCTCCCTGCTCTGGAACCACGTGATGATATGAAAAAAATCACCAAAAATCTTTCCCATTTGATTAAAACTGCCACAGGGGTTTTTGAAATATCTATTCTCAAGGTAATCTATGCCAAGGATACACAGGGCCTCTGGACCAGTAATGATGGGGTGTTTCTGCCATTTCTTCCTGGTCAAGCTTACTTCAGCTGCCAGTATTGTCAGCTGTCAGGACTCTCCTGTCACTGCAGAAATAGAAGTGGATTCTGCCCCTACATACCTGGGTTGCATCAGAGTACATTGTGTGCCAATGTCAACTAAGGCATTATATTCTTGTGAGTCTGATGTGCCAGGCTGTCATGTGAAAAGGGGAGATTTCCTTCACCCTTAGTGTTTGGTATGTCTGTCAGTGCTCCAGGAAAGCCAAGATCCTTGTGCCCGACCAGTCTGTCAGTGTCCCATTATGGGGACCCTTCACTGAACAGTCCTGGTGGAATGGAAGGTAATTCGATTGCTATTTTCAGGAACCTAAGCCAACAGCAAAAGGGAGACCCCTTAGCAGGTTTTCCCTCTTTATTCGAGTGTGTTACCCGCTGCTGGCAAATGCCAGAGCGGTAAAGGACTCACATGAACAGTTTGTGGAATAACACTTTATTAATATAAAATTGTGACAGGTGCTTGAAGCTCTGGCAGTGCCTGGGACTTGCAGAGCTGCTCTCGCAAGGGCTGTGNTGTCTGTCAGTGCTCCAGGAAAGCCAAGATCCTTGTGCCCGACCAGTCTGTCAGTGTCCCATTATGGGGACCCTTCACTGAACAGTCCTGGTGGAATGGAAGGTAATTCGATTGCTATTTTCAGGAACCTAAGCCAACAGCAAAAGGGAGACCCCTTAGCAGGTTTTCCCTCTTTATTCGAGTGTGTTACCCGCTGCTGGCAAATGCCAGAGCGGTAAAGGACTCACATGAACAGTTTGTGGAATAACACTTTATTAATATAAAATTGTGACAGGTGCTTGAAGCTCTGGCAGTGCCTGGGACTTGCAGGGCGGCTCTCGCANCCTGGGACTTGCAGAGCTGCTCTCGCAAGGGCTGTGTCCTAGTTACAGCACCTGGGACTGGCTTATCACTGTGTGGGTGTAACCAAGACTGTGTATTCTACACCCTCTATGTCATTTCTGATGGATTGTTAATAATGGATCATTTGCAGCAGCTGCCCAGGGCACACCTGACATCTCAGGCTACAGGCTGCGTGTTAAAGAACGCTGTGAGATAGAGATGTTTTACTGTCTTCACACCAGTGACTCAGCTGTGATAACTCCCCTCCAGGGAGGCATCAGCACCTTCACACCAGCCTGAGAGGTCATGTCTGCTAAAGACCAATCAAAAATTCCAGATATCCCACGATTCACAGAGTTAAATCACTCATTGTGAAACTCCTTGCCTTGGGGGGAGGTACTGGGCATTCCCAGTTGAACCTGAGCACATATAATCTTCGGGTTTTGTGACTTTGGTACCACTCGTCTGATTCAGAGGAAGACCAGAACCTCAACAGGACTGTGACTGCCACTCTTGACAAGACTGTGACAATCATCCTCACTGACAGGTTTCTTTTACTTTGTGCTCAGGGGAACCACATGGTGCTCAGCGCAGTGGCTAACAAACTGTTCTGTTCATGCCCCAGGGTTATACATCTAGCTTTTTGTGGGTTAAAGCTGTTTTTTCTCTGTATCATTGTATTTATTTTAATCTTTTTTAAGTAAATTGTAATCTTTCTGGTGTTGGGTTCATTTCTCCCACCGGTTTACCTTTAAACCAGCACAGGCTGGGACTCATGGAGCACTTCTGACTTTTGGCAAATCCCCTCCTTGAAGGCCCCATGCCGGGTGGCCCCTTGTGATGATGTGATGGTATGAATATACATTGCTAAATCCCCACTCCCTGACTTGTAACCATAATATCCAGACTATTTCACAGGGTAGACAAGTCCAGGTGGTGGTTCAGTCAGGGTCTCTCCCTTGAGGCTGTGAGGTCTGTTTCAGGGATAAGGCAGGACTTTCTTTCACAACCCTCTTCTCATTCTCTGTAACTCTCTGGGTGAATTGTTAACTGTTTCTGATGCCTGCGATACCAGCACCATTCACTGTCACTCTCTGGGCCCAATCATCCAGCTGGTTTTCTACCCAGCAAACAGTGCACTTGTCCAAGCCATGGACTGCCTGCTTCTCCAGCAGAATGCTGTGGGAGACAGTATCAAAGACTTTGCTGAAGTCCAGGTAGACTATACTCACAGCGTTTCCCTCATCTACTAGGTAGGTCACCTGGTCATGAAAGATTAGGTTGGTCAGGCCTTTCCTAAACCCTACTTCAGGGTGGTCCTGATCCCTTGGTTGCCCTGTATGTGCTGTGTGATGATGCTCAAGATAATTTGTTCCATAACTTTCCCAGGCACCAGTGTACGTCATTCTGCATGTGCTTATCTTACCTACCTGTCGAAGGTAAGCTCAGAAAGTGTGGGTTCGATGAATAGACAGTGAGTTGGATCAAGAACTCTCTGAATGGCAGAGGCCAGAGGGCTGTGATCAGCCGAGTGGAAACCAGTTGGAGGCCTGTAGTCAGTGGTGTTCCCCAGGGATCAGTACTGGGTTTTACTCAACTTGCTTATCAATGACCTGGATGAAGGAATTGAACACACTTTGAGCAAGTTTGCTGATGATACAAAACTGGAGAAAAGAAATGGCTTATACACTTGAAGACTGTGCTGCCACTGAGCTTGACCTTGGTAGGCTGGAAAGCTGTGCAGAAGGAAACCTGCTGAGGTTCCATAAGGGCCAGTGTAGAGTCCTGCACCTGGGTGAGAAATAATCCCAAANGAGAAGGCTGAGAGGGAATCTCATTAAGGCATATAAATATCTCAAGGGTAGGAGCCAAGAGGATGATGCACCCTTTTCAGTGCTTCCCAGCCACAGGACAAGAAGCAATGATGCAAAAAGTCTCACCTCAATATGAGGAAGAATTTCTTTACATTGAGGATGGCAGAGCACTGGAACTGGCTGCCCAGGGAGGTTGTTGAATCTTCCTCTCTGGAGACATTCAAAACCCACCTGAACACATTCCTGTGTAACCTACTCTAGGTGTCCCTCCCTTGACAGGGGGGTTGGACTAGATGTTCTCCAGAGGTCCCTTCCAGCTCTTATCTATGGTGTGATTCTGTGATCTTTTCTAGTGAAATTAGCATGGAAAATACAATGGTGCTTTCCCTGACTCAAATATCTTGGTGGTGTGACTGCAGAAAACGTGAAAGGTGATGGATTAGCCTGCCCCTTTAATCATATAAATCAGTATAGGAACTGGTAGGGATTTTTTATACTATTCCCTGTTGCAGGCTCAGTTTAAGTTTAACTTGTCTCCTTCTGGCTTAAAAATGGGAAGCGTAGAGAAAAAACTATGGTTGGCTCTCTTTTACTTTTGCTTCATGTTGTCTAGATACAAATTTGAAGGTGTATGTTCTATCCTTATCTACTTTTTTAAAAAATTTTTTAACTTATTTTGTGAAGGTCTTTGAGACTAGACACACAAGAAATCTCTGTGTCTTTGGAAAGTTCTTCCCATTAATTAGCAGATATTTCATGACAGAAACTTGCAAGACAAACATACTAGATAGAGGTGTAAATTCAAGTAACCTTCACTTATCCTGTTAGACCTTATTAAGCTGGTATAAATAGGATTATCACTCAAAACTAAAAGGGAATTTAAGAAATGTAATGCTTGCAAAACTTAATGCAGTTGCTGATACGATTTACTGTAATTTCATGTGGAACAATCATTTTGCCATATTGGACAAAGAAGAAGATAGAACTGGCTATAAAATAGCAATAAATCAAAAGATTATCTGGGTTCTAATCTTAATGGATCTAGTGTGTTAGTAGTCCAAACAAAAACTATAAAATATACCTGACTTTATTGCTAGTGTACAAGAGATCAGGTAATGATATAAAATATGGAAAAGGATTTATCACAGTTACATGTTTGCTTTTTGTATGTAAGAAGGATTGTCTGTCTACTCTGGTTTCTAGCTGAAAACCTTGTCTAGGCTGAAACAGTGCTTTGTTTCATGTCAGCAGTTCAGAAAATCTTATACACAGTGGTCCAGCAGTGTTCTAGTAATTTATATTGTTTTATCAAGGACTATTCCAGTGAAATTGTCAGTATTAAGAAGCAGGGGTTGTGCCTCAAGGTGGTCTTTGCTAAACATCAACTTCCTGCCTGCATCAGAGATTTTAGATCAGAGATTGATACAGCAGATATATATGTTAATGCACAATTTTGAGGCTTTCAGATGAAAATAAAAATAGCAGACTGATAATGCTTGTTTTATGTTCTCTTTCTGATAAGGAAGCGAATGCTTAAAATGAGCATTGAAATCTCAAAAGAAAAATCACCTTTCTTTTTTTTTTTTTTTTTTTTCCCCCCTGTGTTCCTGCAGTGGATACTCAAAATTGAGATTGCAGCTAATTAGAGAACCTGGATAACATCAGCAGGCAGAGCAGTGTAATATCAATAGGGATCATGGGATTTTTGCCATATTATTTTTGGAGAGGTTGAAATCAATTTTTCTTGCTTTGGAGTGTGTGTTGACTAGTAATTGAACATTTGTGAAACAGCTCGTGGTGGGAGTGCCCTCTTGCCTTCCATATAGAAAGACGAGCATTGACAGTAGCCTTTTGCAGTTCAGCAGCAAATGTGGCCAACAAACAGGAGCAAGATAGGAAATGTGAGAAGGCCCTTGAACAGCAGAGACAAAACATTATTACAGTGGGGCTTCCTAAGCTACAATGGGCTCTCCTTTGGGAGAGGCAGACACTAGTGGGGATCTTCAGAGTTTTCAGGGCATTTAAAGCCCTGTAGGAAATGGAGCTTCAGCTGGAATTGAATAAGCTGAAATCAAATGTTGAAAGCAACATATCACCAGAGTTTTGAAGTGAAAAAATGAAGTATGCATTTTGACTAAACTGTTTTCACAAATGGGGTTAATATTTAGCTGGTCTGCAAGCAGTCTCAATTTTCCCAGTGTAACCCTTGCTCTAGAACTCGAACCTTTCTTTCACATCAGTGGAGTACCTTACCAGTAAGCTCTGTGGGATCAGCTGAACCAATCACATGTGAATTTATAAATACTGACTAAAATGCCAACATAAAGTAAAATCTTTAATTTTGAGACCTTTAATTACATAAGGGGCAGAAGATCTGCAATTATTAATGGAGCAAATTTATGCAAAAGAGATATTTCTGTTGTCTGTTGAAAGCAAAAAGGTACTGTTGTGTCGCTGCTGTCCCAGGTGATTTTTCTGGGTGAAAAAGTGAGTTATTTGTGCCCTTTGTTCCTGGGTTTACTCAAGTCTTACCCTTGTGTGTGAAGAGCAGCTGAAAAGCTCAGTTCTGTGGGATCGAGAGTGAACACTCTGGGCACAGTACTGCTTTGACCAGACCCTGTGACTCAGTACCCCTGAGTAACATAGCTTAAAATTTAATTTCAGTGAACTTTTCCCTTTCAGCTTACCTGATCTCTTCCATCTGGTGATTGTGAATGTGTTAAGGTAGAGCAAGGCCCGTATCTGGCTAGTGGTAATGAGTCCTGGAAAAAAGAATAAATGCATTTGGACTTGTTTAGCCCCTTCTGTCCTGTGCAAAATGACTAAGAAAAACTGTTGCAATTAAAGCCTAAGTGTAGGCAAGTCTCTTTCATGCTGAAAGCAAAGCTTATAATTTTATCTACTAGTTACTGATTTCAACAAAGTTCAGCAGAATTCAGCTGCAGAATTATGTAGTACAAAATATGATCTGCAGCTGGGAAAAGGAAGGCATCTAGACTCCTGTGAGCATAATGGTCTCCAGAAACTGTAAGGTCAAGAAGTGTCAACACTGTCCACTGTGTGCTATGGTGGTGCTTTTTTCTTTTGCTTAATAGTAGGCAAAATCTTTTGTAGGTATCCCATATAAAAACCACTGCTTTCTGTTTGATGAAAAAACTTAGAGATTCAGACAGAACTTACAGAAATTCCTGGTTTTAGTCAAAACGGATTCAGGGTTTTCCAGTTCTGGTTAACTTTATAATTGTTTATATTTGTTCAGATGAACGGTTGTACCAACTGCCATTTATGTCTTGTGTGATTCTTTTTCCTTCTCATTTTCACTTAATATATGAAAACACTTTTAAATCTAATGATAGGAGTATTAATGTGAACTTGGCATCTGGAATCTGTTGAGTGTTGATATTTCAAACAGTTTGCAGTCTGTGCATTTTCTGCATTAGTCAAGTGGTGATGTGGTACTTTGCCAAGGGGTGAAATAAACTGTACGACAGCGGGTCAGAATGAAGCATGGATTTTCTAACTCTCTGTTAGATGAAATGATTCTGTATACTTTGAGGTGGAGAGTTCATTCAGAATTTTCACACTTTTTTATTAAAGAAACATAGTTATTGATTTTTTAATAGTTGAGCTAAGACTGCAATCTGGTGGGCAATGATCAAAACCTCTAAAGTAATATTTTTTCTGCTATATTTTACTTCAAAATATTTGAAAGAATATCACACCACTAGAATGCAAAGATTTACTGAGCTAATATTGGCAACAGTCAAATTGCTCTCTTTCAGAGGGATTTGTGCTTCTCATTAAAGGGAGTTTTTGGCTTTTAGTAATTACAGTAGCTACTCTCCAAATAACCTACGCTGCATTATTGTAGTAAGGAAGTGGAGTTGATGTGTTCTGCCACTGCTCCTTTTGGCTGAGAACATGAGATGTAGCAGAGATAATGTTATTATGCATACTTTGAATAATTCTTAACTTTATTCCTGTTTCTCATTTGAGCAGTGGCTTACTCATACAGTGTTTGGAGTTACTTTTTTGTTATGATTTTGTACATCCTTGAAACACTGAGTATTTATGGATTCAGTTGGGCTAAGCTAGGCATGCCAATAAGCATAGCTTTTAAAAAAACTTGTTGTCTCTCCCCCTCTTTCTGTGTTGATGAATTTTATTCCCATAAATGGTATGTTAGTAGCACTTTTGGTTTATTTTTTCNAGTCAGTTTGATTATTATATTTTCTGCTTCCAGGATCAAAAGATGATACTCAAAACTTCTTCGAGTAACTGACTCCTGTATCCTCTTTCTTCAGGTTTTTGCTACTGTCTCTGTAGTATTTTGTCTACTGTAAAACAAACAAACAAACAAACAAGGTAGTTACAACCTATGCAGTTGCAACACCTAGTTACAACCTGGTGTAGTTGTTGTTCTTTGATTTATGTTAATTTATTTCAAAATTTAATTGGGAGTGTTATTTGTATTGTATCTTTTAAACAATGTAATTTTTCTGAGCAAGTTCTTTTGATTGCCAAATGTTACTACCAATCCCACAACTGGAGAGACTTTGGACTATAGCATAGTTTAGAGGAAAATCCTCACTGTGTGTTAATGCATGGAATCATTCTGAAATGTTTCACCTTTCACAGGGATCAGTGTTCTCAATGCTATATGAGAGTTTCTAGAAGAATACTAGGCAAACCAAAACACATTTAACTACTGTTTACTTAGTAAATCTAGTCTATTCTTAATGTTGTATCTGGTTAATCTATAGGAAAAGAGATTCTTTAAATCGTTCATGTACATGATATAGTGATAGTTTTTATTGTATGGTTTACATACATAGCCAGTTTCACAATTTTTTTGATTTGGTTAATTTGCACTTTAATTGATAATACCTGGCTTTAAGTAGGCACCTAGGTATTCCTTTTACATTATATCTCAAATGCATGGAACTGATGCAAAGATATGTATCCCCTTTGAAGGACACTGTCAGCAGTGCCTTGTAACAAAAGCAGGGGAAATGAGCTGAGAAGGTAAAAATGAATTGCATAGAACACACAATATAGAACTGGACAAAATCACAGAAACACAGAATATGCCAGGTTGGAAGGAACCCACAAGGGTCATCGAGTCTAACCCTTAGTCCTGCACAGGACAGCTCCAGGAGTCACACTCTGTGCCTGAGAGTATTGTCCAAACACTTCTTGAACTCTGTCAGACTTGGTGCTGTGATCACTGTCTGGAGAAGAGCCTATTCCAGTGCTCAACCACCCTCTGGGGGAAGAACTTCTCTCTAATATCCAACCTAAACTTCCCTGACACAACTTCAGTCCATTCTCTCGGGTCCTGTCACTGNCTGAATTTTGTGTCATCTGCAAACTTGTTTAGTATCCCTTCCAGTCCTGTGTCCAAGTCATTTATGAAGATGTTGAAAAGCACAGGGCCCAGGATGGAGCCCTGTGGAACCCACTGGTGACAGGTCACCCAGTCAGATGTTCCCCCACTCACTATTACCCTCTGTGCTCAACCCTTGAGCCAATTGCTCACCCATCACATGATGTGTTTATGCAGCTGTGCTGGGCATTTTGTCCAGAAGGATCCTGTGAGAGATGGTATTGAAAGCGTTAGTGAAATCCAAAAAGAGTACATCAGCTGGCTTCTACTGATCATCTAGGTGGGTTACTTTGTCATAAAAGGAAATCAGATTTGATAAGTAGGACTTTCCTCTCATGAAACAATGCTGGCAGTGACCAATGACAGCATTGTCTTTCAGGTGTTTTCAGTACTTCCCAGAATAATCTTCTCTATAACTTTATCCCGCCCTGAAGTGAGACTGACAGGTCTGTAGTCTCCAGGGTCCTCCTTGCCCTTCTTGAAAAGTGGGACAACATTCACCGGCTTCCAGTCAGCTGGAACCTGTCTGGATTCACAGGACCACTCAAAAATAATTGAGAGAGGTTTTGTGATGGCATGAGCAGCTCTTTGAGGATTCTGGGATGAATCCCATTGGGCCCTATAGATTTGTAGGGGTCCAGCTGGAGCAGCAGATCCCACACCATTTCAATGTAGCTGTGTCTGGCTAAATCTGAGCTTAAGTGCCTCTTCAATTCTACAGTATATCCCCATTAAAATCTGTGGAAATTTAATTGGGGAGTGGAATGTTTCTTGACTAGTGGTAATGATGTTCTGGCATTTGCCAGTGTAGAACTGTCAAGATGTGTTCATGAAAATGCTTGTGAAGAGATGACCTTTGATTTAATTGTTGAGGGTACACACCAAGCAAGCAAAAACCCAGGTATACTGGTGGCTGCATCTGAATGATGGAAAGAATCAGGAAGCCTTCAGATGAAAGGCAGAACATCAGACCGTACCATAAGTCATTGACTTATGTTACCAGTGAAGAAGGTATAGGTGCAGTTTTCCTGAGTAAAGGGGATATAGAATTGCAGCTTGGACAAGACTAGAATGCAGATTGCTGAGAAGGAAGTGGTGTAAACATGAACTCACTTGAGTCATCTGAAAGGGAGAACAGTTTTATAGTTACACCTATTTTGAGAGAAATCAGATCTGAGAAAGAACACCTTGACTTACAAAGAAAGAATATCTTCCTGCATCTTTTTGAAAATTAGCTAATGCCTTGAACTGGCATTTTCAGGGTCAATAGCCACTTCTAAAATTCCACTCTGGTATCAATATAAAACCATTTTGAGGCAGAACCAGGAAACACTGTAAGTTGTCATAAGAACAAAAGACAGCTTTGCCAGAGCAGCAGACATAAAGCAGGAGAGGTACATTTGGTGTGAGACACTTACACTTGGCATTTTAAGTGGTTGATCTGCCTCCACCCAGAGCTCACTGCTCTGTGACTCTGAAAAACCGAATGTTGGCAAAGTTGGAAGTAATAAAATAAAAAGCATAATCTGCCACTACCTTGCTTAGAAGGTATTTATAATGACTTGATATATTAATCTTAAAAAGAGGTCAAGATTAGCTTGTAGAAAGCTCTTGTGCAGTGTAACCCATTTCTCTGATAAATCAAAACAATCCTTTTCTTTGTTGCTTGCTCTGCTTTTTTTTCTTACTCCCACATCCAAATGCACGATCTGCTGTCATCACCCATCTTATCTTAGCAAAAACATAGTAATTGCTTAAGAAGAAATCCTTCAAATTCATCCCTCAAAGCAGTAAATCTTGCTTCAGTGATGATGATAAGAATGTGAATTGTGTGCCGTTGCTGATTTTTTTCTTCCTACTGTTATTAATGACAGTGTTAATGCTACAATGTTAACCTGTTCTTAAGATCTAACACGTTACCAGAAAGCCTTTAGATGCTTACAGTTTATGATGGATGGCGAGAGCAAAAGTGTTAAAACCAAAAGAAGCCTCATATTACTCTTGTCATACCTAATACCTCCCCAGCTCAGGAACCCATTACTGAAATTTGTCTTGAAAAGATGCATTTTTCCAGACTATTTTATGGACAACTGGAAACTCTCAAAGAACATTGCAGTTGTTGGAAGATGAAGCAGATTTGCTGTGATTGTAAAATGAACCTGTATTGACAACATTAGCTGTGTCTTTAGTAGTTTATGAATGTAGCAACTTTTTATTGGTTCTTTAAAATTGAATCTAGTAACAAGCAGTAAATTAATGTCATCTTTTCTTCTTCTTATGTAGACAACAAAATTCAATATTTTAAATTTTCTGTAATTTGCTGATAATCTTTACAAGAAATGAGATTAAGTTAGTATTTTCTAAGTCACCTCTGTCATTTAAATCTATTTATATAGTTCTATTATTTAAACTGTGTTTCTAGTTAGTGGGGTGAAGGCTTTGACCCAGAGTAAAGTTCACTGTGCTTTATTTTGTTAGTGTGGGTTTTTTTATATGACTATCTGCACTCTGGTGCAAGTATTGAACTTGTCCATACTGAAGTGTTTTATAGGTGTGTAGGACAAGAGGAAGGATCATAATTACTGAAACAATCAAAATGCATTTATGCTTGTAAAACCATGTTATTGATAGTAAAATGAACAGAGTTTGAACTGATTGCTGTAGCTACAATTAAATTCAGTACACATGGTTCTTAATGCAACATCACAGGAATTTGGCATGGCTTGCACAAATCTCTTAAACTTCAGGCAAGGCTTATTATGTTTTGTGACAATAGTTTTTGAAACACACAGGGCCTCAAAGGCAAGAGTCTCTGGTTCATTAAGTCTGTTTTTTGTTACTGCGATGGAATGATATAGTCCTGGAAACTTTGGCTGGAGGAGGATTCCACATAAGACAAGGGCAAAAGCACATGGTGTTGTCCTCTAGGGCAGGGCTGGTGACTGAGAGCCATGCTGAGTGGTAGCGAAGGTATCTTTTTCTCTCTTTAATGCCCCAGGTGCTTCTTGTTTGCTAGGTATGTGATCTGAAGGTCCTGACCCTGCTGAATTTTACCTTTGGCAGTCTGCATTGTGTTGGATGCTGAGCAGCCGGAACTAGGACAGACAGGTCTTTTGCATCTTCCTTTGAGGCTTTCAGAAAGGAAACACTGTAATGCCGGGAAACTTCTCTGAAGTTGTTGCAGGTCATTTGCAGTTCAGAGATTTGGTCTGGAGTGTTGCAAACTTTTAACTCAGTGATTCTTGGTGTGGTATCATTCATCTGTGTTTTCAGTGGCTGTGAGAAAAACAACTGGGAGAGAGGGTAAAAGTGGCTAGCTTTTTAGTATGGATTGTGTTTATGTACCTAGGAAATAAATTACTAATCTAAGCTATGGGCTAGCCCCATATAGAGTGTGTTTATGCTTTTCCCACCTGTTTTGTGTAGATCCATTTGTGGAGTTGTGTTGTACTATTACAAAGCTAGCATCACATTGGTGAGCCTTGTCTGGAGCGAGAAAGCCTGTACTGACACAGCTGATAATCTATTAATTCCTTCAGGCTGTGAAAAAATCTTTGAGGCAGCTGCATCCTAAGTGAAACTAAAAAAATCATGTAGTATCTGTAATAATTCAGCCTGATCTGAGACAGAAAAACAAGCTTCTGTTTACTACATTTCAGATTATTTCTTTTTTTCCTTGGAGATACTCCAGCTGGAGAAGCATGAAAGAAGTGACCTTTCATTTTAATATCATTACTACGATATAGAGGAAAAATGAGAATAGAGATACTATCCAGAAAGGATATTTGTTTTATTTCAGTCCTTCATATGTTTATATGAGTATTGTTTTAAAATCCAGCCTTAGAAGTGCAATGTTTTCTAAATCATCCTGTATGAATTACATACTTAAGGTTTTGCTTTATTTTTTACTTTATGTGGGTCAGTCTTGGCATTTTTTAACATCTTTATCAGTAAGTCGTTATTCTTTTAGAACCTTATTCTGTAGACAAAAATAGTGCCTCAGGATGGTGTGCATGAGAATGTGCCAAGAGATTAATGGGACTTCAGGTGTCTACAGAAGGTGCTGTCTATAATTTGCCGTGCTATTATAATGATAAACTACAACCAAAACACACTGATTGAACAAAACAAAAAAAAATCTGATTCACAGGCAACAGACTTAAAGTACATGTTGCAAATCAAACCCATGGATGATTCTTCCTTGTACATTTTGGCAATTTTTCTACAAGTGTTGTCTGTTACAGTATAACAGTGCCTACTATTACAATTAAATTTTTGTGTTAGAACACAATGACACTGTAAATTTTAAAGGAAAAAATACAAAGGGAAGTACGTGGGTTCTAACTTGCAGTTAGATTTTGTTCATGATGACTGTGACGTTTTAAATTGAGGGGAATTAGCTTCATAATGCAATATTGTATGCAGGTGTAACTGTTCTTTTGTATGGAAGCACATATTATGCTAGAAGATGTTTGAGAATGCAAATTCTGAACAGTGGCTGGAACTTCCTAGGAAGGGCCAGAATTTGTTACCAAGGCTCCTAATTCTGCTCTCCTGTGCCTTTGCATTATGATCTCTAATTGCATTGTTTCACACTATTTTTTCCTGCCTCATTCAGTGAACAGGATGGGCGGTGCTCAGGAATTGAGCAGCTCCTTGATATTTTAGTCCTTATCATTCAGTTAGCAGCCCAGGCTTTATTTACTGCACACCATTTAAAGCTCCCTAAAGAATACATAATTATTCATTCCCTTATGGCCTTTTCTGGAGTGCCTGACTGAACTATTTTTGTCCATTCGATTGTATTTTTGTGTGTGTTTTCTGGTCAATATCTATAACCTTACATTCTTTGCTGTGTGAAATAAATACGTGTGCACACATGCACAGAATGCATAGACATATTTCCTTTTGAAAGAGGATTTTGCAGTTATTCCCCTTGATAAGTTATAGACTGGAAACTGAGTGTCTGTTACATACTTTAAAACAGCCTTTTGTGAGATTACTGTAAATAAACCTAAAACATGCAATTAAATGACTAAATGCATCCATCCACATAACTTGAACCATTCTCATATGCAACCTTGTTCTTTTATGGTGCTTCACAACTTGACATGTATCTTGACTGTGTATCCTGTGTGTCAGACAAGTTGTCCCTTTGTTTGAATGCACTTGATATCCCCTGCCGAGCATGATTGCAAAGAAGGCATAACTAATTAGCATTCAGAATATAAGTTCATGTGTGAAATAAAATAAGGAAAAAAAAAAGAGGGTGGTCAAACACGGCAACAGATTGCTTGGATAGGTTGTGGTATGGCCATCTTTGCAGATGTTCAAATCCCAACTGGATGTAGTTTTGAGTAACCTGTTGCAACTGACCTTGCTTTGAGAAGGTTGGATCTCCAGAGGTCCCTTCCAGCCTCACCTGTTCTGTGATTTATACAATAGAAGATAATCTACTTGTGGGTATATATATTTTTTTCTTGTTTCTGATTGGCAAAACTTTATGGATCTTTTGGCTTTCTTCTATGCTAAAATAATAGTAAAATGTTTGCAATTTCCATTTGATAATGGGGTATCTTGCCAGTCCCATCAAAAGTAGTTAGTAGTTAACTCTTATACGAAGAAGTTCTAGAAATCTTTAACAATAGTGTTTCTTTTGTTATGCCAGTACTTTTTAGAAGATTGTAATAAATTATAGTTATTATTAGCAAACCAAACTGTATGTACTTCATATTTAGCTCATGATACTCTTGTTTTTTGCTAATGATCGATGTTGGAAAGAACTTGGTATATCTTTGTCGCTGACTCTTGTAAATTTTAGTAGTGTTACCAGTGCATCATAACTGACTGTGCAAGACTTTTCTTTAAGATCTGTCTATTGCTTGAAATATTTTAATATTGCTGCTACAAAATGCCTATACTTTTCCAGTTGCTAATGCTAATATTTCAGATAAGAATGGAAGGTGATATATATAAAATCTGTATCATCTTTTATTGTTGTGCCAATACACCTCTTGTGTCTCTCTGCTGCTGGTGGGGTGAGAGGATTACAGTACTTTAAAAGGCCAATTCCAATTAAAATATTTTATTCCTAATACACTATAACTTTTTTTTTCTGTTGCAGAAAGAGTTGAGCCTTCCACGAAGAGGAAGTTTGTAAGTATATAAAGATTTTCTTGATGGTTCTCACAATATTGTGCATAGTTTTTTAGAGTAGGCTAGTCTATTTAGGGCAGTTAAAAGGGAGGTTAAATGTGGTGGTTGATCTGCCTTAGAATACATGGAAAGAAATGAAGATTGTAAATGAAAACATGTGGATTGTGCAGTCCACCATTTTACACTCATCTTTTAGAGGAGCTATTGTGAGGAATTTTCAAAGTGAAAAAAGTTCTTGCGTTCAAGCTTTTGTTTTGTATTGAAGATTTTTCTTGTTAAAAACCAAGGAAGAAATCTGACTTCTTTGTGAATAATATAAAAGAAACTTGTCATGTAAGTAGAAGTGTTTCATTATGAAATTCTGTGAACAGTCCTGTGGATGAAAAGGTAGGAACAAAGAACAGATGAGTTCTACTAAACATATAGGATTGTTAAGCTACTATTTTGATTATGGAAGTAAAGACTGTATATTCTTGTATAAACTGTTACTTGGCTTTAATAGCATGTATTCAGATACTGTATTTAATTGTGCTTTGCTCAAATTTCTGTACCTTGGATTTGATTTTCAAGTTGTTTTGAGCTTGTCGGTTTTAAAGGTTGTGTTTTTATTTTTACCTGTCTAATTTCTTGTTCTCTATTAGTAATTTATTGAGAAGATATTGGGCTATGAACACAACAAAATGTCTTAAGAAATAAACTGTTCACTTACTATTTTCTTTCAAAAATGCTTTAGTCCTGTAAGACAATATATGTGATTAAGCCTGTGTTAGTGTGACAACACATTGTGAATAAAATGCTAAGCCCTTGCACAATAGGCCATTTCCTTGGCTTCAACTTGATGTTTCTGTTTAGCTTTTCGTGACAGTAGGGTTACGTGTGTCAATAACTGAAACTGTAGTTGCTGGGAAAGTGCAGTTCAGTGTGCTGTTGTTCAGACTTAAGTGGTTTACTAGAAATCTGTACTTCCTAGGGTGTCTGCTGTCTTGGAAAAGACTCCTGTTCTAGGTTCTGACACATGAGAAATCTTAGCCAGTAAGCAAACCCATTATTTAAGAAAAGTCAAGAAATGCAAAACTAATTTCACATCAAGTGTTTGATTATTGGAATGACAAAGAGAAAAACAGGAAAATGGTTCTTGGAACCTTCCTTTGGTGTTCTTGATACTTTATATTAACCTGAAACTGTTGTGCAGGTGAAAGACTGTCTCCGTTGAAGTTAATGGCTAAACTGTTGACTTCAGCCAGAGTAGAAAGTGACTCTTGAAACTTGACCTTGCTTACTCTTGCTAGGATTTTTGATGTTGAATGTTATTAGATATTTTTCTTCAAGTTTGAAAAATTACTGCAATGCAATCACTTCAATGCATTCACATACATATTTTTATGGCTGATCACTGAGATAAAGTGCACCTTCTGTAATGTTGCTTATTAAAGTACAGTGAAGAAGTAGTCCCTTGTCAGCTAAATCATGTCTAGTTATTGAAGTGCTTAGGTTTCTGCAGATGGTATTTTAAAATACCTTCAATATTGCTGTCTTAGTTAACAGGGCTCATAGTGCTGAGATTAGCAATGGCTGCAGCCTCAAAGGTTGTGTGCTGCTATATTTGCACATTATATGCATGTTGAAGACTGAATTTCAAAATGTGAAAAGTCCTATGTTTTCATTGCCATTGAGAGGTCCTGAGTGTCTCCAGGTAGGTACATCACACTGTATTCTGGAGCTTCAGAGCCAAAGGCATGCCAAGGACTTAGCAAGTTGGCATAAAATGAGATGAAGGGAGCTTGTTGAGAATAAAGTGAGGTTTTCCATGCTTGGAGCACCCCCTGGCTGTGCTGGCACAACTGATTCAGTGGGTACAGGCAGAACTGCTCCTGGTTGCACCTGTCTTCCTGCAGGTTCTTCAGCATGTTTAGCTGCCCAGCTGCACAAATGCCATTCTGGCAGTAGGGTGTGGTGGCATGGAGGCAGAATAAAAGCTGTGAGCTTTCTCTCAGGCTGTCTCCAGCAGCAAAACTGACTTTATATAAGCTTAACATGACTGTAAACCTGTATGACTATTAGTCTCCCACTTTCAAGTCCATCAGAAAACTATACTGAAGTATATTTTTGCAAACTGCCACTATGGGGATGGATTATTTATATATTGTTAGGATATTTTTATTGATTTGTTTATTTTCACCAAACACTTCTAGATACCAAGGAAGACATTTGAGCTTAATGTTAAACCAGATCCAGAAATAA
Source organism: Sclerurus mexicanus (assembly GCA_013396755.1). NCBI lineage: Eukaryota > Metazoa > Chordata > Aves > Passeriformes > Furnariidae > Sclerurus > Sclerurus mexicanus. The sequence continues at coordinate 433,815 of VWZF01000296.1, read as the reverse complement.
AGATTTAATTTGATCAGAATTAAGTGTTGCTGTTGTCTGCAGTTGAACCAGGGAATGCCTGATAGCATCTAAAAAAATGCTATGCTTTAGACATTCGGAGTGTATCCTGCTGAAGTAGGTACCCAGAGACGATCTCTCAGTGTATGGTGTGTGTTAAGCAGGTGAGTTTCCATCACTGAATTTAAGGCATGAATGTCCTTATCCTGATTTGTTTCCTTACCATACCCACAGAGTTAAGCAAAAGGAGAACTAGAGAGAGACAGCTGAAAGGTTGTGGCACAAAAATTAAACTCAGCTTTGAGTAGATACATTCTGGTTTAAAATGCCCTTCTCCTAAAAACAGATTGACAGTGGGCTTCTCTGAGGTGGAGAGCAGCTGTCAGAAACCATAACACATAAAAGAAAGTATTAAGTAGAGCCAGTTTTTCCTTTATTTAGAGCTTCCGTGGTTAAAGAACCTGCCCTAGAAATAAAATATTTGGCTTTTCCAGACTGACTGTTATCTTTCTGGCTTCTTTTGTTTATTTGTTTTCCAATTTCACTTTAATTTGGAGAGGGAGTGCTTTTATTTATTTACTTTTGCTGCACCTGTCCTTCTCCTGACATTTCTGAAACGAATTTCAGTAATTATAAAATATGTACTGAAGTTCAGTACCAGCAGTTACACAATCTGTTTGCACCTGTGGAAATGTCAGAGTGGTTCATGGAATTTTCATAAAACTAATTTATGCATTACAATGAAACACCTGATATCCTTGGATAACAGTAACATGAGATTGTGACCAGCCAAGAATTCAAGAGAAACACTAGTTAAAGCCACTGCTTGCTTTGGCACTTGATTAAATAAGTTTCAAGAAAGTTACAGTTTTGTAAGAAAGTTTTTATCAATGAAAAATAAGGACTATCAGTTACGCTTAGGAAAAAAGTGGGAATGATCCATTGAGCGGATTGGAACTATGAGATCATGCCAAACATGCTTAAGAAAAAAAAAAAACAAACAAAACCCTCTAAGGCTTGTGGCCATGTAGGTAGACAAATCTGGAATTGATTGACAATTTCTGTGTGCACGTAGATTTCTATATAATAAAAAATTGTCTATGTTTATTGGTGACCTATTGTCTTAAATTTGGAGAGTGAAGTAGATTAATTGCTGTTGCCAGGTAATGAATTTCTCAATTCTAATATGGACAGACTGTGCTCCAATAGACACTTTCCACAGCCCATGTTTGATTCTTAAGATGCATATTTAATGTTGTTACTAGCATTATTTCTGTCTGTAATTTTCAGGGGTTTTCTACTACGGTAACTGAGTGAATTTTTTTTCCCTGCATCTTTTGGTTCCTTGTGATTGAAAATGAAAAATTTGGTTATGTCTTTTGTATGATTTAGGAGCCAGCAGCTACTGTAACATGATCCTTTCTCCTCACAATCTTGATTACTTCAGCCTCCATAAATTTTATGCAGGTCTGCTGCCCATTGTCTGTGTTTCCATCTTTTAAAGTTGTGTTGGCATAACGGGAAGAGTAGTGGCATGTGCAGAGTGCTGGGTAGCCTTGTTGCCACTTTCCTGTTGTCAGTGCAGGGTCGTCTGCAGACAAGTCCTTTGTGCTGTGGAGAGCACAGGTCTCATTTAGATGTAAACCACATATCCCTTTGTACTTTACTGCTGTTTGTTGTGTTCTTGGCTATCAGTATAGGTCATTCTGTTTAGTCTTGTTTTGTTGGGGTTTTTTGCTGCTTCCACACACAAATTTGCATCCCTGCTTCATTTGCACCAATACTAATATTATTGCATGTATTTGCAGTTGTCTCTTAATTCAGATTTTGCTAGTGTATGTGTGAATTTTATAGTTATGTCCTCTCTTTATGATTTATCACATTACATGTTAGAGAAAGGAACAATCTATTTTAATGTAATTCATAATGTCCTTTTTCAGTGAAAGATTCCATATGCTACTTGCGGGTATTTTAAAGCTTTGTGATACCTTTTTACTAGTAAATTCATGCTCATCTGTTTGTGTTTGTGCATGAACACAACCTTTATTGATATATGCAAAAAAAGTCAGATGGTGAAAACTATTCAAATACATAACAAAATTTTTGAAATAACCTGTCTCCTTGGAGGATTGATGCCCAGAAAATGAGGTGATAATGCTTTATAGCTTAATTGTGTAACATGGTATTTATCTGCTGTTGTTCTGTGAATGCTGTGGTGTCTAAGTAATGTTTAGTGACCATGTACCATGCTTCTCCACAGCACGCTGGGTGTGCTGTGCCCTGTTGGAATTTTGTTTGAGCTACTTAGGCAAGGACACGACAGGGTGAAGAATGGAAAATAATCTTAAGTAGTTCTTTATCAAAACTGTGACCAGACTTAAGCCACAAGCAAAAAGCAAAATTAAATCAGCCTCTGATGTCAAGCCATGGTTCTGTAGGGCATGCTGCAGAATTTCGGAATGGGACAGTCACGTGATTCTTGGTGGAAGCAAAGAGAAGCAACTGTCTGAATGCCTACATGCTTTGCCTAAATTAAAAAATGTTTGTGCAGTAGAATAGTTAAAATATTTTTATACATGCAAATAATTGTTTTACAGTGCATGAGGTTTGACCTGGTTTGAGGGCCAGATCTCATGTCTGATGGATTGCTGGTCCCCACGTGTCAGTCCCCTGTGACAGTCTGCTCCCCTGAGCAGCCTTTTCTGCTTGTGGCCTTTTTCACTGAACTGCTCCCTCTGTGTCCTTCATTACCTGTTGAGGCAGCAGTTTGTGGTGTTTGCAGGGTTCTTCTGTGCGTAGGAGCAGCACAGCATATAGCAAGAGCATATGGAAAATGCTAGGGGACTTTAATGGCTGGAACTGTGAGCTGCTGAGGCAAGGGAGTAGTGATGTCTGAGCAGCAGGGTGGGGTCTAGGGGTAACTTAGGTCATAAAAGCAATAACTGTGTGGTTAAATCCTGGCTGTGAGTGACAAACGCAAAAGATACATATAAGCATTCTTAAATTAGCAGCCGTTGTGTCCTCTTTTTTGTGAAAGAAAGTTGCACTGTCAGTGAGTAAAATTATTTCTATTTGATTTTGTTCTTCAAAATTGTATCACACATACAAAGAGATCAAATGACCATAGACCCACCTGTTTTATTCTGCTGCCTGAGAAAGTATTTATGCATTGAGAAAGCTGGCAGGAGAACATTGTGACTAGTCAACACAGCTTGAATTTCTAATAGTAAACCTTGAAAATCTGACACACTGAAACAGCGTCTTGTTCACTCTTTTTTCCCCCAGTGTCATTAATTTTGGGAAGTCCAGTTTTAAGTTAAGAAATGTCTGAAATTTGTCAAAAAGGTTGTCACAAAGGAGGTGTCCTCATGAATCACAAGATCTAGGCTGCTGTATGCTGTATGGATGAATTGATTTTTTTTGGCACTGATGCTACAAAGATTTTAATAATCTCTTAATCTACAGAGAGAGCTTTTTGAGGCTGTGCAGTTTCTCGCTTGCACACATTTAGCATCTAGGATTTGGGCTGTGGTTGGGTTCTGAGCAGACTACATGATGGCTTGATGAACCTGTGTTCTGCTTGAAGAATTGTAATAAGAGGGGTTTTTTTATCCTTTTTTGTTTGTTGGGGGTTTTATGGTCTTCGAAGGTTAAAGGTGAGATGTAGACTGCAAATAAATGATTTTATATTAAGAAAAGAAGCACTTGGGTTTCTGCACAATGTATTTTTTCCTCTATTAGCACTAATATTATCTATATTCTAAATACCTGCTCTCAGAAAAAAGAGGCAATTGCTGAACATCAGGGATCTGCCTGCCTCATATCTTCTGTCAGGCATTCTGGCATTACAGATTTTCCCTTTGAAAATTTCAACATTATTGCCATTCCATTATGTAAAGTATTGGTTGATTTTCTGCAGATGTCATGAGTGAAGATCATGAAATCCCAATGAACCACTTCTGTTTTGTCTCAGAGGAGGAGTGAAGTCTTTTTTCCTCTCCCTCTTTCCTATGAAATACGGACTTGAACATTTTTTATTACTGTGAGTATTCTAAGCCAGTTCTGTTGCTTATCGTGAAGGATGTTAGCATATTTGTTAACTGCAGTTATGTGTCCACAGACAGAAGTTTTAAAGCATCCAGATGACAGTGTGGCAGCAGGGCTTCTGTTGGCCATAACTGAAGGGTTGCCTGCTCTACAGTTAGCTTGCATTGGCTGTGGTTTGGTTTTTTTTTTTCTTGGTGAACATACAGCGTAATGGTTGTAGCTGTGGCCATTTTTGGCTCTACTACCACTTCTATCTCTGCCTAAAACTTCTGAGTGCTTCCCTCCATCCTAGTATCTGCCTCCCTTCCCCATGGGAGTTATGGGTCATGTTTACTCTCTAACAAAGTTTTGTTGACTGAATGCGCCTTTTGACACAATTCTGGAGGTTTTCCATCTGTTTGTATTTTCAGCCTTTGTGTAAAGCCAAGTGCCTTCCTTTCAAGTATGTTCTCTGGTATAGAGAAGCTGAGAGCTGGGGCAGGGATCCTGAGCTGGGTTTAGACTTGCAGAACTCGCTCTGTGGATGTAGTTTTCCTATGGGTATAGGCATGCCGAGAACCTGGTTACCAAATGCTTTGTGTGTAGGAGGATGGCAATGGCTCCTGGGACTAAATTGCGGGGCAGGCAGCCTGTGCAGTTCTTAGGGAGGGCTTAATGGCTCACTGGGAGACTGGAGCTTGCAGAAAGTGAATGGGTTACTTCAGCCAAAAGTGTGGGCAGCAGGAAGGTGGGTGGTTTCTGTGGCAGGCTAAAAGGAAGAGGGAGGGGATGGATGGCAGCAGGACAGCACTTTTGTAGGTTTGAAGAAGGAAAATGTTGCTTTGGCTTGATACCATTCTGTTCCACAAGAGCTAATCAAGATGTTCTGCCTCTGTGTGGTCTATAAAGAGGGTTTGCTCACTGAGTCATGGCAGCAGCCAACCTGGCATTAGCACACATTCCTGCCATCTCTGTCCCCTTGTCCTTTCTCTGAAACATTGTAAGGTTTCTTTTTCCTTGTCAAATTTTTTCCTAGCAAGCCAGTCAAACTTAGACCTGTGAGGTTTAATGGATGGAGTGTGTTGTGGCAGCTCTCACAGTCATGTGAAAAGGTCAAAAAGGGTGCTAAGGATAAGTGGATCCATATTATTGCCATGCTTGCCTAAAAAGGGTGGCAGATAACTGCCATGGGGAGAAAATGAGGCTGAAAGGCTGACACAGATTTTGGGAGTTTCTTACTTTATATTCATTGCGTGTTGACTGCCACGTGCAAAAGGCAGTGTAAGTGTATATAATCACATTTCCTTATATCCCAGTGGCTTCACTCATGAATGTTTATGTGTGTTCATGCTCCTGGACAGTGAAGGCAAGCATGGTATTTGAGACAAACATGCTAGGCCAGGTGTCCCTGGTACGGGGCTGAGCATGCCACTGGAAACAAGTTTTTACTCTTCTGGCCTGAATGGAAAAGCTCTCCTGTGTTTTTGTAAAAGTTGTACAGGGAACATAGACATTGGGAATGCTTTTTTCCCCTCTGCTACATGGTACTATTTTGAAATCAAGTCTCTAGGCACATACCCCACTTCAACACAGCATGTGATGAAAACAAGATAAACAAGGCATGTTCTACATTCCTGGTATGTATGGCCTTGAGACTCAGCATCACCTATTCTGTGGTTCTTCTTAATATCCAGATGCTGCTGAAAATAAGTTTCTATAGATCATTGTCATATTTTGTGAATGCTTCTGTCCTGGGTACTGCTAGGAGACACTTAAAATGTTTTCATTTACATTTAAAAATATGGCTGTTTTTGTGGTTGAAATGCCTGCCAGAAATATCAAGAATATATCTATATGTATCTAAATCCAGAAAGCTTTTAGATTCATGCTCTATAAATCAGAACTTTGTTGGCCTTTTTTTTTTTGCTAAAAAAAAGCAAGCCAAGTTTTACCAGTAAGCCATACCAGCAAACCTGTCTTGGTGGGGCGAGGGCATGGAGTGAGGATATTGTCAGTATGAAAACCTTTTGCTATATTGCTTATAGGGTAGAAACACTAAGCAGGAAATTACACTGGCCTGCAGATGTAATAAACCTGGTTGACTGGCTTTAGTCATTATTTTTTATTAGTGACCTAGGTGATGGAATAGATTGTGTTTATTAAGTTTGCAGAAGGCAACAAGCTGGGAATAATACAAGTATATTGAAGAACAGTATGGGGTTTCAAAATCATTCTGACAACCTGGAGAAATTATACCAAGTAAAACAGAACAGCCTGGAGATTTCTGACTTCAGCAGAAAATACCTTGATTTTCAAGTGCAAGATAGTTGAATAGGTGTCAGTTTGCAGAAGAGGATCTGTGAGGTATAATGGACCACAGTGTGATGCTGATGGGCAGCAGTGTCCTGCTGGGAAGCTGATACACTGAGCTGCAAGGCATGCATCATTATTGTTTTCCACACAGAACTTATAAGGCCTTATATTGGAGTGCTGTGTGTTGAGATGGATCAGCTGGAGAACAAATGACAACTACCAGCTGGTTTGAAAATTTGACATGGTGTATGGAAAAATATTTACCAAACTACAGTTACTTAGAGAAGGCAAGACTGAGGCATATTTGTGAAAGTCTTTCCAGCATGTGGAACATCTGCTGTGAGTTGGAAGTAAAAGTGTTTTCTATATTATTGGGGTGGACAGCAAGACATAATATGTTTAAATTGGAACAAGAGGAATTCATCTTAGACACTGTTGACTTAGGTTCTCTAAACAGTGAAACAGAGGAGTAGGGTACCTGGGAGTGTTATGGAATCACTATCAGCTTTTAAGAACAGATGAGACAAACACCTGACTGGAGCAATAGAAGTAATGTGGGTATAATGGGCTTCTTTTCGGGAAGAAAAATATGATCTATTGATTTTCTTCTAACTCTCTTTATAATCTGTCATTATGTTAGTGGGCTTATTTGCCCAAACTTTCTGTTGAAACTTGGTGCCTTATTTTAAGTATCTACTTTAATGGAAGAAAATACTGTCTCAGACATTATTCATTTGTACTTGTCTGTAATGACAGAATTCCATGTGGAAATGTGTATAGGACTTTACGTAAGCATAAGACAGATCAAAAAAAGGACACAAGCTTCAAACTTCTTGAGAGGCTTTTTGGTTTTTTTTTGTTTTGTTTTCCAAAGGCTGATGGCTCTCTTTCCACTGCTGTTCTAAGCCCTTGCCTACCCCTGTTAGTCTAATGACTACCTAAAGAGAACCAGAAGGTGAATTTAAAAAAAGAATAAAACTGAGGCATGCATGGGGTAGGCTTACAAAGCTGAGTAGCCCACAGAAGCTTCTTCAGGCATATATGTATTTGTGTGCATCACAGGGCCTTAATAAGGAATCAGTTAGCAATCAATCAATCAATCAATCAGCCAAAACAGAGCGTGGTAACTCTGTAGGTACATATTAGTTGTTGATAGATGGGTGTAGGTTTTTGGAAGAAGCCAGCTGTAGGCTGGATAGTGGAATTGTAAAATTTCCTGCTTGTCCTCTAACTTTTTGAAGATATTCAGATACTGTAATGGTCTTAGAAAACTATTCAGTAGACAATTTGTATGTTTTCAGAGTTTTTTATGTTTTCATTCTTTTGTTGGAAAAATAAATACAGAAAAGTGAAATGCCATCAATGAGCACTTAAAAATAGCTTAAATAAAAACCAAATAAACAAATGCTCATTAAGAGTCTGGGTTTGGGTTATCGCTATGTAACAAGCATGATGAATTTTAAAAATATAACTGTTTAAACTCTGTGTAATATAGAACCCTTCAAAAAGTAGATCTATTTTTGCCTCTGATTTTTTTAATGCTAATTTTAAAAATTTTTTATGTTTCGAAAAGCAGTGCAGTTTGAGACCATAATTCTTATTAACATGTAATTTCTCTATATTTTTCCAGTTTTAGTATTAGCTTGAAATCTATTGACAAGAGACTTTATTAGTTGAGCTATTTTTATTGCTTTCTGACTTTTTTATATTTTTATTCATATAGGATGTGAAATATGGTAGGAGGTTGTCTGAATCTGAACTAGTTACTCTGTGAGTTTTCCATTTGGTAAAGGGTGCACCATTGTATTGATATAGCTTTTGATTTTGGATGGAATGTTATTTTGGAGCATTCGCAGGCAGGTGCAAAAATGATGCTGCCTAGTCAAGGAAGGTGGGAGACTGGTTGGTGGAATATAAGAAAAGCTATTTAACATTGTTTTGGATGGCACCTCTTGCTGGTGTCATGGTAACAAATGATACTTAGACAAAGAATAAACAATTTTTTATCTCATTTTTCATCCAGATACTTTCACTATTTTTATGTCTTCTGAGCTCTCAAAGTTGCAGAACCAGTCACATCAGTCCCACTTGAACTCACAGTCTTCTGTTCTGACATACAAGGAGGCTGTCCTGACTCTAGGGAAAATACAAGAACTACCTATGGAAACTCACTGCAAAAGAATGAGAGTGCGAGATGTTGTGGAGAGATTTTGCCACATGTTGGCTGGTGGATATTTAGTGATTCCTTTTGTCTGCAGTGTTTTAAGATTAAGTCGTTTCATTTAAGATGTTCAGTGTGACAACCAGTTACGGGGTTAACTTACCAGAGATCTGCACAGCAGTTCTGTTATCGTAATGATTAACTAACATTGCTAATAAACACATTCCTTTGACCTATTCAATTTTGTACTATTACAAACAATACCATGAGCTATCAGCAGAATATGCAACTAATGTATAAAAATACATTTTAATTTAATAGAGTATAATTGAAAAACAAACCTTTTGCAGAACAGTAAGAGTTACAGCTCTAAATAGACTCTGGCAAAGTGTAAGTAAGACCACCTGGGCTTTTACTGTGTACTCCTGTGACACATTAATAAAATATATTATTGTAGATTGCTTACTGGTGTCAGATTTATGGGTATACTTGTAAATGTCAGTAGATCTATGATGTTGAAACTTAACTGAACTTAAGGCTGGAAAGGGTTATCTAGTATGTCTTTCTGTCATGTGGTACCAAACACCCATCCTGTTACCGTGGGAGTTTATAGTGCTGTGGGCTGGCATGTATTGAACACAGATAACCCAGGAATATACAGGTTCTACCAAAGTCTGCCCTGCAGTGACAAGGAATTTATTTCTGCATGCCATGCTGAGCATGTTGTGCAAACCGAGCTTTTGGGTGTGAGCAAATGCAAGCACCTTCTGTCATTTTCATCCACTTCCTCCCTTCCCCAGGGAAACAAACAGGACAGGCTCTCTCCTCTGCCTTATGTAATCTGACCAAGATGAAATACTCCTTGCAATTGCAAATTGGACAATTATTTTGAGATTGAGCATATGAGAGAGACATACCAGGCAGGGATCTAAGAAAAAGGATTCCTTTCACCATCTGGTATTGCTTCCTTAGCTGTGACCTATCTCAAATACTTTTGGGGAAAGTAGTAAATAGCCAGGCTTCACCTAATTAAATCGCTGCTGGTTTTTGCCCCCAGAAGCATAAAGCATTTCCCATTTACTCCTGCAAAAACTGTAGGATTGTAACAATGAGCAGAATTTGATCTCCTACTATGTATTCGTCTCTCAGTAAATCATGATTTTCCAAGCTTCTGTCTGGATCACACAAAATGTGTAGGTAAAGAATTTTCAATGTCAATCTATAGCTCAATCTTAGTTTAGAATAATATACCATTGATGTGGTGTGAAGCGCTTGCATGAATTAGCTTGGGAAAACGGTTGGTTTATCATGGTCTCAAAATAGCCCTTGGATGCAGTTGTTCCTGTTTAAGTGGCTGTATCCAACTCAGATTCCTTTTAGACAAGACATGCTGCCTGTATTGTTCTTCAGGTAAAATGCACTAAGACCTGTCATGTTTCACACTGAAGTAGTGTTTAGTGACAGACTGTTCTTTCATATGAGGAGGTAATAACAAAATAACTAACCAAACAAAAAGCCTTGATTGTGGACTTCTGTTCACCCCAGTCTTAAAATTGGTCTTGTGGAAGTAGTGTGTAAAATTTGTATTGCACTTTTGATCAAAGTGCACGTTCTCCTTCAGAGCTAGTCCTTTTGTTGGTTTGTTTACAGAAGCAATTGTGGTACATCCTGATTCAGTGGAGCTATTATGCTGTCTACTACTTTCTGTGCTTTCAATGAAAATTTAATGGTTTTATAGAATAACATAAATATTTTGGTGTTATGTGTACTTGCATATATGTTATATATGCTTACATAGATAATGGGATGAAGCACCAAACTAAAGGTTAGTACACACAAAGTGAAAGTCCTTTGAATATCATTTAAGGCTTAACTAGAAGTGTACATGTGTGGTGTGCATATAGTCACAGTTTACTTGTTGAAATTTTCTGTTTCCATCAGAAACAGAACTTTTCAGCAACTGAAGAAGTATTATGTGCAAAATAGATTTTTATCGAAGGATTTTTAAGGGAACAGAGCTTGGTCTGAGAGGTGCTGAGCAATGGGAATAGGGAGCTAGCTGCTTGTTTTTGGGAGCTAGGGGAGAGACAGAGAACCGTGACTGTAGTATCTCACTCTGCTACTCTCTTTTTAAATTTCTACATTTAAATTTTTTTAATTTCTAACCCTAAAGGGTTGTCTCCAAACTCAATGATGCAGACATTGGCAGCTTCACTGGATAGTTTCAGTGGCAGAGCTTTCTGACTGTTAGACAGTTGACTCTTGTACTATATTTTTCAAGTTTGATAGTACCTTCAAAACATTGATGTTTTGTTTGTGTTCTGAATAAAATTTGAAAACCATGTTTTGAAAGTGCTGGTCAGAGTTAGGCACCTAATTGCCTTTGCAGATCTGTGAATTCACCCATTACGGGTTGTGAGCCTGAATTTAACTCCTTAGATCTCATTCCTTTCTCTTTCTTTTGGGTGATAGGAGAATTTAGAACTTCAAGAGATTGCTTGGCTTAGTAAGGCTTGCTGGCACCTCAGCTTAATATTCAGAATCCAAATGTCTGTCCAGTTTTAAAAATTCAAATGTGTAGTTCTGTGTATTGTTCAGTTTTGGATAGGTAAGGCTCCAAGTAATACACAAAAGAGAGAATTTAATTATTCTTTTCTACTGTTTGGTTGAAAAAGGAATGTTGTTCACCAAATCCAAACCCAGTTCAGCAGTTACTATAACTAGGAGATTTTCCTCTGTCTCTGAAACCTATGGTCGTGTACCTGTGAACTCACTAATTTCTTCCAAAACTGAGCCAGGGACCCAAAAAAGCAGCATCTTCATTTGGTCCTTTGTTTTGACTAGTCTATGGAAGTTGTCCATGCACAGAGAAGGTCCAGAGCTCTGGCAAAAAGTAAGATCATGTGGTTGACAGTATTTGTATTGTATACAGGAAAAGTAGGTGGGTGAGATAAAATATCTCCTAAATTATTAAAAATATGTACTTGGACTTTGCTTTTACTGCTCTTTTATGCTAATCATGACACAATTCACAATATTTATTAAAATTATAACCTCAGATTAAGAGAGAGTACATAAAAAAGGAATATAATTAAATTAAAGCAAACATCCTACCTAGCAGTAGTGATCTAAACCTGTGTTTACAAAGTGTTGTGTAGTGGCTTAAGTAATGTTGCCTTTAAAGCTGAAATTCATAGATTTTTCTGCAACTTCTAGGTTTGGCTCTCACCCTTAATATAAATTATAGATGATTTTGCTTTAAAATTCAGTTGCAAGCATGACAGAACCGAATGATGACTCTTCCTTTTGTATTAACCTCTGTCTTACAAGAATATGTTTGCTCTTCAAAAGCATTGGCTGTTAATGTTCCCCATTAAAGGAGAAGAGCCTGTTTTTCATTCAGCAGTTTGCTGTTTTATCACTGCAGAAACTGCCTCTCTGTTTACCGGGGAAAGGGATAATGTGACTTAGAGAAGATGGCTAAATCCTATTTGACAGGATCAGAGGGGGTGGTGAACGTTTGACATTTGCCGAGAGAAACTGTGTTAGGCACAGAGGCTCTTGTGCGCGGTGGGCTGGCATAGCGAGGGGGACCTCTCCATCCTCCGCGGTGCAGCGTGTGTGCGTGCGCGTGTGTCGGCGCAGAGAATGCTGTGGATGCTGCTGCGGAATTCCGGGGATGAATTACTTGGTGTGCACAGCTGAAGGTGCCGTGCGCTTCCCAAAACCGGGGCGGTGTGCGCTGCCACCAACCTGGGAGAGGCAGCCAGCAGCTCTCCGTGACAGCTAGAGGTGGAGGGACCCCAACCTGCGGTCCTCCCCCCGCCCCCAGGAGATCCTTAGCCCGGTCCTTTATAGTGGTTCATTTGGCTCCCAGTCATCGCCAGAATGCTGCCCGTGAATGTATGTCACGATTACAATAGAGTGTGCTAACACATTACAGCAATGAAAGCCCAGCGGGAAAGGCTACAAATTCCAGGGCTGACCTTGGAGTAAGTATTGTCTGTCTTTAATATTTTAATGGTTTCTGCATGATGCCGGCTTTCGTGCCATCAGGAGCTGTTTAACATGGGTTTGTGCTGACAGTCCGGGAGCACTGCAGCTCCAGGTTGAAGGAACACATTTTCAATGCACTGCAGTTGGTTTCAGCAAATGTGTGAGCCAGGAGCTGCGATATTGCAGTGTGTTCGGAAAGAAAGCATTTCTGCATATCTGAAGTTACTGAATCTCAGTGCATGAAACATCCTGTCAGCTTGTAGGGGAGAATCTGTCAGTAGGCCATGGTGTCTGTCTTTCTCTTCAGCTCTCTGTTACTGTTTGTTTATCCCAGTGCTGCCTTTTAGAAAGGCCTCTCTCTGTGCTGAATGACAGAGAGCACTGCAAGAGATTAAAGCATTATAGAAATGCTGTTTGTGAAAATCCATCAGGAACAACATGCATTTTACATATGTTACTGCACTAATGAACTGTATTGATATTCTGGAGGATTCCTGATAGTTTCTGCAGTATGTTTACCTAATTTAGCAGTGTGTTTACTTGTACTTGCTTAAAACTGATTAACTAATTTGTGTACTTTCAGCTATTTAGAGAGCAGCTAAATGAAAATGTGTAATTTTAATACATAGTGATAGTAAGTATAGTCTTCTATTCATAAATGCCAGCATATGTTTACCCAAGATTTGCTAGTCAAAACCAAATATTTATTTCTATACATACATACCTGCAGTCTACATTGACATGTCAGGCATGTATGTGTGCATGTTACAGCCACCATGAGAACTTGCTAATTTTATCTGGGTAAATAGATCGGGTTACGTCAGATCCTTTAGTGTTCCCTGGGACTGCCCCATTCTTGCTGGAATAAAAAACCCAAAACCCTGAATGCTGCAGATGCCTGCGGTAAAGTTATTTAGCTATGAAAGGTATTATCTCTGACATCTGCCATGTTTTAAAGAGAGGGCTATAGGTAAGTGTGCAGCCTAGCAAATAATGTATTCTAATAATCACATGAAGATGACAGAGCACTTTATTCCAAGGAACAAATGTAGATGTTATATTGGGTTCCCCAGAACTGTATTTGTGGGATATCTCAGAGAAATTCTGCATTTCAGTCAGGCATCTTCTGCAACAAACAGTGTGTTAGCTCTGAGAAGGCTAAGCTCTAGTTATTTGTCTGGAAAAAAGGCATTACTAATTTCTCATGAGTTTTGGAGGAGGGGTCTTACCAGAGGCCTCATTAAAATGGTTCCCATGAATAATTAATAATTATACTTCTTTTGAGATGTGGCAATTTAAATATTTTTAAATCAATCTTCACTGAATTATGTAATTGTCATGAGAGAATAACATCACTAGCTGCAAAGGATGGAAAAGGATTCATGTTACTGTTTTTTCAATATATGTGTGTGCTTTTGTAATATGAGGTAATTGTTTACTGCTTCCTCCTTTTTCATGGTATCCTGACATAATTAAATTTGCTTTGCCATATTCTGACAATATTTAATACTGATAAAATTAATAATTATATTTTAAATTCAACATTGATCATTGCTTTTGCTACAACACTGTCTGGATATATTTAATTTTTCCATGTATTAGACTTTCTTTTGCCATCACACTTGCTACTTTCTAAACTTGATTTACTTGTAGAGAAAAGAAAGTATCATATTTTGGTTCCTGGCATGTAATGATTCCCATAGAGTCATTCTCTCATGATTTGCCAGAGCTGAGTCAGTGCAGACTTAAGTCATGTCTCCCAAATTCTTATTTGTAATAATTTATAAAAGAGCATATCTCTGGTGAGAGAAAAAAATCCAGTTTATTCCTTGAACCCTGATTCTCATGAATTTTCTTTCAGTAGAGTTTAACTGTTGGGACTAGAATTATGTTGTCTCCCTCAGAAATTAGCACAGTCTGTCTGCTTTATATTCATTACTTGCAGAAAGCTCTTTCAAAGAATATTAAAGATCCAAAATAAAGCACTCCAAATTTAGTAAATGTAAGAAGTAAGGCTGCCTGTCACACACTGTGATAATTTGTTTTAACAGGTTTTTGTAGGTCTTAAAAAAGCAAAGCTGAAAAGCAAGTTCTAGAGAAGAAATGGATTGACACGCCAGTGTCATCACTCAGTGGGAATTTTTAGATCCATAGTACTAGCACATCTGATGTTGGATGCCCTGAGAGTCTGTGCCAAGACTGAGACTCTGATGTGTTACAGTAGTGAAAATGAGGAAGAATAGGAGTAGCTACTAGCAGTTGTAGGACTTCCACTTGCTGTGTGTGAGCCATCCAGTAGAGGGATGGAGATGTCCTATGCCATGGGGTATCGCTAGGATTTGTTTACAGTGAAGTGTCTTAGGGATCTCATTCTGGGGCTGGAAGTTAATACATTCTTCTCATTTGGAGCCAGAGCTGGTTTTTTCCCCCTCTCCTTTTAACTATTCTGGCCTTAGAAGTTGCTTGCCCACAGCTGTTACTCCATAGCAGTCCCCTTGCTCTCTCTCTGCTCCAGCCCTGTGTCTTTGGCCAGCTGGTGCCAATTCTTTTCTCTCTGCACCTGGATTCTTTGGATCAGTGCCAGCTCCCCTCCAGGCTTCTGATCCTGATGGGGGCTGGCTGTGGTCTGCATCACCTGCCTCCACCTATTCCTTGCTATGGCTCCAAGGAACAGCAGCACAAGCACTGATGGTGCAGTACAGAAGCGTTTCCCCGCATACAGTCAGCAAGGGCTGCACTGACGGATGGACAAAAGGAGGACAGCTGGGGACAAGCTACCAGCTCTTCTGCAGTAGACCAACCTGTAGTGGAGAATAAGAGACATCGCTGATAAAGCTTACAAATGCAGAACCATTTTTTACAAGCCTGTACTGACCATACAGAAACAACGACCTTTCCAGCGCGTGTTGCAGCAGGTCAGTGCAGTGCAACAGAGTGGAACAGCAAAAATCTATCTGTTAATCCACACCTTTTTCCACAGGCCTTCATAGGCTGACTGGCACGAGCCTGGGTTCAGTTTAGCCATTTTTAGAGTGATACATTGACCTGTTGGCTCTTAATGGACCTTACTAGCTCAGACATAGTGTTGTGCTAGCACAGCTAGTCTGCAACTGAAACCAAGCCAGTTTATACCCAGCTGCTAGGCTGCATTGGCGGCATGTTCTTCTGTGCACCTAGTTCAGGGATTGCACAGGCACAGCCAGCAGCCAGAGAAATTTGCCCTAACACAGTAGCCTTGTCAGAAATTAACAGCAAGCCCCTCCTTGTCTCAGTGTCCATGTTCTGCCAAACTTTGTGCCCTCTCCAAGGCACCTCAAGAAGAAAAAGTTGCCCTAATCTGTTATAGAAGAAATAGTACTATTCCTGTTGAAATGCTCAGAAGAAAAACCAAACCTGAATCAGTTATCCACCTTGAAAGGTTTTGAAGGGAATGTATTGACATCTGTCAAAGCGTTATGCAATTGAAAACATCAACTCGACCTAACTATGCTTAGTATATTGGCCGTCTGGGGACAGGACAGGAATGCTGGCCATGGCTGGCTGCAAGGCTCTGGTACATGGCAGAACAAATCTTTATGAAAGTGAGCTGAAGAAAGTTCCCTGTAAGTTTCTGCCTTGGCTCAGTCTGTGCAGAAGGCAGAATTGTGTGGGTTTTTTGGACAGATAGCTTCAGCAAATTGGAACAAGAGGCATGCTATTAGGCATGTTTTCAAAAAAGCTTTCCTGCAGTTTTTATGGGGGCAAGTGCATGTGATAGCATATTTTAAAAGAGCATCTGTGAAATGTATCAGTGGCCTGCTGTTTTATTGAGAAACCGTTTGAATGGAGATACACTTGAGGCAACTTCTTGAAGGCACCTTTGTAGTCAAATGCTCACCTAAGGGTCTTATGGATGAATTGTTTACATCCATATCACATTTTTCAGGAAACATTTCATAGTGAAATGGATGCTAACTAGGGCACTTCTAATGTTTAGTAAGTGTGCAAATTTTAGGCTCTCAAACTGGAAATTTTTATTGCAGTTTTCTTATTGTTGATGAAAGATCATCAGTTTTAGTTTCCTTTTTTTTTTAATAAATCTGATTTTCATATCAAAAACTTAAAGAAACAAACCTTTTTTTTCTTTTCTGGAGGAAAAAAATATTCCAGTTTTGTAGTCTCTTTGGCTAGATATCAGAGACAAGTTACTATTTTTCACCTCTCTGTGGACTTTGTACAAAAGTACTGTTCCTGGAGAAGGTCTAACCTAGTCAAACATACACATCAGCATCAGTTCTCATATTTGTTTTTATTTAAATCAATTTCATCTTAAGTCAAAAACTGTGGCTACTGTCAATCACTTCATTCAGGAGGACGGTCATGTTTTGGTTCTAACCAAAACTCCTTTCATAACTCCTACACTAAACGTGCAACTCTTGCTCAACCTTCTGTTCACTAGAGATGACATTATTTTAACTTGCAGTCTCACCCCAAGGAGCCTGAGCCCAACCCCAACAAGCCCCTGCAGTCCATGCAGTCCTCTGTTCGCTTTTCATTTTTGGAGGTAAGCGAGTAAACTTCCGTTGTTGATGTTTTCTTCTGCATACAAAACGTGATGATTAAAACATACTGCAAAGGGAAAACTGAAAAATAATTAAATATTTCTCTGCAATCCAAAATACGTTTTACTTGATCAGCTGCTGTTCTGAAGTTGTGTTTTATGAAAAAGCTTTGAGAATTCATATTTTGAGACCTAGTACAGACACTAAAGATACTGATGCATAATTCTGTATTGCTTTGACTGTTTGCTTAGGAATGTATCTGCTGTTGAAATTTTATAGTTTCCTTCCTGTGATCATACCTCATATTGTATTCTGTTATGTGAGAAATTTAAGGGGAGTTCAGAAATGAGGGTGATTCATGAAACACATGCTTTTTTTGCTTACCTGTGGGGTAGTAGTATGCTTAGTGAGTTGAGTGAGTTAGAAGAAGACAATGTCATATACAGTACATTGGTAGAACTGTTTCTTTCTCAGGACTAGGAGGATTTTTAAGCTCTGTTTCTAATATAGTAATATTCTAGATAAATACTAACAGCTCCACGCAACATCCTTCTTGCCCTCTCCTTTCTTCTATTCCCAAGTTCATTCATAATTATTTTTGATACTTGTCAGAAAGGTAGTTACCTTCATGAGATCAGAAAATCATGGAATGATTAAAAAATACTATGAAATTCTTCCTATTATGTGAAATTATTGTAATAAATAATAATTGATGGATATTTCTGATACACAAAAACTTTTCTCCCCTTTATTTTCTTTTTAATGCAGAAAATTAAATTGGTAGTCAGGGATTTCGTAGGTGTCAGCCACTGAAGCTCTGTTCCCTAGGGAAAGTATTGTTTAAAATGAGATACTAATGAGTTATCAATGCCTCATAGATTTAAAAAACCCAAACAAACAAAACCAAACCAAAGAAACCCAAAACCACTTCTAATTTTGGTTGAGGGTCTCACTTGATAACTGTGAAGATGAGAACCACCCTGTTAAGTGATGTAATAAGATAAATTTGTGCCTCTTTGGTACCACCTCTTGAACATGTTGTTTGGATGTATTGATCTGCTTCAGCATACTTTAAAGTTTAAACCAAACTAATACATGAGGGTCCTTCTATCAAGGCTTCATGTGACACTGAAAAATGGAGTAATAGCCTAATGATTTGCTATGTGTTTACAAAAAAATGCTACAATTTTTTATATATCCTTTCTTGTTAGGGGAGAGATAGCATAAGAATCCCTTATTTGTGCAATTTCCAGTATGATTTAAATAAACACACTTTCTCAGTGAAAACACTTTTTTAGATGTTTCTTTAACAAATTAGCAGCAAAATCAGTATATTCCGTGGAGTATATGTTGTTGGTATGAAATGCTTTGTAAAATCAGCATTTCCTAATTGTGTCTTTTTTTATACAGCCAGAAAAAATCACTTCCCTCTGTGGTGAAGGAAACACTCCTTTTTCAAAATGTCAGTTTTATGGAATGAAAAAGCGATCTATAAAGTTTTTAGTTTTCATGACCTGGATGACCTCCTGAGCTGCTTCTCCAGATGTGTTGATGTCCTGCAATGCAAACTGTGCTAGGGACACAACCTGACCATGTTTTTTATGGGCTTTGGAATGAGGACCCTCAAGGCTTTTGTTTACCCCTGCTGAGCAGGCGAAAGACTCCCAACAGTTCCAAGTTTGAGCACTTTCCGTCCTCTGCTGGAGGGTGCTGGAAGCAGACTTTTCAGATGCTTTTTGAAGAAATGGCATGGATATTAGTGATATATGAAGACTCCCTTGATTTTGCTGAAAAATGCCGAAGTTCATAGGGATTTTTCTTAGGTTCTTTTGTCCTGAAATTTATGTAAGGCTCTGCCAGAATTATTACTTTTTTCCTGGAATGGAAATGTTAAATATTTGATTAATTCTGAAATCTAATGCTATATTTATCTATAGCTGTAGAGGACTGCTGGTGTATTGAACAGCAAATGTTTTAGTTAAAAGTTACTGTTGAAGCTTGACCTAGGTTAACAGGGAAGAAGAAATGTTTTGGGTTTTAGAATATATAACATTTACAACATATATAACATATATAACAGTAATTTAACATTTCCTGTTCAATTAGCTCAGAGTGCTTCTGTATGTGGGAGGAGAGAAATTACTTCAGTGCTTTTGCTCATACTCAGAAATGTTAGCATGGGAGCCTTACCAGAGTGAATGAATAGGATTTTCTTCTCTCTCACATGCTGGCTCTTCTCCCTCATGGCCTTTGACTTGCACAGCTGCTCCTTAGGCGGTTGTTTTTGTTGAAGTTCTGCTTGTAGCAGTTGTCACATGCTGTATAGTCTAAAGGGAACCTTTTGCCTGCTAGGTGATGAAGTTCTTCTCAAAATAAGCAGTACCATCCTGTGAATGAAAATACCTGCCTGCTGATACAGTGTGAAGCTATCCATACTTTGCTTCTCAGAGATGATGGGGAACGAATTGGTTTTCAAATCTCAGGAAGCTAGGCACACATTTACCATTATATTTGTATCTTCTGTTTGAGTCATATGAAAACTTGAACTGCTGTTGGAGGGAAAAGTATGTGCTAATTTAGTGCTAATTAATATAAGCAGCAGATTTTCAGGGAAGGAGAGAAGACGAGAATGTAAATAGCTGAGCACAGCTACTGAGATATTTAAGATACTCATGCTTCTATCATAATTTTAGAGTGTTTTTCTTTGCTGTGGATAATTTGGTGTCCTTTGTCACAGTAATAGGGAATAGACTGGGGAAAGTGGTAGAAAAAGACTAGAAGGAAATACTAAGTGCTAGACATTGTAGCTTCTAATAAAAGAAATTATAAAGGAAATTAAAACAGTAAATTAAAAAATGTAGAACAGCATGCATTTGAGGTTGAAAAGTAGAGAATGGTGATTGTCAACAAAAAAATCCTTTTTCTCAACCTTTTGCTTTACTGATGCCGCTGATACCGGACTGAGGGAGAAAAAAACCCCTATAAGGCAGCATGTAATAATGATAGTGGTTTCTGCTGCTGCCTACAGGGAATAGGGGTAACCAGGGGAGAATTCGCATTTGCTGCCTTTGAGTGTGCTGGTTCTTCTTCATGGCGAGTATAGGATGTGTACTGTCTGATGATTTCTGTCTGCTTGAGTTGTGCATGGTATGTGAGTTTAGTTTGTGATTCTTTCCTGCCTTTAGACATTTGCAAAAATGTAAAGGAATTTACTACTTGTAGGCAGGATCAGAAAGAAGTTCTAATTTGAATTTCTGATCATCCTCATTCTTGGACAGAAGGTTTAAGCTGATAAAAAGATCTTATTTTCTACCAAAACCAAAAGATTGTGGTGAAGTTTCCAGAAAACCTTTACTGGGGAATGTGAGGATTGCACAAGTGTCAGGTGCTGTACAGACACAAATGTTACTGACCTTCCCAGACTGGCAGAGGGATTGAAAGGATGCATTCTGAAGTCCCCAGAAAGAAGGTGGCAAGTAAAGAAAGCCCACGTACTTCTTCTTTTTAGTCTTAAAATTTTTTACAGGCTGTTTCTTGAGGAAAATCCAGTTCAGCTCACAACATCTACAGCTGAGGTGGCAGCAAGGCAAATGAGGATTATTAGCTATACCTTTTGGTAATGTAACCTTCTCTTGGGAAGCTTGTGGAGAGGCCACTGTAAACACTGCATTTTACATGGATCATGTTGTCAACTGATTATATATGTCTTAACCAAGAACAGCAATTAGAAGTATAACTGGCATGGACTAAAACCTCATCCTATGGCACTGAATTGAAAGAAGAAAAAAAATGTCAGTGCCACAGATAGCTTAGAGCTCTTAGTCATTTGGCTAAGATACCAGTCTTTTGGTATTCAGTATTAAGGTTTTATATTTGGGAGTTCCCAAAAGATGGTGACACTCATATTTTCATTAAATGTAACCAGACTCTATACTATGAATGAGTAACCATTGCAAGCAAAGGAAGCATTAGTATCAGATTTTTAAAATAATTTTACAAAAATAAAACTCCAAAATATTTAATTTTACACAAAACTTTATTTAAACTGTCTAAATTCATATACCAAATTGTGGAATACAGAAATAAAAATTTAGTTGATGTGCTCCTATTCTTCCACTTTCTTTGCCTGCCTCCCTTTCTTTTCCCATGATATTCCTGCATCCCAGAATCAGATAAAGACAGAAAACTTAAAATAGCTACTTTCTAACTACAGTATTGGTCTGTTCTATGAAACTGTCAATGGAATGGATGGCTCCTGTAGAAAAATGAACAGGGAACTTTCCCGTATGTTTTTTTTAATTGTTGATCTGAAAGTGAGCATGTTCAAAGAGCTTTTAAATGTTTTCTAGCTCTGTATGATGTTATGTGCACATGTAAAGCATATGCACCCATGTGAAAAATATACTGGACAGTAGGAATTTAGTTTGCTGTTTGGCTTTTACATTACTGAAGGCAATAGTATATTTTCAAACTTAATTATATTCCTGTGTTTCAGTGGGTGCAGGAGAGTGGTGTTGACAGCTTTCACGTGTGCTGCTGCATGTCCGGGTGGGCTGAGGCACTTGGGGTGGCTGTGGGGCTGGCAGGGGCAGCTGCTTGCGGCAGAACTGCCCTGCGGACATGCAGAGCCGAACCGGTGATCAGAACCCCTGTCAGTCCTGTCCATGACCCTGTGGTCACCACCATGTTTCTGGCCTTTTCTCTGCCAGCTCTTGTGATGGTGTGGCTGCACCCTGAGCTGAATCTCCACCGTGAGAGTGGGGCGGGAGCAAGGGAGCAGGTTCAGCACAGGGGGAGGGATGGCAGTGCGTTCTTGCACTTGCACTCCACTGCCTTTGGCAGCTGCCCACTCAGACCTGAGTAGCAGCCAAGGTGACAGCTGTTATACACACACTGGTTAATGATTAAATCTGGTGTCAGCATGTAGGTAGACCAGACTGTGAATACTGCAGAAAAGGAAGTACCAGTATTCCTTCTGTGCTGGGGCGAGACTTGTCCAGAGACATGACATGGTCCTTTCAAGGTACAACTAAATTGTCACAGAAGAGTTAGCTATTATAGTTGGACCTGTTTGGTCTCAAAGTAAGTTTCTTTACTTCTGTGTAATTTAGAATTCTTCTGTAGAATTGGTACTTCTTGGATTCATAAGGTTTTATAAAAGACACAGGAGGAGTACTTGTGAGAGGATGCCTTCTTTCCCGCTGTCTCATTGTCACAGCTGCCATACCCAGAGATTCACAAGCAGATACTTTTCTTTAGAATTTATTTCTGTCTTTGCTTTCTGAGACCAGTACAAAGTACGTTGACCTTAAGATTATGCTGAAAGATGAGGCTGCTGATCCTGGAAGGGGAAAGTCTTGAGAAGGGCTGCTGTGGATGATGTAAAGAATCACTTGGCTCCATTTCTTTCTCGAATTATTCTTTTTTGTTTAAAATTAGGGAAACTTGCTGTTTGATCTCCCAGGGTAATCTGATTAGTATTCATGAATATCTACCATAAAGCACAAGTTCCTCAAGGTGAAATAAATTAATCTTTGGCTTTCTCCTTCAAAAGTAGTCTGCTCTGAAGTTGTGGTTATGCCCTTGCTCTTCCCTTAACTGTTTTGGGGACTATTTATTTAACCACACAAAGCACATTTTCCTCAGCTATTTCCTGTACTCTCCCATAATAAGACTTGTGACAGCTCAAAGGAAAGCTCTTTCTGTTGGAATTTCAAAAAATAGAAAATGAGTAACAATTTCATTGCATATATAAGATTTTTGTGATGTAGAAGTGGGTTTTGAGGAGTTTTTAAGTAAAAGCAGCTGCTTACTCAGCAGGTACAATCTCTGTGTGTGCTGAATGTGTGCTGAAATATACTATTTTAACTTCACCTTTTGAAATACTCTCAAAACTTTTGTTTTCTGAACTGTGTAGAGTCACAGCACACAGGGAAGATTTTTGTTTGTGAATTCTAAGTATTTTGTTGAATGTTAGTCAGATGTAATTCTATAAGCCTCTTAGTGTCTTAATGGAGGTGCATCAGTGTAAACGAGGATCCAGCTGAGAACTGCAGGAGCTGAACAGGGGTCTTCTGAAAGATCTTCACTGTTGGTTTTCATCCAAGAGGGCTACAGGGATGTGAGTTTCTGATCCCATATGGGTCTTTTGAGCTATAGAAAATGTGGTTTTACTTGCCCCACACAGATGCAAAATCAGAGAGGCTAAACCTGTGTTGTTATGGTGATATTTTGTAAAGCTTCTGGAGTAGAATAAAACTTAAATTTGCTGATATCATAAATATCAGATTTTAAGTACATTTTTAAAAGCTCCCAGGAGAAAATTGTATTCAAAGACAATTGTATATGTCTTTGTCTTATTCCACATAACTTTTTCAATTTAATTTGTGGCTTATACTACTTGATGTTCAGAAGAAAGATTTATATATGTATGTGTTAGATCAAGTAAAGGAAAAAGAGCAGCCCCTTCTCCATACATCATATCCCAGCTTGCAGGGACAGATATCAGAATTTTAGAGAGTTTACCAGAAGTACAGATATTTGCTGTATCCCATATTGTTGTTTTTTTGGTTTTTCAGTTCATGTGTGAGGTGCATCTTAGAAAATAAAGGAAGTTACTTTCACTGTTAGTCTGAAAGCTATAGACAGCTTACCTGAATCATTCAAATGCTGATCTGCTCTCCCCAAACTCTCATAAAAGTCCTCCCAAAGCACTTGTGTGCTAGTTTTATCAAGTCTTTTGACCTTTCAGGTTGTATTTTGTGTGTACTACTGAAGGTTGAGTTTTGAAGTCAGTACCTTAGGCTCTCTAAGCATTTGAGGAGGTATTATGAATTTGAGCTTGGAAATAACAGTAATTGTGAAGGGGTGCTGCAGTACCACACTGAGTCTGAAGGCAGTTTTTATTTTTTATTTAAAATATTGTTTGAAAAAAATGTCTTTCTAACAACCTTGAACACTGTGCAGTAATCATGGTAATAGTGTAGTAGTAGTCATAGTAATGACCAGAATGGAGATTTCTTGAACTGCTTTACTACTTTCTAGAACAGAGAATGAAAATGTTCTGTACGTATTTCCCCTTGAGATATTTCCTTGTAATGTTCATTTTTATCATAATTTGATGTGCTGCTCCGTAAAGTGTTCACTGGCTAATCTGTGAATATTTTTGCCGTACACAGATCTTAAGGGCAAATGACCCAGTATAGTCTCATTTTGAAATTAGAACTTGACATTACTTTGTAGAATTTTTTTTTCACATTTTCAATTTGGAAAAATACCCACAGCAAACATTGTTAATACTTACAAAAAATATACCATACCTAAAATCAGAAACTGGAGGAAGGGGGGAAGGAGGATGGCGTGGAGTTCTGCTTGTGGCCACATAGAGACTAGGCAAGTTGAGTACTCCCTGTGTGGTGTTAAGAAACAATTGCAATCCAGGGAGGTGGTTCAAATTTGGACAACTGATCCATATTCTATGTATGAAAATAACTCTCAGATGAGTCTTGAAAATATTCTTGAAAATAGAGAGTCTGGTCTCTTCCCTTGCTGTCATACTACAGTTTCATGTACATGCAAATTACCTGCTAACAGCAATCATTAGTCACTGCAGCAACTGTACCTGGTGACCTAGAGGATTTGCCTGTCAGACAGTGACATATCTATTAGTAATGACTGTAAATGTGCTAAACCTCAGTTGTCTTAACCTGCTTGTACAATTCAGACTTTTGTAGTATGGCTTCATAATTGGCTTAATCTAATCTAATAGGAAAGCATTTAATAAACCTTGAATTCAGGGTCCTTATGACTGTAATCTGTTGCCGATCACTTCTTGCAGATACAGAGGAAGTGGTAGGTTAACCTGCGCGTTGTCCTTTATTTTTGTTTGAAAGTCTGGTCAGCTAGGGATGTCAGTTGTTCACTTCCAGGAGAAGTATTTACTGAGGTAATTCCACTGCTGTTATTCCAAATTCACAAATTCTGCAGTCTTTGTGCAGCACAGTGAGAAATTTCAGCTGGTCCTTGTATGAGTTGCCAGAGAAAAATATCCTGCGGCTGAATTCTTGAGATGGAATTTCTTAACCTTGTTTAGTGCCAATGCTGCAGTATTATGTTGCATCTGCATTGTTTTATCCCACCTTGATAAAAATAGGTGCAGAACAGAAACCATGTTTCAGCAAGCACTGCATGCATCAGCCTTCCGTAAAACACACAATTCCAGCAGAGGAAATGCTTTGAGACTCTGAAAGATTTTAAGTAAGGAATGCAGAAGAAGGAGATGTATATTGGAAAGACACTGCTGTCCCTGCAGTGGCCTTTTTTGAGGGCCTCATTATTTCTGTTGTACACAACACAACTTGTTTTCACTGCTGTGCTGACTAAATTGCTTTGCAATGAAAGTTAGTAATCTCTTAGGGGAAGTATCTTGCTTTAGTAATAGCTTATTCATGAATACTATGGAAGTGGCTACTCCACAGCTCCAAGTTCTGGAAACCCTTTAGAAATGAATTTGTGGAAAGAAAGTGGTAAATTGGAATAAAGAAGCATGACACTGAGCCCCTCCGTAAGGAGAAATCTTCTCAGGCCTTTTGTCTTTCAGAGATCTTGTTTCTTCTCTTCCTTACCACTAATAATTTCAGAAGAAAAGTACATGGGTAGGTTTCTAGAGACGATGCCTTGCAACTGTAGAAAACTAAGAATGTCACTAAGCTGGTGTATTTGAGACTTTGGCTAGTTTGTCATTGTGGTCTATGAGTTGCATCAGTGGTTAGAACAGGGCAGACCAGTGTTCCCAATCTGAAGAGCTATTCAGCAAAATATTCTCTTGACTTTTAACAAGAGAGCAGTTCCCTTGCATGTTGAGGGGGAAGGACACTTTATGGCATGATCTGGACACAGACTGATCAACTCCCCCAGTTTCTCAGTCTCTTGTATGAGATGAGATGAGATGCAACTGGGCTGCTGTAAATGTGCAGAGCCAATGTAGTGAATGTAGTCCTGAGAAACTATGAGGAAGTGTTTCTACCTCCTGATAGGACATCACTTTTCTTAGAAGGTATTGAAAGCTAGTCCTGGGCTAGAGCATAGTGATGGGAAGCAGGAGGTGTTGAGGAGCCTGATGCTGGAACAACACTGACTTGAAACTGTCTTTGTCTTCACCTCCTGATAACCCAGCTTTCAAACACCAGGGTGTTAGTTTGTAGTAACCATTCCCTGTAGGGGTGTGACAAAAGTGTCAGTATTCATGTGATTCTGTGCATCCTGCGTGTATCTTGTGATGTCTGGCTTTGATGAGCACTCTGGTGCTCAAATCCACAGGCACTCTGCAGCAAACTGCCTGTTGATGTTACGGACTTTGAGGGAGAGTGACCTGGACCTGCAAAGTTCTTTCCTAGCAATAAGAAAGATGTTGTCATAGAATAAAAGCATGGTACATCCTCTGTTCATGCCAGGAGTGATGGAGGCTGCTTTTTCTGCTCTTGTGGACCTGCTGCTGGGATACATCAGCAAGATTCTTGTTGGACTAGAAAAGAGGAGATAGTTTGCAGTGAGCAGCTTGAGCACAATAATACTTCAGCAGAACAAAGCTGATGGGAGTTTAGAGCTTCAGGGATATGTAGCAAAACATTAGTGTGTTTTACAGCCAAAATGTGTACCCTGAAGAAGGAGGGGGGGGGGGTTTGCTCCANNNNAGAGGTTCTCAGATGGGAGATGTCATGATACTGCTTGGCTAGGAAGGTAATTTTTCAAATTGATAGAGAAGTAAATGGTGACCAGAAATAGGCCGAAAACTTTCACATAACAAAAAGAGTGTAAAAGATGTGTCTATGGGATCCTGAAATAGAGCCACAACAGGCTGGAAGGAGTTCTTATAATATTTTAGAAGTCTAATTGGTGTAGTTATGTTAGCAAGTACAGAGAAACACATGCTGTTGAGTTTGGGAAGGCTGTTGATGCTCTATAACTTCCCCGGATGATAAAACCAAGGAATATCTCTAAAAATTGCTGTAGTACCTGAGACAAGGAGAACATGACAAGTGCTGGTGTAGATGTTTCTCAGCTGAAGTCAGTCTCATTATGAGTTCAGTATGTTCCTCCTTCACCTTCATACCGCTGTTAAATTTCCCAGGAGAACAAGCTCTTCATGCACAATCTGCCAGTGGACTGATGAAATCTGCTCCTCTTGTGCACATGTAGAAGTGTGCAAGCATGGGTGCTGAGGCACAGCAGAATAGAGAACAGGCTGGGAGAATCCTTTGTCAATATTAAAGATGATTATTAATAACTTGTGCAGAACTGAAGTGTTGCATAATTTTTGAAACAACCAATCCCTGTACCAAAAAAAAAAGAAAAAAAGGCAAAAAATACTGAGCTAAATGAGTACACTGATTTGGAAGAAACAAACCAGATAATTTTATACAAGTAGTTCAGACTCGTGAAAATTCATGGTAAACTAGGTCCAGATGTGACTGGAGGTGCTCAAACTGGAGGCTGATTGACTGCTGAAGGGATTTTAAGATTGGTTTGGGGTTTTTTTTACTGCTGGTATCTAAAGAGTGTGTATTTGCGATGGTAAGTGCTTTCAAGTCCCTTTTGTATCAGGATATTGATATTTCTGTAAACTTACATCCTCTACAGTTACATGAATGGAATAATCAGGTTGTCTGGTATCAATGAAATTAGGATGCTAAGTGGTTTGAACTCCTATTTGAAAGCTGAGCAGTTAATCCTCGCATTTCTACTATGCCTGATAGAGTTTTCCAGGATGCTGGAGGTATAAAACAGCTACTGTGGGTTGTGTTGATCCTCTCCCTCTTGTTTCACATAGTTTTGACAGTCTTGATGACAACTGAGGTGCTGACTGTAGTTCCCTTGTTATGGAACGCTGATGTGCACTCTAAGTCTTAGAAAACTAAACTGAAAGATTTGCCTCTTTTTGGAGATGAAAGGTGAAATTCTGTGACTTGTCATGGTGTCCTCCCTGACTTCTGTCATTCTCCCTAATGTACGTGTCAGAGAGATTTAAGACTGTTTCCCAACTCATCTGAATCACTTTCATCTTATGTTTGTTTGGTTTTGTGTGTAGGGAGGCAGGAATTGTAGAACTCATTCAATACCTCTGAATCTCTAGAATGGTCAGCCTGAGGATCCCCCTGTTACTGTGTACTTTTTTGTTTCCTTTTATTTTTAGTATCTGAGCATTTAAAGCAAATGTTTCTGGAATTTTCTTTACTCCCAAGAAGTAGTAGGGCATCTTATCTTTGCTTTACAGTGGAAAACTGAAGCACAAACAAATTAAATAATTAGATAATGCTAGGTCTTAGACCCTGAGGCACCTTAGCCATGAGGTAATTTTTAGTATTTTGTCTTTAATTTTGAGGATTTTCTCTGATGTTCTGACAAGCATAACTAGCTAAAATAATCTTTACTACTCTTGTACTTCCAGATGCTTGCTTTTTATTTTGTTTCTTTAAAAATTGCCTTCTTTCTATGTAGTTAATTCTGCTGCTTTCAGTGGTGCTCTGTTTAGCAGTCATTATCATCCTCATATACAGTTCAGATTATTCAGCTGCAGCACCATCTGAGGGACAGAATAGTTAACTGTTCAGAAAATCCCACAGATACATAGGAGTATGTGCTGAGTGTAATTAGGGTTATTCAGAAATTCAGATTTAAACTGGGGGATGTGTGCTGAAACACACCTATGGTTGTTTATTTAGCCTTTTGAGGTAGAGAGCATTAAGGATGATGTTTAAAGTGATTTAAGGATGTTATCAACTTGCAGAGCTTTGTGCTCAGCTCATTGTTTGAAATACCAAGGGTAATGTTAATGGGCAGTCCACATAATATTCTTCTAAGGATAATGTTTTCCCTTTAACTTCTTATGCCCCTTAGTTCCAATTTGCCAGCTTGCACTGCATGGGGTGCTCCATCTCACACCGTTCTGCTGACAACAGATCCATCACACAGATCAGCTGAAGCATGAAGCCAGATGAGCACAGGGAAAGCTCAGGAAAAGCAGCTACTTGGGTGTATATATACTGCAAAGCTCTGAATTCTTGGCACCTTAGTTTTACTCACTGAGTTAAATCCTGATTCAAAGTAAATTTTTTGTGTTTGAAATACCTGAAGTAAACACAATACTTGTCAGCACTGGGGGAGGAGCATTTAATTTCTTTTCTCTGACAGAGACATGTAGTGGATCTATAGCTTAAGTCTTATGCTGATCGATGATTAATGTAGGAAATTCCTTATGTAAATACTACAGCTGATGAAGTTTTCTGCCTCACTGAAGACAGCATTTACACTGAATAACTGCTTTTAAACTCAGTATGACAGGAATTGATGTATTTAGACCTTGTTTGGCAGTCTTGAGAGGTCCACTGTGCTGACCTCCATTAAACCTCCCCTGTACCCCAGAAGGTGTTTTAAAAATTAGGAAAGTTACAACTCACGATGACACCTTTCCCAAACCTCTCAGGATTCAAAGCTATGGAACAGGACTTGAGCTTGATTTCTTTCCCTAGTTCATTTGACTAGAAAACAGAGAATCCCTGAACTATGCTACTGAAATTGGTGAGTATGGCAGTGGGATGTCCCTGGAGCAGAGCTGGGCATTAGGAAATGGCTCTTTATAAGGACTAGCATTTCTCTTGGAGGAATATGTTGTTTAGGATTATTCAAACCAGAATGCTGTGATGGCGTGACAAAATGTTCCACTTAACTGTCCTTTGAAAGTGGTGGGTTTTAGACTTTCTTTTCCATAATTAGCAAGTTATTAAAATGAAACAAAACCAAACTTACAAATGCTGAACAGTCTTTTTTTACAGACATGTTTCAAACTGAATTTTAAACAATCTGTTTCCCTTAATAAACTCAGATATTACTATTTTCATCTTTAAAAAGTAGAGAAAGATTATATGCTGTATGTAATATTTATACAGGTTACCAGATTTATTTGGTTCTGAACTGTAAAATAAATGATTTTAACTTTACAATGTAAAACAAAAAAACTTCTCTTAAAATTAAAAGGTTTTCTACAATTAAATTAAGATTCTTTTTCTCAAAAAATACAGCTCAGTTAACTGTAGCTGTGATGCAGAGCATGTGACAGTATCTAGGTACATACTGTTTTAGAAGAGTGAGTGTATCCACAGTTTCTCAAGAAATTATTTTGGAATTTCACCTTGACCCTTAAAGAGAATGCCATTTATCACATAGGCTATGGCTGTTATTTTAAAAAGATGTTTGATAAAATAAGGTGGGTGTGTGATGTCAGGACTACCTCTTGAGTATGTAGAGTAGTCTGGGCCACTGCAATAAAATCAGTCTCTTAAGTGTGTGATTGTTTCACGTGAATGGCCAAACCCATGAAAAACTTCATGATGGCTCTTTATGTATCTGTTGGGTAACACAGCTACCTTCACATTCATATCAGTGGTACTGCAGCCACAAAAATGGTTAATTACTGATTAGAAAAAATGGTGTGATCCTCTTAGGATGCTGCTAAGTGCTGGCTAAAGGGTACTTGAAAAACAAACAAAGCAGGATAGGATAATACTAGCTATTTAATACAGTATTCCTCCCCCCACCCCCTGGCATTTGTGATAATGAAGTCAAGGTCCAAGCACTGTGGTATCTGGAAAATTATGACATTTTTGTTAGATGTTTTCTGTTTTCTTTCCTTTCTGGATTTGTTTACCACATAAAGCAGCACTTGTGAAATGTAGTGATGTTTCTCTACTTGCCAAGATAAATGTAGATTCAGTGGTAAATAGGGGAAATAGTTCTTTTACACTTTCTCATTAGTCTGTTTGCTAAATTAGATCAAAAGGAGAAGCTAATCTCTAGGACCCAGAGCAAATAGGTAGCACAGTTGTTAGCATGGTTGGCTCATTCCACTACAGACAGCAAAATGTTGGATTAAAAATAGCATTGCCTGATGTGAATTCTGATGCCTGATGCAGATGGATACACAATATGTTTAAATTCCAAATACATTGTGCATATTTTTAGAACCTTTCAGAAATGGGAAGGGATATAGGACCATTGCTTTTCTTAAATGTG